>JAMWET010006306.1:262500-505000 GCA_024036415.1 Prochilodus magdalenae
TGGCTTATGTGATATTGCTTAAATTGCTTTTAATGCTTACAAGTTTTAAAGGAGCAATCTGTAAGATGATGCAACCTGTCAAATTCATACTGCTAATATTACAAAGCACCAGAAAATACAGTCCCTCCATCTCCCTCTTCAGTTCTTACCAGCCTTAAAGAAACGTTTGCTTCAAACTTCCAGCGTTGGAAACCAGCACCAGTACCCGTCAACACAAATGTTTCGCTTCTGATAAAGCTTCTTGTCTTTGCTGCTGAACATGGATTCTTGTTATAGTAGTAGCTTGCCAAGATTGTAGCTTGTTACTCTTTTTTTATTGGCTGCCTGTCCTTAAATGATCTAAGCCATACCCAGACCTTCAGCACAATTGAAAGAGGTTAGAATACGCCATTGGGGTAGTGGTCCATCTTCATCTCCTCATATTGGATTTATTCGACTTGGAACTAGAATGACTCGTTATCTTCTTTTAAGGTACACAGTGATATTACTAACTGGGCATAGTGGTGCTAGCTGGTTAGCATGCTAACTTCAGGACATATCCCTGCAACATGATACAAAGACGTCTTTGACATACCATCAAGGTCATTTCTTTACATACTCTTGATAAGTTTAGTTCATTTTCATAAGTTTTACCCTGCAAATGTTACATACTGCTCCTTTAAAGGGAAACAACTGATCAGAATCAGTCTGTGCTTAAGGTTTCAGGACCAGTATTAGTATGGGAAAAATAAAGGCGGTGGTGTGCTGTCTGTACTTATCTGGCTGAACAGTGAAAATACCCCTCAATGCTGGTATGTTATCAGTCTGGGCACCTGCAGTGGGTCATTCTTCTGCTGTGGCATCATGCAGATCACTGTGACTAAGTCTGGTCTGATGTCTAATGACCCTAGCTGGATCTAATCTCCCCCACCTCTCCTTCTCTGCGCTCCATTGCGTCAGACCTTTTAGAGCCAGTCGCATAGCTGCCGTTTCTGTTTTCCTACAAACAAACAAGTAAACAGGCACAGCAACAACAACGAGTGTCTTGAGTCTCTCTCCCATTCTCCCTCTCTCTCTCTCTTCCTCCCTCTCTCTCTCTCTCTCTCTCTCTCTCTCTCTCTCTCTCTGCGTGGTATGGGAAGTGGGAGTAGTTAGCTCTTCTGTGAGATTGTTTATTGTTCTGCGCGATGGGAACACAGAATTGGGCCTCAATTAAAGGCAGTCATGACTCTAATACCCCCTAATCTACAGCAGGGGGGCCCTTAAAGAGAGCGGGGCAGTTTCAAGCTGCCGCCAGCCTCAGCCGAGACCCCCGAGGGCCCCCTTTAACTGCCCCTGCTGTTAAACCTGAGAGCTAATGCACCCTCCCCTGCTGCAGGTGTCACCATAACTTCCATACATGCGCACACACACACTCACACAGGTGAGCGGCTCCTTCCTCCATGGACCCCTGTGGCCTGGACGTTTGCCATGGTGGCCCACTGCTGTTGAAGCAGGGAAGGCTCAAGTTATTGCCGAGCCGCAGTGGCAGCAGCTTTCCAGCTCTGGCTTTTTGTTCTGGAGCTGTAGTGGGCTCAGGGGGCTAGTAATCCTCCAAATGCTGAAACTCAATGCCCAGTGCTAACACCTACTGCAGCCCTTAGAATGGACCTTAAAGGAGTAGTCTGACAAAAAAATAAAAAATAAAAAGAATTTTGCTTTGTTTAGTTTTGTACTGGAGCTATAAGATTTATATACACACATGAACAAAATTGTTGGTACCCCTCGGTTAATGAAAGAAAACCCCACAATGGTAACAAAAACAACTTTAATCTGACAAAAGTAATAATAAATAAAAATTCTATGAAAATGAACAAATGAAAGTCAGACATTGCTTTTCAACCATGCTTCAACATAATTATTTAAAAAAATAAACAGCTGAAACAGGTCTGGACAGAAATGATGGTACCCTAACTTAATATTTTGTTGCAACCTTTTGAGGCATTCACTGCAATCAAACGATTCCTGTATCTGTCAATGAGACCTCTGCACCTCTCAGCAGGTATTTTGGCCCACTCCTTATGAGCAAACTGCTCCAGTTGTCTCAGGTTTGAAGGGTGCCTTTTCCAGACGGCATGTTTCAGCTCCTTCCAAAGATGCTCAATAGGATTTAGGTCAGGGCTGATAGAAGGCCATTTCAGAATAGTCCAGTGTTTTCCTCTTAGCCATTCTTGAGTGTTTTTAGGTGTGTGTTTTGGGTCATTATCCTGTTGCAGGACCCATGACCTGCGACTGAGACCAAGCTTTCTGACACTGGGCAGCACATTTCTCTCTAGAATTCCTTGATAGTCTTGAGATTTCATTGTACCCTGCACAGATTCAAGACGCCCTGTGCCAGATGCAGCAAAGCAGCCCCAGAACATAACAGAGCCTCCTCCATGTTTCACAGTAGGGACAGTGTTCTTTTCTTGATATGCTTAATTTTTCCGTCTGTGAACATAGAGCTGATGAGCCTTGTCAAAAAGTTACATTTTTGTCTCATCTGTCCATAGGACATTCTTCCAGAAGCTTTGTGGCTTTTCAACATGTAGTTTGGCAAATTCTAGTCTGGCTTTTTTAACAATGGTGTCCTCTTTGGTCGTCTCCCATTAAGTCCACTTTGGCTCAAACATCGACGGATGGTGCGATGTGACACTGATGTTCCTTGAGCTTGAAGTTCACCTTTAATCTCTTTAGAGGTTTTTCTTGGCTCTTTTGTTACCATTCGTATTATCCGCCTCTCTGATTTGTCATCAGTTTTCCTCCTGCGTCCCTGTACAGGGAGGTTGGCTTCAGTCCCATGGATCTTAAATTTCTGAATAATATATGCAACTGTAGTCACAGGAACATCAAGCTGCTTGGAGATGGTCTTCCTCTGGTCCATGTTGAGTGTGGTACACACCTTGTCACCAAACAGCACAGTGACTACCTGTAGCCCTATATATAGGCCCACTGACTGATTACAAGATTGTAGACACCTGTGATGCTAATTAGTGAACACACCTTGATTTGACATGTCCCTTTGGTCACATTTTTCAGGGGTACCATCATTTCTGTCTAGGCCTGTTTCAGGAGTTTATTTTTTTACATAATTCTGTTGAAGCCTGTTTGAAAAGCAATGTCTGACTTTCATTTGTTTATTTTCATATAATTTTTATTTATTATTACTTTTGTCAGATTTAAGTTATTTCTGTTACCATTGTGGGTTTTTCTTTCATTAACGCGTGTAACTAATACGCAATGGAAGCTTTTCTGCCAGTTCAGTAACAGTATAACTAATTTATCACATGCCCTCCTCAATCCACATGTGTTATTCCATAATGTCAAGTAGATGATTTTTTTTTTTTTGCTGTTTTTGTTGTTTATAAAATTCATATAAAATATTTTTCAGAAGCACTAAAGATAGATCTGCTGCTGCCATTGTAGCTATGTATATATACACCATATAAACACCTACTTGTATCTACACTCATTGTTCCCATTTTATCATCTCCACTTACCATATAGGTACACTTTGTAGTTCCTCTGTTACAGGCTGTAGTTTCTTTGTATACGTACCCCCTTTTACCTTGTTCTTCAGTGGATAGGACCCTCAGAGGACCACCACAGAGCAGGTATTAATTGGGTGGCGGCGCATTCTCAGCACTGCAGTTACACTAACATGGTGGTGGCGTGTTATTGTGTGTTGTGCTGGAGCTCTCCTAAAGTTTCTTTAACGCCTCAGTGTCACTGCCGGACTGGACTATACCAGAGCTATTCAGCCAACACCTTCCTGTGGACAGCGTCCTGTGGGCGGCACCCCATGACCACTGATGAAGCACTGGAAGACGACCAAAAGCAGATGAGCAACAGAGAATCTATCATCTCTGACTTTATATCCAGAAGATGGACCAACCACACTGTTGTGTCAGATCCACTCACACCAGTACACCACTCACTATCAAACCAACACCACCACCACCACATCAGTGTCATTGCAGTCTTAAAAACGATCCACCACCCACATAATACCTGCATTGTGGTGGTCCTGTGAGGGTTCTGATTATTCAAGAGCAGGGCAAAAGGAGGATAACAAAGTACACAGAGGAACAGATGTAGTACAGTCTGTAATTGTAGAACTATAAAGTGCTCCTATGTGGTCAGTGGAGCTAAAATGGACAGTAAGTGTAGCTGTGAGAAGGTGTACCTAATATCTTGACATGGTTGTGCCTATAACAGCATGTCAGACAGTGTCAGAAATCACATAAACAAGTCTGCTCAAGATTGCGCAATAACACGACGCAATATGAATCGCATGTGAATGATTCAGCCATGCAGTTGTCATAGCCGTAGCCTTGGCCAATCGGCTGTATTTGGGGTAAAGAGATTAATTTCTCTTCTCTTTTATGTGTTTTGGATTCGAGCGGGAAAGGAATGTGCATCCCCTGACGGGTTCCTCTGCTTCTCTTTTCTTATTGCAGTGTATTCGCGGCAGAAAGGCCACATTGGAGGAGCTGCAGACAGTCCACTCTGAAGCCCACGTACTGCTCTATGGAACCAACCCACTGAGACAGAAACTAGACAGTAAGACACCTGCACACTGGTTTGGTTTAATACTTTGTCAGAATGCGTGTATGAGCAGTATAGAGCCCAAAGTACCCTGGCACTCCTCCATCTGACTTAGAGACGGATGTCATTCTCAAATGGTGTGACCATTTTTTCTTCATCCATTAATGATACTGGTGTGCCTCAACAGTGTCTCCTGCCTTTAGCTCAGTGTGCATGGGTAAAGTCCCCCACCCGCACAACAGCCGAAGTCCTACCTTTTTGCCTTTCATCAGCAGCGGCTATGATTTAAATCTGCCCCTGAGCTGTCCGTCAAGGCCACCGCCAACTTTCTGCCCGGCATACAGTTTTCCATGACTTCAGCCTGCCGTGCTTTCATTCAGCGATTAAACAGCGTTTCAACATTGTGCTTTCATTCAGCGATTAAACACACCCCACGCATGGTTTAACAGAAGGTCCTGTACTGCAGTTGACCCACACACATGCACGCATACGCACGCACGCTCGCTCGCTGGAGCTCGCAGAATTCCGCCCTGTTCAGCCCGTACTGATGCTCTGGGTGGACCAGATGCTTCATCCAGCAGTTTGGGGACAATGGTTAGCAAAAGTGCACCGCGACTTTACTTTAGGTGGTGTGACAGGAGAGGAGGAGTGTGATGACTGTGGATCAAGGGAGGAGGAGCTGTCAAAGTTATTTGTGTTGTGTATGGGAGTGTGTTACAGTCACTTCAATAACAGAAAAGTGTGACAAAATATCAGGTGTCTAAACATCCCAGGTTTATTATCTCTCTCTCTTTCTCTCTCTCTCTCTCTCTCTCTCTCTTTACCTCTCTCTCTCTCTCTCTCTCTCTCTCTCTCTCTCTCTCTCTCTCTCTCTCTCTCTCTCTCTCTCTCTCTCTCTCTCTCTCTCTCTCTTTCTCTCTCTCTTTCTCTCCAGGCTCTGTGACACCCATGTTTGTGAGGTTACCTTGTGGTGGCATTGGGGTAAGCTTTTCTCCCTCTTTTATTCTGGTGTGTAAATAATGGTGCTGTTTGTTCTCCTGTGAGACCCCCTCCCCCAAAACTCCAGCGGCAACAAAAACTGTTGCTGTGCTTTCCGCCGAGCGGGTAATTGTGTCCAGATGTTTTCTATAAACAAGCTGTGTGCAGTGAATATGGGGGTGGTAAAGTGTGTGTGTGTGTGTGTGTGTGTGTGTATGTGTGTGAGTGAGGACTGTTGGGGGGTCTTTGTATTTTGAAAGTGTGTGTGTGTGTGTGTGTGTGTGTGTGTGTGTGTGTGTGTGTGTGTTATGAGAAGTTGTGTTGTGAATGGTAGGGGAATGTAGACTCTATGTTTTGAATGTGTGTGGGTGATGAATGGATGGATGTCAGATGAGTGAATTGATGGGTGGGCAGATGAATATGAATGGACGGATTGATGAATGAACAAATTGACGGATGGACGGATGAATGAATTGATAAGTGGACCATTGAATAAATGGATGTATGAAGAGATAAACGAATGATGAGATAGATAGATGGATGTATGAATTGACATATGAATGTCAGCGCCGTGTGGACAGCGTTTGTTCTGTAACTCAGATTTCCAGTGATGCGTTTTATGGTTACTTTCGTCTTTAAAGGGAGAAGTGGACTCACTCTCTTAATTTCAACCTTTAATGACTGGAAGCACCAACTCAGTGGAAATGAAATATGAGAATGTCATTAATAAGTCACTGACAGTAATATCTTTATACACATAGAACTGGGTTTAACCACATGTCTACAGCAGTATTGTACATCTGCTTCTTCATTCAAATTCAGATGCTTTAGAAAGGTTAATGAAAATTGCTGTAATTCAAAGTGCAGTTTAAAAGTATCAGCTCTGCTCGTAGGAAGAAAGGCCGTGCAGGGTTTCCTGTGGAACATGGAAGACTTTGGGGAAAAACACATCTAGACGTCAGAACGTATGTCTGTGAGTGCGAGATGCCAGTGCTGGATGCGTGAAGGTGAATGGTTGAGTGTCTGTATGTGCGGGTGAGATATTGGGTAGGGGGTGCAGGTTAACCCCCGTCAGCACCGCTGTTTGTGGGTTGATGAATGGCAGGCTGCTGCAGCAGGCTTGGTGCGGCTTGGTGAGAAACAGAAGGTTTCTGGACTCTTTTATGGAAATGGAACAAAATTGTTGTCTTCCTGCGTCTCCACAGCGAGCCTCCGCTCCCAAAATTAGCCTGTCAGAGTCAGGAGAGACTGCCTTTCTTCATTCCAACACGCTCTACATTCACCCCCCTCAACACAGCCCCCCCTTCCCCCTATTCTCTGTCCATTAAGAGCATTTTTCTCCCTCACACACATCACACACTTTTTTATTGCCTGCGTTTACTCAAGCGCACACACATTCAGCACATAACTGCTTGCTCAACACTCTCTCTCTCTTTCTCTATCTCTCTCTTTCTCTCCCATATGCCAACGTTTGGGTACCCACGGTCAAAAGTCAGATTCCACAATTTGTTAAGTTTCTAAGTGACAATAAGTTAACACGTCCTCGAACATTTGAACAAGCCACAGTTTATGTTTAATTTACTTTTCCTTTATGTCCAATTCAGCGAATAAACAGTAGAACCGCACTAAAACGTTCCCAAGGTCTGTTCTCTGTAGAGGATGCATAAACTTACTTTCACTCTGAAAATCAAAAAAAGCTTTTATGGGCTATATTTTTTCCTTGTTGTTCTTTAAGGTAACTGCAAGAACATACTCATTTCAGTAGGAGGGTGTCCACAGACTTTTAAAAGCCAGTGTGCCTCTCTCATTTTCTCTTTGTCCCAAGACCTTGCACTCTGTCTTTGCTCTCTCTCTCTTTATTTTATTTTATTTTATTTTATTTTATTTTATTTTATTTTATTTTATTTTATTTTATTTTATTACTTTAAATGCAACCCAGGCTTGTAATTTGTGGCAGAGTCATTCTTGGCCCAGCTTGAAAAGACTGCATTTATTATTTTTTTATGCTGCCCTTGAGCATTCATGCCATTGAAAGCAACATTCAGAATTTGCTGGAGAATATGCATACAGAGAGGGAGCCCCAGGACTTACCCAGCAGAACTCTGACCTGTTCTGACTGGGAAGATTATAACCACTCTGACCTGCATTCAACATTAAAGCACTCGGTACATGCTAAAACATAACCATTCTCTGGTTTATTGGAGGGCATTAAGAGTTTGTGCTTCCACATCATCTCTGGCCATCCAGTGGAAATGTTGGAAATGTTGTGTGTCCATATATATAATATATATTGATATATTATGTCGTAACTCAAGTGTACGACTCTGAACATTAGAACTAGTGGAATGCGGGTGTTGACTGTTGGCTGTAAATACCCAAGTTATGCTAAGAGAATGCTGTTGAGTCACTGCATTTGCTTAGGGCAGCATAAAGGTTTGCATGGTTGCTACTGGAAAGTTGTGTGTAATGCAAGTAGTCTTTCCGGTTTTTGTAATTCATACTGAGATTTCATATCCCGTGTAAATCAGTCATAAATATGACAGGCTTTCTAGTAAAATGACACTCCTCATGTAAAGCCTCAGGTCCCATCGGAACACTGCTTTATACTTTGACTTCAACGCATACCCTGTCCTCAATAAAGGTGCAGAAATCTTGTACCTTCCAAATCTAGTTAGAATAGAAGCCATTGGGTCAGAACTGAACTAAATGTCTTTTAGCTTCTGTTGTTCGTGTAACCATCAGCCATATGGTTTAGATTCTGTAGATCAGGTAACTTTAATCGGCGTATTACAGTCCGGAGGCGGACCCATCAGAGTGTGTTAGCAGACTGTGCTGAATGTGAGAATAAAAAAATTAAAGCAAAGCCGACTGATGTTTGGTACCTGAACATGAACCAGCGTTTTCTGTGTAGCAGTTCTGGCACTGTTTTTCTTTTTGCTTTATTTGTTTTGATTTTGGTTTCAGGTCTGAATATCGTTTTAAACCTGATGTGTTCAGAGTCTGTGGCCAGTGTCAAAGTGTCACTGCGAAACAAATCACTTTACGCTAACCTCCTTAAATTATTCAGTTCTGTACACGATTAAAATAAACCCAAAACTTGGATTCTCTGTTCCTGTAGTGGCAAGAGTGTGAAATGCTCAAGAAGGATAGCCTTTATTTTTTAAAATCTTTTCTTCTCTTCTTCTTTGGCTTAGTTTTAGTGCTTCTGTTATATGCAGAAGAAAATGCTGAAGCGTTCCTTTAAGGCAACACAGCCAGTGTTTGTTGAAGGTTGTTGACTGTATCTTGCTTTGTGTTGGAGCATCTGTTGAAATTTCGGTCACTTAGATGATCATTTCAATACATTTCAGAGAACAAAAAACAACATACATCCTGTAGTTTTAAATGTGCTTATAATAGAGGTAGGTGTTGAAGAAGCTTCCCGTTGGTTACATGTTGTAAGTCAGTGGCTTGTTGTTCCTTTCTATCAAGGAGAAAACACACTGAAATGCTTGATGAATTGTCGTATTCTACAGACGGAGACTAGGGTAGATTCCCAGGGTATGTCTTTAAGCCCATGCTGATGTAATTGAGAGGTTATGTATTTTTGATAGTGCTCAGTTTGAATGCCGCTGTCTGCTGGAGCACCTGTTGAACTGCACACATGAACTACAGCATGAGTTTTAACTTTGTTTTGTGTGTGTGTGTGTGTGTGTGTGTGTGTGTGTGTGTGTGTGTGTGTGTGTGTGTGTGTGTGTGTGTGTGTGTGTGTGTGTGTGTGTGAGTTCATGGTCCAGAGGGCAGAGTAATTGCAGTGTGTAGGGCAGGCGTGCGTTGGAATAATGAGGAGTGACTGATGAATGAATGTTCTCTGTCTTGGATATCGCACACGCATACATGCACTCCCCCAGTCAGGTTTAGCCCTCTAATGTTTATCCTGCATGTCACTGAATAAATGCCCCCATGTTCTCCTGTGCTCTGCTACCTCTCAGACACAGCACAGATACAAATACATGCCTCAGTGTGAGATAACACTTAACACTCCCAGTTCGGTGGGTGGGTAGATTGTTGTGTTGGGGTGTAAAAATGCATCATGATCAATCAGTGTGCTATTTGCAGGACAAGTATCCAGCATTTTGTTGTAAAACTGTTTTTGTGTACCAGAAATAATCATCATTCATTTACGTGATCCCTGCATCACCTGATCTCTTTATCCTTCAAAGTTAAACAGGCTGTTTTGGGCACTTTGCCTTTAAGACCAATATGTAAATGAGCTTTGTTCTGATTGGCTGCCTTGTATTGTGGCTGTATTGAGAAAAAGCCCTCATAACTAAAACGCCTCTTACTAGGGCAATATAAGTGGGCAGACCTTACCTGCTGTAGACTGAATAGGTGGATATGTATTAATGAGTTGGTTTACCAAGATCGTTGATGGCAAGTCTGGTTACTGTATATGATTTCTATGGACTGGTTCATGATTGGTACAGCAAACTTTATATTCAGTATCTTTTCAGTATCAGTAGCTTTTCATTAAAAAAACTAGGGAATTCAGTTTTTCTTTAAACATCCCCTTTAATCAAAAGGATGTGATTGTGTATTTGTCCAAAATATCTTTTTGTAGATTTTCTAACATAGAAAAAGAAAACTTGTTCATTATTTGTATTGTTCATATTCCAGTATCATATAGTATGCTTAAAAAGTCCAAAAATATCCAGACACTTTCTAATTGGTAAACTAAGCTGCAGGTATTTAACTGGGCACACCTGCCTTGTATATAATGTGTTGAGCACTCTGCAGCAGCTGCACATGAAGGGCCTCTCCTGGGCGTTAGACAGTGGAGGGGTGGACCTGTCTATGTTCTATGGAGTGTGATTTCTTCTCCTCACAGCTTCACAGCTTCTGCTTAAGAGTTAGTAGGTTCTTCTCGGCTTGCTTGCTGAGCACGCAAATCCCTATTTACAGACTTGAGTGTTGACTCAAGAAATACCTTCCTGCTTCTGTTGTGTAAGTGTGAATACAGTAGTCAGTACCGTTTACTGTGGCATCAACCCAAGCAAACATCACACCTCTGCTCTCTCTGCTGTGGTCATTTACCTTTCAGTTAGTGATGCAAATTGCGTAGACTGTTCAGTGAATGACACAAAGCCTCAGCGGCAGCAGCAGAGCTGTTTTTATTTTCCTTTACACCTCATTTTCTGACAGAGATGTCACACAAATGAACATCACTCAGACATCCCTTAACTGAAGGAACCAAGCACTTTGTTTTTCTCACAACTCTGTGTGCATACATGTGTATTTTACTCTGAGTCTGTTTGAACAGGTGGATAGCGACACTATCTGGAATGAGGTCCACTCGTCCAGCGCGGCCCGCCTGGCCGTCGGCTCTGTGGTGGAACTTGTGTTTAAAGTGGCGTCCGGAGAGCTAAAGGTAAGACCGTCCTCATCTTAGCAGCTAATACAAACTGGCTGTGAAGAAACATATAGGATGGGATTCAAGCTGTGGTTAGACTGTATTTGTACATGTGAAGAGCCTTTACGTTGTTTACACCATTTATGTTTGATATCTAGCTTACTGTTATATTCCACATGAAATATTCATGAAACTTTATATTTTTTATATTGTCTGTCTCACTCACACCCAGCTTCTGCCTCTCCGTAGTTTACACTAGTTAACGAAAAACCAATATTTACAGACCAGTCTCTTTGAGTGTCCAGCTGTGCTCTGTGTGTGTTACCTTCTTGGAAAAGAAAGCTGCTGAAGCAGAACTTCCACCAGTGCCTTCATACTTCTTCTCCACCAACAAAGTGCCAGTGCTTATGCCCGTGCTGGTTCCCAGGATGTACAGAACCCGGTCCTTAGTCCGGAAGCAGAAGTCGGCAGACAATGCACAAAAACATGATGTTCTCCAAGTGCAAATTTTACTTCTACCATCCCAAATCAGCTTTATCAGCATTTGTGCACAGTGCAGAGAGATTGTCATAGACAGCTGTTCTGTGCAAGATGACATTTGTTATGAACGTGTACTGTCATAAGGTAGCACAGTGTAATTGCCTAAAGACTGAACTGGAAAACAAGAAAACAGCAAAGTCAACAACTTTACATGGTGATGGCGGCACCACGTTCCTCTTTGCTGCTTGTGTCACAGGTTTCAGACTAGAGAGTTAATGGTGCTAGAATGGCACCAATTTTTCCGTCTACTAACCAGTTTTTTTTCCTGGTGGCAAAGTCCAGAGCGGTTTGAGATTTGAGTTTTTGGCACCAACACCATGTTGGTGGAAAAATAGAAATTATAAAAAAATAATATAATAATAAAAACACTGCTGGTCAGAACAAAACTGTCTGGCGTTGTCCTAATGTTCTAAAGGGTGTGCTTGATTGATCTCTTTCTGTCCCAACACAAACATAAGAAAGGCAACATACAGAGGAAGAAATAAGTCAGACGTACAACATGTGCAGGTTGAGGGTTAAACCTCATCTGTGTCCACGGCTCACTGGAAACATTATCCAGCTTTTGAGATGTGATGCCCTAAAGAAGGTGAAGTTCTCATTCACTTTGCCTCTGGTTATGTATCCAGAGTACACACACTGCGGCAGTGCTGGAAGTAATACACAGTGTACTGCATACCGCTCCAGTATATGCTGTGTACTCCAAGCTACTCCTAATCAGAGGTACACTGTACAGTCTCCAGTATATAACAGAAGCTGTATGTGAATTACAGGGAAGAGACGCCTACCAACATTTGGACTAAACCAATCAGGCTTTTTCACGACCCACCCCATTTTCCTCAGCCCCCGAGTTACTTGCTAAGGAACCATTGCTAGCCACTTCTCAGCGTGTATGCTTATATTTTGGTCAAGAGTGGCTTTTATAATACATCCCATACTTGGACTGTGTTTTCTACCCGTCTCCAAGACCACAAAATAATATTTAAAAATCTCTGATTTGGGTTGGTCTGTGTGGTAAACCTGTGTGGTTTCCAAACACTCTTGTTTTTCTCCCTTTGTGAGTTTCTTCTGCATTATGCTCATAATTAGTAATTTGAGCTAGCTTGACTGAATAGTAAGCATGCCTCCACACGGGAGCCCGAAAAGGCAATTCTGAGAGAGCAGCTTTATTAACTTAGCGTTTTAACATTGTCTATGTTTTAAGTTGACTTTATTAAATAGACACAGTAAGCAAGTCCACCTCAAGACCAGCAGGGAAAACTGAGGGGGCTTCTTTGTTGCACTTTGTTGCATTTTTGGGCCCAGATTTAAGCAAATTTTGTTTCATTATATTGTAAGCCTGAATCAAATCAAATCACTGATATGTAAGAGATTTTGGGTCAGTTCTATTGGATGAAAGGGTAACTAGAGCATATATACAGTATATTAGAGGTGGGTGATACGGCAAAATATAATATTGTGATACATCAAGAGTATATGTGGTATGTAAGGATATTCATAGTTTTAGACATCTCATCACTAGGAACTGTGAAGTGTAAGCCTGTAGAGTCTTTAAGATAACACATCCATTTGTCTGAAGTTCTGACTGGCACCGTATTGGATACTCCTTACTACTTAGAATAGCCTCTGTGTTAGCATGGCCGGGTGGACGAACCGATGCATGACAGGAAGACAGGCAGACAGATGATGTAGCTTGCTGGATCTCGTCTGCTTGCCTGGTTAGCTTTCGATTGGTGATTAGCTTTTGCTTAAAAATGAACAGAGAGAGGGAACATAGGGAACATAGTTATATCAAAGCTATATATATATAGCTATATATACAATCTCATACTTTAAAAATGAATATATATATTTAGTATTATTGTTTTTCTCACCCATGGATGACCCCTCTGACTGTAAAAGTCGGACGAATAGCTCTGAGTTAATCATTTTTCCATTAAGGGTGAACGGGTCAGCGCACTGTCATATTGCGGATGCCTCTTCAGCATACGTGGTGGTCCCTAAGGTATATATATATATATATATATATATATATATATATATATATATATATATCGTCGCTGTCCAATGAAAAACATGTATCTCCACTTTTGTCCATTTTTACTTTTATGCATCTTTTGAACATTAGCTGCTGTTTCCACTGAGTGAGAATCTCATCATGAATGGACCAACAGAAATGGTCCAAAACTGCTTGGAAAGACGTCTGGTTCCATTGACTTGCATTAAAGTTAAATGAGGTTTTTGGCCTCTCCTGTAAAGTTGCCTTTTTGGAGATACACGTTTTTCTTTGGACAGCGACGATATATTGTGTCCTCAAAAGTCAGATTAACATAATAACACTTGTAGGTTTTCCAGGGCATTAATGTAGAGTTTGTATTTGCTGTTCTCAGTGCAGAGAGGTGATACTTTCCTTATCAGAGTGCATGTTTGTGTGTGGTAGAGAGAGCTTACGTGACTCCACCTATCTTTGGGCATCTGCTCAACTCCAAGGGAAGTGACCCAGCAGCAACATAATCTCAATCAAACACAAACACTCCTGAGCGTAACCCAACCTTGAGGGAATGTATTAGTCTTAACTCTCACTCAGCATAACATCCTGCCTCCCACCAGCCATCACACTCAAAAATAGATCCTGGCAGCACCATGCTATCACTGTAACCCTGAAGTCCAGCCCTGTGCACTAAAGACACCTCTGAGAGCGATCATAAAGTGCAGTCTAAGCCCCTCTCTCACTCTCTCTGTCTTCTCCACTCCCTCCATTTTTTGTCTTTGACTAAGGTGATATCCTCTGGAGTCAGATAGGAAAACAGTGCAGTGCAGCTGCTTCAACATCATTAGGCTGGGGAGTCAGTGGAGTGCATAAGGCATGGGGTCAAGGCATTAGCAGTGGCTCACTCTCTTCAGCATTTTTCAGTATTCCTGAGGGGGCTCATCTGAGCACAGTGACTCAGAGGCCTTAGTACTGCAAGTGGTCCTTAGGGACCACCACGTATGCTGAAGAGGCATCCGCAATATGACAGTCCGCTGACCCGTTCACCCTTAATGGAAAAGTGATTAACTCAGAGCTATTCGTCCGACTTTTACAGTCAGAGGGGTCATCCATGGGTGAGAAAAACAATAATACTAAATATATATATTCATTTTTAAAGTATGAGATTGTGTGCAAAGTGTGAATTGAATGTGGCTACACCAGGACGTCAGCATGTTTTTAAAAAGTGGAGCACAAAGACAATATCTCAAAGATTGAAGGATGCAGATTTAATCAAGAGATTTTACATGTCAAGAAAAGGATGGGCATGGCTCAAAAATTATGGCAAGGTTTCGTGCAATAGAGGACAGGCTGAATAGGCTGAGCTGGCTGACTTGGCATGGTTCTGTGGGTTTAAGGCTAAGATGGACCCCTGAATTCAGTATAATAATAGAGACTGAGGGCAGGGGGACAAAAAATAAAAATTGTTGCCTGTTTAAAAGACATGAGACATCATACAAAGTTTGACATGGACATAAAGAAGCCAACTGGCCATTTAACACTATGATCTGTGCATAATTGTACAGATGGAGCGGCAGATTCAAATGAAATATGTGTGCACGAACCTGATACGTTATTTAGGCCATAAAACCACAATGTGTGTTTGTGGTGCAGCAGAAGCAATACATGTCATGAAATGAGCTGATTTTAAAGCCCCCACAGCAATGTATATGGTCGTATGTGTATGTATGTGTGTGTGAGCGTGTGTGTGTGTAGGCTGGTCTCTCTTTAGTGTGTGGTGTTATAACTAATGCAGCTGTGTGTGTTGGTGTGTGGTTACAGAACGGCTTTGCTGTGGTGCGGCCTCCAGGACACCATGCTGAGGAGAGCACCCCCATGTGAGTCCCCCTATTCATTTCCTCTCCAATCAATGCAGAAAACCACAGCGTACACCTACACGCTCCTCCGTTCTCAGTCAGCTAATACACACCTGTTTGCTTTTGGCCTGGGAGTTCTATTATACTATTTTCATAACTTTACAGCTCATCTGAACCGTTGCTTAAAAGGAAAAGTGCTTTGAAATTTCCCCAGATGACATATGCCACACTCTGAAATTCATTGCACTGTAAGCTAATGGCTAATTAATATCGCTTAATAACATGTTGGTTTAACAGTAAAAGAGAACAAAGCATTGCATATGCATATGGATTGTTGTTAAATGTGTATGTACTATATAATAACATTTTTTTTAATGTGATGGTTACGTCACCCTGGCATATGGCAGATTTTATTTGATACCTTATTTGAGCACCTATTTAAAAAAAAAGATTCTGAAATATTTCATTAGAATTAGAATAGGATTAAAAGTCAGTTATGTAATTACAATTATTCTTTCAAACATGTCCTCGTCCGATACGATGCTCTTTATTCACTTGACACGCACATACAGTGAGGAAAGTAAGTATTTGAACACCCTGCGACTTTGTAAGTTCTCCCACTTAGAAATCATAGAGGGGTCTGAAATTTTCAGCTTAGGTGCATGTCCACTGTGAGAGACATAATCTAAAAAAATATCTGGAAATCACAATGTAGGATTTTTTAAATAATATATTTTTGTGTTACTGCTGCAAATAAGTATTTGAGCACCTGCCAATCAGCAAAAATTCTGGCCCTCAAAGACCTGTTAGTCCGCCTCTAAAAACTCCACCTCCACTCCACTTATTATTCTAAATTAGAAGCACCTGTTTGAGGTCGTTAGCTGCATAAAGACACCTGTCCACCCCACACAATCAGTAAGACTCCAACTACTAACATGGCTAAGACCAAAGAGCTGTCCAAAGACACCAGAGACAAAACTGTTGACCTCCACAAGGCTTTTTTTTTAGATTATGTCTCTCACAGTGGACATGCACCTAAGATGAAAATTTCAGACCCCTCCATGATTTCTAAGTGGGAGAACTTGCACAGTCGCAGGGTGTTCAAATACTTATTTTCCTCACTGTACATACAAGCACCACATAAATGACTCTCCACTCATAGGTGGACATCCTGCCAAAGCGTAGCCCTGTTGGGACATGACCGCAGCAGATGAATTCAGGAGTGGACCAAAACCGTAACTGGTCTTTAACCCCTTAAATGCGTCCAGGTTTTCCATTCCTCACTTCTGTGTCCCAGGAACAAACTGTGTTCCTCAGCCAGCAGGCATTGTTTTCTATGTAGTTACTCAGTAATAGGCCTTAGGATGTAATAATGTAGAGGATTCAGTTTCATCTGAGAAATAGAAAAGGCTTTACAAAGCTTCAGTAAATGCTCAACATTTGATCTTTGAATACCTGCACAGTAAGTGATCCGTATCACCGCTTCCCTCACTCTTATAGAAACGCCTTCCCACTGAACTGGCCTCATTACATAAAGGTTAAATGGAATGGTTGTTCCACAGATGCTGTGGAAAAAAGGTTAAATAAGATGGCTGTTGCGATGCTGCGGTGAGTGAAAGCCAAGCCCAGCTGAGGCTGTGTGTGTACTTCGCTTTCTCTCTCTTTGGTATGGGCTGGGGTCCGGGCCAAAGCTCCGCTCTCCCACTCTGAAGTGCAGCCAGAGCTCTGTGGGTGAATGGTGTCATTAGTGAAATGGTAGAATCCACTAAACCAGGGGGTCCACTTAACACACCACCATACACGCCACACTACATGGCACACCAGCTGACGTGCTCTCTCTTACGACACTCGCTCACTGCCTCTCTCTTCTGTTTTTTTTTTTTTTATCTGTTTCCTTCATTGATATAACAGGGGCTTCTGTTATTTCAACTCGGTGGCCATCGCAGCCAAGCTCCTCCAGCAGCGACTGAACGTCAGCAAGATCCTGATAGTGGACTGGGTGAGTGCCCTATTAAAGGTGCAGGGTGGTCAGTAAGTAGAGGGTATTGGTTAAACATAATGACAGGAATATGGAAAATAAAAAAGTAACAGGTACAAAATGTTACACCGTAATGAAAAATGAAGACCTGCAGTGGTCTCTGGGGAAGAACACTGGTGGACTGACAGAGACACTCACTTCATATTGCCATTTCATGGTGAGCTATAGGATAGCGTATGCTATTAGCAAAGTATTGCAACATTTTAGTGTCACCTGAAAGATTTTTCACATAGAAATAAAATGTTTACAATAAATAAATAGATTAATAAAATTTAAATATATTAAACATGGAAACATTTTAGTACCACAAGTACAGTCAGAAATATAATTATAAAAAGTTTACTTGGGATCTATTGCACCACCTCTGTACCGTAGTCTACCTTAGATAAATTATATAAATGCTTCAACTAGATTATTTTTCATACAAACTTATTTTCTTTCATTCTTTGTGAGATTGAGTTTATTAACCACAAACATATATATATATATATATATATTTTTTTTTATCCTTTTATGAGTTTGTGGTAGTCGTTTTGGAGGCGACTATACATTATCTATTTTTTGCATTACAGTTGATATCAAGATGATATCAATTTACCTCAACAGAGGTTGATAAATACCGTTTGCATTATGTACCTCTGCAGTAAGTGTACTTCTGTTTATAAGCACAGTACAGTGACATCTATTTCAATAGACATTAATACAGTACAAAAAAGTTTTTGTTTTTTTTGGGGTTTTTTTTTCAAAAGATTTTTTGTTTTGGTTCTGAACTTCGCCTCAACACCTGCAGCAATGGCATAGACTGGTTCAAATCAATCATCGGCACATCGGATAAAAATTTACTGAAAAACTGACTAGAAATAATACTGGGGAATATAACAGAGGACAAGTAACTTGTTTAGAAATAGTTAGGTGAACATATTAACACTCAGAATCACAAATTATTGACTGCTCAGTAAAATGTATATGTATAAAACTACTTTAAATAGACTTATCTAATCACTACATCGTATAATACACAACCATAGACTGACCTGAAAACTGCCAAGAATCTGGAGGTCTTGCCTTTAGAAAGTCGTCCATTTAGACGATGACGGGAAGCTAGGGGGTACTGTATGTAGGTCAGTGCGTGTCCCTGTCCAGCCTGGCCTGTGGTGGCATAAAACGGGCCCTGGCGCACAGGAAGCCTGCTGGCGTGATGGCGAGACTCTGCTGGGATCTTTAGGGCCTCAGGATGCCTTTGAAATGCCCTTCATTTCCTCCTGTCTGTCACACAGTGCTTCAGAAGAAGCGCAGGCCACGACACACAGGGCCTCACATCAAACGAGACGGGATGAGACGAGAAAGCTGTTAAATCTTACGGTTGCATTACAGTGAGCTCAGAATAGAATCTTTACACGTTTTAATTTCAGTGAAAGTATGTGCCCGTGTCAAAATGTGTTTTCCAGCTCTGTGTCTGATTTCGACATCATCTTAGCGCACACATATTTTTCTTGTTCGTCACCTGCCGTGCGTGCGGTTCAGTGTTGTTGTCCAGTGTGTTTTTTTGGTTTTTTTTTTAATCCCCCTCATCAGCACCAGGACTATGAGCTAAGAGTGCATGTATCAGTGAGTATTTATACTGACAGTCAGACAGCTGCATAAATGCTGGTAAACGCTAACGGCTAAAACCACTGCCCTCTTCTAGGATGTTCACCATGGCAACGGGACCCAACAGGCCTTCTACAGCGACCCCAACATCTTATACCTTTCTCTTCATCGCTATGACGACGGGAACTTCTTCCCTGGCAGCGGAGCTCCTGATGAGGTCAGAAGCCACAGACGCTGCCGAGACGCAGAGTCATCGTGTCTTGCATGCCGGGGGGGGGATGAAACTGCAGACGGTTTTAGTTTTCCTCCACTGTGAACGTCTCTATTTGCACCACAAAGACTCACATGTTCATTCACCATTGCTCCAGAACACTTTTTCTAGATCATTGTTTCTCTAGAGGCACCCTGCCTTGCACGATTTGGTGCCTTTCCCTGCTCTCAACACACCTGATTCAACTCATCAGCTCATTAACAAACTCTTCCAGAGCCGCAGGAGGTGGGTTATGGCAGGGCTTTCAGTAAAATGTGCAGGGTAGTGTACCTCCAGGACCATGGTTGTTCTAGATTACTCTTTATAGCTTGCACTGATTTTCAAATTGAGATGGGGACTCGAGTCACAATAAATAGGCATGGTAACTGATTCAAAACTTTCCGATTAAATGCCACACAACTCGACTCAGGCTCAAGAACAAGAAAACTCTGGAGAAGCTGGTTTAAACTGGGACTGGCAACATAAAAAGGAGATATATGAATATAAACTCTCACTTCCAGCCTTGCATGTCTGACTTTCTCCAGCTTGGTCATTACTGCATTGTCATTCTCCAGGTGCAACACAGCTTCGAATAAAGAGCCTTTCACTATGGAAACCCTTTCACTTCATGCAGTAAATGCGCTGTTTAAAGGAATGAGGGAAATTGTTTTCACTCTGTGTTCTTGTAATTGTATTTAAGTGAGGCACAATGAATTGAATTGCCTTTGTGTATGAGAAGTGGTCTACAAATAATATTTGCCTTGCTATATAAACTACAGACTAAGCAACTATTTTGAGTTGTTTTGCCTTTTTCCTATAAACACTGCGTTCACTGCACGTACAGCTCCAGTTCTGTCATTCAGATCGAAGGTTTTTCTGTAATAACAGGCCAGACCTGATGGGTTTTGTCAGGGTTTGTTGTTGCGCAGTGTAGTGCCAGCAGCGAATAACGAGACTATATTAAAATTCTCTCCTAAAGACTCGACTCACACTCACACCACAGGGACTCAAGAGTCTGCTCTGACTCACACCCTGAAGACTTAAGACTCGTGTCTCATTTGCATGAGTCGACTTGTGAACGTCTTTGTTTCTAAACTACTCCTGATGATCTGTAGAGAATTCAGGTTGGTGTTAGCGTGAATATGAACATGAAATGGAGATTAGCAGATTATGAGTTAGAGCAGTGTAAGGAGAAGAGTCCCTGCAGGACTTAAATGCTTAGTGGCATGCTGTGGTTACTGCTCCTATTGTGTTATGGCACCAAGCGTAATTGAGCTCTTTCTGCAGAGACGACTACATACACAGGTTTCATGAGAGACTGTAGCTGCTTCAAAGAGGTGACATTGTTGTTATCCAGACCACACCTTTCAGCCCTTTTTACCCCCTTGGTTAAATTAGTTCCATGTTCAGCCACCTCTGCTTAAGAGAGAGCGTATCACACCTTGTTTATTGTCTTCACAGTGCAGTTCGTTGCAATAATAAAGCTTGGGCACAACTACAGCCATCCATGATCCTTTCTGACTTCTGCTTCTGTCTGTGTCTTCTTGGACCAGGTGGGTGCAGGACCTGGCTTGGGCTTCAATGTGAACATGGCCTTCACCGGTGGTCTGGATCCTCCTATGGGTGACGCAGAGTATCTGGCAGCCTTCAGGTAACAGCCCACCTCTCAGTGGCTTGTGGCTTACTAGGTGTGATGTGTTTTATGTCTTCACTGTTATTCCTCCTCTGAGCTTATTCCAGCCACTACCTGCTGAGCACTCAGAAACATTCATTCGAGCTGTGCATGGGGCAGTTTAATGTGTTCACAGAGGCTGAATTGCGATGCTAGTCAAAGTAAGATAAAGGTTGCCAGGAACAATCAATGATGATAAATCTAGACTGATATGGGCAATATTTATTGAGCTACACATACAGTATGCAGTGTGTCTCTCAGTATGGCATTGGGTCACCATATTTGCTTATCCAACATGCAAGACATCTTGGCATCATGGCATCTTGGCAGGACGTGTGGAGGTTCCTAATGGTGTCCTGTGAGAATCCATCCCATGCAGCTTCAGTATTCTTAAACTTCCTGTAGATTTTGTGTTGGGGTGGACATGGAGTGACACCTGGCTTTTTGGACGTGTGACATGTGACAACAAACTGTTCATCTTAGAGCTGACCATGGTGCCACCACACCATAGAGAGAGAGAGAGAGAGACAGAGAGACAGAGAGAGAGGGGGAGATTTGCTGGTTGTCTCCACCAAGACAAAACCAGGAGGACATCACTGCTTGCTGAATGTCCGCAACTGTTGGAAAAGTCAGACAGTTTGTTGGTTCTCTCTCTCTGTGGTTTGTGCAATTATTCCTGTCATGTCACTGGTGCACCTTCTTCTATCCATGGCCGGCTACATCGTGCTATGGCAGGTTCTGCACAACCGGTATGGCATGCAATACGTCAGTAAGGCCATTCCCGGAACCCTACAGTCCGAATGTCAGTTGATTTGTTCCTTCTAGGCTAAACTATTTTTTCAATGATGAGTGTATGTAAATGAGCTTTGTTCTGAATTTAATTCTTTGGGTTTTTTGTTTGTTTGTTTGTTTTTTTTAAGATATTTAGGATTTAATATCATAAGTATTAACATATAATAGGCAAGTTTCCTATAATATCAGGTTCCAGGGTGGGTGGCTATAAACATGACACAGTTTTATCCATAACAGTTTGTTACAGGCCTCGTGATGCATATCACGGCATGAAAATGACTTTAAGCTTCATGATGTCGCAGTCTTGTACCGTCCAGCATTATATCTGAAGCACAGTATTGTCTTGGTACTTGACAACAAGCAGAGGCTCCCAGCTAGAGAGCACCTTTGAAAGATGCGCACAGCTTTTACCTTTGTTTCTCGTTTTGTTGCGTGTAAGCCTGAGGCAGAACATCAGCCAGACATCCACTCGCCCTGCTGACCCTCGAGCTGCCTGCTGCTCTAACACCCAGAGAATATCGATGGCAATGCTCTTTGTAAGCCTGTTAAAGCCTCTAGATAGCTAACAGCACATCGTAAATCTGAATTTCAAAGAAGGCAAAGTGGAAGAGGCGTTGTGCTACTGTGCGCAGATTTAAAGAGCCACACTTCATATAATCGCTGCACTGACTCCAGCCTGGCAGCTGAAGAGAATGTGCCAAACAAGGTTCTATGCAGTCTCCACGATTTTCACAGGGATTTTAAGCAGCTAAGAGTGAATAGAAGTAAGTGGGAGGAAGAAAGGTTCCAAAACAATGTCTTGTAACAATTTGTTTAAGCTCTGCTCATCTGTTGTACAGTCTCTTTTATCTGTGTGCAGAGGCTGATGGGAGTCTTTGAGGATGTGCCAATGGGGCTGAGCCCCATTAGCTCTGGTGTCTAGGCCTATTAATAACTCTCTGCCCCCCCCGGGGTGCGGGCGCATGGCCCATTCGAGACGCCCCTGGTCGGGCACTTTGAAGAGGGGAATCCGCGCCCAACACGTTCAGTCTGATCCCTCAGGTAGACGGATGACAAACGGCCCATGGCGGGTCAGTGATAAACCCAGATGATCTGTGCTCATCCTTTTCTTCACCTCCCTCCACTCCTCCTTCTTCATGCTACTATCAACCGTTCCTTTTGTCTGTCCACCGCTGTAAATCTCCCCACGTCTCTGATAAACAACACAGCCCCGGTCCGTCAGACTCTCCGCACGCAGGGCCTAAGTGATGCCAGCTGCTTCAGACCTGCATCAGCCACTGACCCCAGACCATCCTACTGCACTACTCGTTCCATTACCACTTAAAGCAGGTTTCCAGTGACAGGGCATTGAGGTACCCACAAGATGCTCTAATGTCCAAACATAATAAGTTGTAGAATGGCAATTGGAATATTATAAACTTGAAAGGGCTTTTTATTACATTTAATTTTTTCTCCTTTTATTCCGAGTTATTTAATTAAAAATAAGTTAAATTTAACAAATGTAAGTTATTAAATGTGTAACATAATGGAATAGTCTTTACATCAAAATTTTGTCAGGTTATGTGGATTGAGTCTTGATTTAGAATCAAAGCATTCGGGATGTTAATTTTACTTTGCATTTTTTAATATTTACAGTGTTCCCAATTACTATAATTTATTTAATTATTTATGTATTTTCCTTTATTCATGATATTGCTGATGTTAAAAACTAGGTTACTACATAACACATTCATAACATGTTATATAAACACTTTATAACATATTCAAAATTCATAAAGTATACATGTTTTATGATATTATGGAGTACTATGTCAATTTTCTGACAGACAAATTTATAATTTTCAATATTTCAATTAAATAATATGTGTCCTGGCTTTACCCTCTTGGACAGATTGGTCTATATCTTCATCTCATTTCTTCTTTAAATTTTAAATAAATAATAAATAAGTTTATTAATAAATAAAGTTTAGCAAAACAATATTAGTTTTTGTCCAGAAAATAATTTCACTGTAAATAATATATATTTCAAAGTAATTAATTTATAAATTAAAAAAACAATTTTCAATAAAAATATCCTCCATAAAATGAGATGGAAAAAAATCCTAATGTCATGTAAGTCATGTCTTTATAAATGTTGATTTAAACCATATCAGAAATGTTGTAGATGCTGCTGCTTCAGCGAGCTAGCCTCTCTCTGACTGGTTGAACAGAAGATCTGAATTAGCACTGATGTGCTGTATTTGGAAACAGGCTCGAGCTGTGCAGTTGCTCAGTGTAATCCGAGCGATCCTGCCTGTTATTGATTGAAGTATGGTTGAGGTATAGTTGAGTGCTAGTTGAGTCAGGCTTAGTCAGAGAACCCTCTGTGCGTTGGGCAGCAGTCTGTAGTGAGGTTGTGTGTGCTGAGCTGAGTGACTCACTCGCACTCCCTCCTGCCAGCGGCTGCTCTAAGCCTGGCACTGTGCCCCATACAACCAGCCCATTCATACTGATCACTGTACTCTACAGCCAGCCATCTGCCCTACTCTCTGATTCCGTCTTCTCTCTTCTCTTCTCTTCTCTTCTCTTCTCTTCTCTTCTCTTCTCTTCTCTTTACCTGTCCTCTCCTCTCCTCTTCTATTCTCTCTTCTTTCTTCTGTCCTATTTTTTCTCTCCTCTTTTATCCCCCTCTTCATTCTTCTCTTCTCTCAGCTCCTCCGCCGTCCTAGTTTCTCATTTCTTCTCTTCTCTTCTCTTCTCTTCTCTTCTCTTCTCTTCTCTTCTCTTCTCTTCTCTTCTCTCCTCTCCTCTTCTCTTCTCTTCTCCTCTTCTCTTCTTCTCTTCTCCTCTTCTCCTCTTCTCTTCTTCTCTTCTCTTCTCTTCTCTTTACCTGTCCTCTCTTCTCTTTAACCCTCCTGTCTTCTTCTATTCTCTCTTCTTCCTTCTGTCCTGTTATTTCTCTCCTCTTTCACCCCCCTCTTCTCTTCTCTTCTCTTCTCTTCTCCTCTCTTCTCTTCTCTTCTCGTCTCTGCCCTACCCTGCCCTGCCCTGCCCTGCCCGACCCTACTCCTCTCCTGCATCCCACTTTTCTGATGAATGTGGCCCAGTTTCTACTCAAGTCTCTTTAAAATAAGCCATTAGTAAAATGTGCCTAAGAACAAACTGAAACAGCAATATGTTGCAATGAATTACCATTAGACAGCACAATTAGTGTTTTAGTGTTCATCCTGCTCTGTAGTAAGTTGTTGGTTAAACATCACTGGACCCAGCTGAGATTTCTGCTATATTGTATGTGTTAGACAGATTGTCTCAAACCACTGAAGAGTAACACTTTGCTCAGTCAAACAGCAACCTGATACGAGCCATTAGTGTAATCCAATTAGAACCTAGAATAAGCACTTTTCTCTCCCTCCCTCTCTCTCTCTCCCTTTCTCTCTCCAGAATACACTACAGTAAAGTCAGTAGAAACTCCCAGATCCACTGTCTCAGCATCCCAGAGCTGCACAGACCGGTGCTCTCCTTTCACTAGCACACCTGATTCAACAACAATTAGCTGATGCAGTAAATCACTGTTTGCCAACCATTATTTTTTCCCTCAGCTGAATTAGAGCAACCCCTCCCAAACAGCGGCTTATCTTGTTGCCCACCCCTCTCTCTCTCTATCTCTCACACTGTCTCTCTCTTTCTCTCTCGCACTCTATCTCTCTTTCTCTCTTACACACACACACACACTCTCTCTCTCTCTATCTATATCTCTCTTTCTTTCTCACACTCTGTCTCTCTTTCTCTCTCTCTCTCTCTCTCTCTCTCTCACACACTCTCTCTCTCATTCTCTCTCTCTCTCTCTCTCTATCTATATCTCTCTTTCTCTCTCACACTCTATGTCTCTCTTTCTCTATCTCTCTCTCTCTTGTGTGTTCTCTCGCTCTTGCTCTCTCTCGCTTTCTCTCTCACTCTCTCACCCACCCTGGCCCCTCTGATCAATCGTACAGCGCTGCACCATTTTCACAGCCCTGATTTATCTTTCCCCAAAGACTGGGGAGGGAGAGCACAACAGTTCATATATCTCTCCTTTGTCTGTCTGTCTCTTCCTGCTTTCTCGCACACTCCTTGCCTTCCCTCTCTTTCCATCAGCTACCTCTTAGCTTTTAACTCTCCTTCTCTGCATGGTAAATAGTGCAGCATTGATGTAATGATAAAGCCTGAATGGGGAAAAGCTGTGGCCAACCAAAGAGAGGAGAGGATCAGATAAATAGAAAGCTCCTCTGGTGTAAACAGAAAACATTGTCGCTCTTTCTTTTCTCTCTCCCGCTCCTTCTCCTTCCATTTCCCTTGTTTCTCTCTCGGCCGTGTTTTGAGGACCATGTGAGACAATGCGTGCCTCGCGGGCAGCACCTTTATATTCAGCCACAGCCAGTGCCACGTTGCATTTGCAGGGGATCAAGCCTGAGATGAAGAAAGAGGGAGAAAAAAGATAAGAAAATTGGCTCTAATGAAAACCAGAAGCTCAGGCATTCTCGCCATGAACTTGGAAACAGAGAGGAGAATTGAAGTTAATTCAAACCAGCTCTCCGCAATGCCAGATGACAAGGCTTTGAAGTGTTTTTCCCCCTTCTTTTCCTTTTCGTTCTTTCTTGACTTTTTTTTTTGTACAGGGAGAGAGATTGGAAAAGCCTTTGAGCCTGACAGATAGCCCTGGATAGCATTAACCCTTCGTGGATCCTATTGGTTTTACAAGTAGGGCCTGTTGTTGCCTCAGACCACTGTTGGCATGCCTCATCTCAGGAATTAAGTGGAATTGCAAGGATGGATCATCTATGGACAGTCTGTGGTCCCCTGTCCTTCTTGCAGCCTTCGCAATTTGTCTCAGTCCGGTGCAGGGGAATCTGTGCAGGCTTTTGCTAATTACCGGCCATAAATCCTAGACAACCATGTCCCATGATACCGGCCTCCTCTTCTGTTTGAGCCCTCCATCAGGCATTTTCTTCAACAAGACCGTTGGTGATGATGATTAGACCAGGATTTAGAGTGGATGTAATGAGAGGATAGTTTGCATATTTCTTGTCCACGTCATCTACAGAAAGAGGTGTTTGGATCAGTCATCTGTGGGGCAGAATCCAAACTCTGTGTAGTAGGCCTGGCCTCTGTCTGTTGTAGCATCACCGTGTCATCTAGATACAAATCCATCTGTTGTCTTCTGCCACATCATATTCCAGCTCCACGCCCTTCCTGTGATTTAATCCCAACTGCCTTGCCACCGCCCATGGAAGAGAGGAGGTGGAGAAAGTGATTACTGTTTTATGCCTAGGATGGGACACTTCTAAGACCTAGGTAATTTGAGGGAGTGGGCTGTGATTTATAGCTTGGTCAGATCCTCTGAATCTGAAGAGGTTTCATCCTGCTCCAAGTGGGTTTGGCTTGGCTTTCTACACTAGTGAACTGTACCTAGACGTAAGCTTAAATAGCCAGTTGATCTCAGGAACATCTCTACTTTTTTCTGCTCTGCCCTGTGCTCTACATTTGGTAGATTGTCCGCCTTTAAAGTAACCGTCTCTGTAACTTGGCTAAACGCACTGATCGTTCTGGAAAATTGAGTCCTATTTGAAGTAATACTTGACAAAATACAAGGAGAACAAGCAGCCAGGAACCATGATGTGTTTTGCCAGGCTTAGTGATTCATGATTTACTGAGAATCTCTTGAGAAAAAGAATTAAGCTGTGCCAATTTATCTCCAAAGTGGGGAGGTGGTGATCCTGCCTAGTTCGGGGAGTAGTAGGGGAAGAGCTGGAAGGACAATTTCTCATGGATTTCTGAGAAGCTGTTGGGAAAGCATATTGAGGGCAACTGTTTTACTGAGAGGAGGGGTTGTGACAGCCCTCTGGGTTGGGGCTGTTGAGGTGTCTCATAGTTTTAGAGAAGCGCCTGGGAAAAGGAAGAAAGCCCATGCACTGTAGCGCTGCATTCCTCCAGTACTAGGAAACCCACGAAGAGAAGCACAGGGTGTACTTTCAGCAGTGCTGTCGGGGTACTGGCCTGCAATAACCACTAAACACACAGTGGGATATTAACAGTTACCATTAACCCTGGCTCAGAAACGAGCTGGACAAAGACCGGAGAGGATTTCCAGTCTTTTCCTCTTGGCTTACGCCTCAGTTAGCAAAGTTTGGGTATTATTACAGAATAGCATTCATTGGTATATGAAACAGATCTTAACAAGAACAAATAAGCAATTTAGAAACTTGGTCATTTCCTGCTCTTTATTAATGTTTGCTGGTGTTACACCATGGGTTGAAACAGATTTAAACCAGCAGCGGCATGCTTCAGTTGCTGGTGTGAAACCTTTACTTCTTGTGCAGGTGCCATTTAAGATCCTGTGAGGGCCATGGCTGTGCGGTGGGCAGGACGAAGGATTGTGTTCCAGGCTGATGAGGGGGTCTGGGTGAACACTTAGTGATTATTAAGGGCTGCTCTCTTTGGCTTTACGAGGCATGCTTTCTTTTTATGAGCCTGCTCTTCAAGATTTGAGGTTAGAAGAAAAGCCAGATGGACCTACATAGATACCAGCCTGCACTGTGTGCATGGGTATGCCTTTTATTTAGAAGGCTCTATATTCCGATAAGAAAGCTTTCCCTTCCCCTGATTCCACCAAAGTCCTGGCATGCTGTCTCTCCAAGGATCTCACTCGAGTCTGTTTCTCCGCTTCCATGGAAAAGATCACACACGGGCCTCAGCCCAGGTTAGGACCTGCAGAGATGAGCGTGGAGAAAAGGGGTTATGAGAGGGCCATCGCTGGTGAGGTGCGAAGAGCACGTGAGGCTCCAGAGAGGTCACAGTCTGCTTTTATTTGTATTCACTGCATATCTGTGTGGTCCAGACGATGAATCATCCCCTCTCTGCTCAGATTTGCTTAGAAATCAGGAATGATAGCGAGCGTCAGCAGGCAGGAGGCAGTAAAACAGCAAACGTAAGCCGACGGTCTGTGGAGACGCGAGTTTGGATGGCTTCCACTCTGTGGGTCGTAAATTTCAGCATCCGTAACCTAATTAGCAAAGCTCTTTTCTTTGTCCCAACCTAGACATAGCTTGATTCATGCTCTTTAAAGGATATCATGGAAAACCGTTTTCTTGCTGTTTAAATTGGGATTTTCGATGCGCTATGTAAACCCTGTGAAGGTTTTTCAAAACATAGCATTTGGTCCGCAGACCATCTGGTCCATAGGTGTAAAACTGTTTTGAGCATCGTGCTGGTTGTCATGTCACAACCAGTGGCTGACCTGCAGCCATTGTGACTGCTCATGCTGCGATAACGTTACTGCTGACATTCTGAAAAGTCATTTGTAGAGGAAGATGTTGAGGGGAAAGTTGTTCTGTTCTTGGCTGTTGGGAAGCAAATGTATCATTGCAGCTTTCCAAAATATACAGACCTCTGAAAGAAGTAGCTGATGTGTATTGTTTTATGATATCCATAAGAATGTCAGTCTGAACATGTAGACAAGAACATGTACAATGTGTGTCTTTTAAATCAGGCCTACTGCATGCAGCACCGATGACCGAATGCTGCGACTTTTTGGCGGTTCGGTGGGGGGTCTCCACCGAGGAATGCAGTGATGTGAGCAGTTTTGACATGCGCATGGCATTGACTCGTCTCACTGAGAACATCAAAGCGAAGTGGGGGGGTGGCACAGGGGCGGGAGTAGTGCAGGATAGGCGGGGGGGGGGCTGGCTGTTTGCCCATCCTGCTGATGCCGTGCACCGGTCCTCGTCTCCGGGTTTGCGGCGGCCCCTGGCGTGCCTGTGGGCTACGTGTGAAGCGCAGGAGCTTTCATGTGTCCCGGAGCAGACGCAGGAGAGACATGGGCGGGCTTTGCTGCGGTCAGGCCGCCACCATTGCTGGCAGGTCGGGAGGCTGCAGGAACGAGGCGTCACCTGCTGCGGAAAGTCTGACTCTGGGGGAGAGCAGGACTCAGCTTTTCTCTCCGTGCTAATGAATAAGCGTTCCTCATTATTAAAACCCTCGATCTAATATCTTGACCTTAAACCTCACTCAAAGTGAGACCAGTCATCACTGTTTTTCTCCCCTTCTGAGCAGCAGTTGAGGGACTTTCCTTCGTTCTGTTCTCTCTTATGTTTAGCCACATTTCAACAGACCACAACATGTAATAACAAGAGTCAGTGTTGATTGTGAAAATATTATTGAGCATTTTTAGCTTGTTTTGGATGCTTCCAACAGAAATGACTGTGGTGCTCTGTCCCACACTTCTGAAAACAACTACTCCCTGCTCACCACTTCACTCTGCGTAGTCATGGAGGCATAACCACTGGTAAGAGTGACGCTTGTTCTTTCACTCTTCCACCCTCCGCCCCTCTACCTAATGTACCCATCCAAGTTTTGACAGATCTAATTGAGTTTTATCATTTCATAATACATAATGCTTCACTACGTGGTGAAGTTAATATGCCTAAATATGTATTTTTTTCTCAGTCAGTTGTTAAAAGCACATTGAAACTATTATGGTTGGGCATTCCCTGCATGGCTAAAGCTACACATTACTTTGTTAATATGTATTCTTAGTTGTGGCCACTCCTACAGCAACCTTTCGGTAGTCAGTTCCTGTAGTCACACTGTCGCACTTCTCGTGTCCTTTTCACTAGTGTAGTGAATACTGCTCTGGCTGAAGGGGCTGCTGAATTCGGGTAGGACGGCGCAGGTGTTGGGCAGTATTGGGGAGTGCGGGCACCTAGAAAGCCTGTAATTGTGGCGGTGTGGTGGAGCACAGGACGGAAAGAATGAGGCTGGTCTGAGCCGCTGCCATCTCAGGCCCCGGGCCCCCGGCCCACCCACAGTACACGAGTGCCATGTTCCTGAGGTCAGCAAAGTACAGCTCTCAACAGCAGCCGCAGAACGTGGAGGGCTGGCCACCACCACTAACACTGACGGCTACGCCTGAGAGAAGGGCGTATGTATACCCTACCCCCACGCACACATCAGAACTGAGATAGATAGATAGATAGATAGATAGATAGATAGATAGATAGATAGATAGATAGATAGATAGATAAATGGATCGATAGATAGATGGATGGATGGATAGATGGATCGATAGATAGATGGTCATAGATATTAATGTTACATTTTCTAGTTACAGTTTTCGAGTACTGGGAAGGTATGATATGTTTAATCACCATGTGGGCTCCCTGGGGTTTGGACCCATGACCTTGACATTAATGGTGTGGTGCCTACCAGTCAGGAGAAGGCCTAACCTTCAGAGGTTATGGGTTATTGCTTAAATGTCTTATGTATTTATGTATATATTGATCGTAAGTTTTTAATCTGTATTGACATGTTTGTCTTTTTTCTTTTCCTTTGGGTGCCAGGAGGTTAGAAAAATATGGCATAAAGTTTCTGTTCTGCAAAACAAGTCCATACGCAGAAGAATAACTTATCATAAACTTAGAATCATACTGAAATGTCTCCTCTTGTACTCACAAACACAAATGTGATATTAATCATGAGTGTGTAATAATCAGCATTCCCTGTCTTGTTTCAGTGAGCAGCTTAAGAAATGATTAGCCTCAATTTCTAGCAACTGCTATCAATTATTGTTTTACTGCCATGAGAGTACTGTTCAAGACTGCTGTGTATGAAATATTGCAATCTGTGCCGACACATGAATAAAGTCCAAGGTTTGATGCGGCCGGAGTCGTTATTAAGCACTGTGGGGACGGGGCGATGTTGTAGGTGTGGTATACGTCATGCTTCAAGAATATGCTGAGGCTGCGGCGGATATTTGCAGCCTGACCTCAGCTGTGGTGTGTGGACAGGCCTCAGCTGTGGAGGACCTGCCCACATCTTAAGAAAAAGCAACACAAAGCCAGCCTATAATCTGCCTACACCTACAGTGCAGCAGGGAGCTGCTGTCCTCCGGCCAGATCCTCAGAGTGAAACTCCAACTTCAGCCCCAGCAGTCCCACTAAGCCCAGCCAGATCCAGTTCCTCCCCAGCTGCAGCTCCGACTAAAAACTCAGCGCCTTAATGGAGCTTAATATAGCCTCCCAGCTGGGTGTGCTTCAGTGACGCTGGAGGCGGCCAGCCGGAGTTTATAGCCATAAGCTCAGCCATAATGTCCTCCCACCCGAGCAGTGTGCATATCTCGCCCCCTCTGATAACCCTCACGCAGTTTGATGAGGTTGACCGTGCTGCTGACCCTGCATCTGCTGCGTTTGCTTTCGTCGATGTGTCTTCTGTAGTGAGAGGAGTATAGGTTTTATTGCTTGTTATTAAAATGGTAGGGCGAGAGAGGGCAGATGGGAGTCTGTTTTAATGTCATAGCCTCATCCCACTCACGCTGTCATTGGGTCAGTACTGCACGTCAGTCTGGAAGAGTTGTGGAGCTGTGTGCGCTACAGCGGCTCTGGGCTGGGAATCATAGCCTCACCACAAAATGGGCCGTTAAACCCACAGTCCTTCTATGAATCACACATTCAATCTGGGCATGTAACTTGGACTCTTTTATTTTTTTCCTCTCCTTCCGAACATAACTGTGTTGTATGCTTGCCTGCATGTTACAGTATGCTGATGTCTGTTCATCCAAGTGGCCTTAGTATGAAAGGCCATGTCCGTACCTGGTATTTTGAGTAGTTGAATTCATCTTCGCCGACAATTTATGATCAGATAACATGACTGGACAAAGGACAATGTGCACATTCACCAAGTCACTGTGTTTCAATGTGTCACTGAAAATCTTCCATAGGTTTGGGTAAATGTACACGCTGTTGCACGTGCTTATGTCACAGATTGTGCAGTGGAGGACACACTCGCTGCATTCCGTGAGCAAGAGGCATTTCATTATTCCTCTGGGTTTTTCATGACTGTTAGACAGCACTGTGATGGATAGTTTATAGAGTCTGTTTTTGTCTCTGTCTTTTCTGCAGGACGGTGGTGATGCCCATTGCAAACGAATTTGCTCCGGACGTGGTGCTGGTTTCGTCGGGTTTCGACGCTGTGGAGGGCCATGCGCCACCACTGGGGGGATACAAACTCACAGCCAAGTGTGAGTGTTCATGGAGTGCTGATCTTTTTCTTTCCTTCACCCAGACACATCCTTCCCACAACACACCGCCTACCCTCTCCTCCTCCTACACTTGAGGCTTCAGCACAACATGACAAAACCATTAGTCATTATTATGGAAGTTTTTCTCTCTCTCTCCCTCTCTCTCTCCCTCTCTCCCTCTCTTTTTCTCTCTGTGAAAACCTTTCTGAATCCTTATGGACTAGTACTTACATGCTCTTGTGCTTATCTGGACATTTACACTGACAAACACATAAATAAATGTAAAATTTACACACACATATACATAAATCTCTCTCTATAGCTCTTTCTCTTGTCTCTTTTTCTCTCTGCTTCTCCTTTATGCCATTCCTACCCACCCCTTGCACTCTCCCTCTCTCTCATCTTGTCTCTCTATCACTTTTTTGTGGCCTGTCTGTGTGGTCAGAAAGAGAAGAGGAAAATCACACACCACACACTGCTCCGCTGCTCGGCTCGACAGAAGGCAAAGGTTTATTTTTCCTGTCTAAAAGCTGTTATTCTAGTTGAATTTGTAACGTCCCAATGCCACAAAAACAAAGAGGCCTTATTCCCCTGGGTCTTCAGCATGGCTCAGCCTAGCAGAGAGGCACTCTCGCTTTCTCTCTTTTTTATACTTTGTTCCGTAAGGCATTTCAATCTCATTCCTAATCCAAGTTTAAGAGATTATAAAACATGTAAGAGACCAAGAGGTAACTTTTATCCTATTAGAAGGCTGTTCTCGTATCTTAAAGACCCCTTTGTAGATTACATCTAACAGCAAAAAACATACTTACGTGTGTTGAATGCATGCAGCGTGAAGTAGAAGCGTTGCTGGAGGGGTAGAGGACGCATGTGAGGATTTTGACTTCAAAGTTGATAGATAAAGTAAGTGAGACCATTCAGACAGGTTTAACATTGCACTAAAACAGGCACTGCCCTAAGAAGAATCGAAGAACAAGTTTAGTAATAAGTGATTATATAATATAAGATGATAAGATAAAAGATAATAAACACATTTTTGTAATAATTTCATGATGTAAACATGATGTGTTGATGTGCTTAGTTGATTTTTCACATGGCCATTATCCTCCCCTGTGTAATTCAGAATGCCTTGCATTTTCTTATTGGTGGGATCAAATAGCATTTACTTCAGGACACCGGATAGGATTTGGTAGTATTTGATAGCTGGTAATGTAAATTAAACATCAGTCACCAGACAAGAGGCATCAAAATGCCAGGAAAGTGCGAAACAGCTGGATAATGACCACTATAAGGACCGGCTTCAAGATGAAGAAGCAAATAAACGTGTTATGGAATGCCATTACATCATGACCTGGAGAATTGCCAGATTAGTGATGTTTGCATTGAAAAGCCCTATAATGAGGAGAAACAAAACAGCGTGAACTGAAGACAAGCTAAGAAGTGGGTGGGTCAGGTAAACCACTGCCCCCCCATTGGCTTGCATATTACGCTTAAATATATGGATTTTCAGTGCTGGATTACAAACGTTTGGTCTTGACTGGTTAAGGCCACTGGGACAGACTAGTGAGAACATCCAGACTGGTTTAATGTCAGTGAGAACATCCAGACTGGTTTAATGTCAGTGAGAGCCATCCAGACTGGTTTAATGTCAGTGAGAGAACTCTGTTTGATATTGGTGGGAACCTGCAGGCTGGTTTTATGTTGGTGAGGCCACTCAGGCTGATGGTGAAAGAAGTGAAAAGTATTTGGCTGTGTTTGCACTCTTGTAGGTGCCTGATGGCCTGTGACAAGACCCACTTTCCTCCAGACACAAAAAACTCTTTCTAGACCTTTACGGAGCATTTGTAGCGGTGAACATTTGAACATACTTGTACGCTAGACTCTTATCTGGATCTTAACACTGGAGCAGTGGAAGCGTAAAATCACACTTACCACACTACACAAACATAAACATGGAATGAGGTTTTTGTACAATCAGTGACCTCAAATCTAAATTCCAGTGAGACTGATGTTCAGAGTTTTTGGGAACATTGTGGTTAGTGTATGAAATAGTATGAGAGTACTGGTCAGAATGCACTGTGCTATTCTGTCCTGGCCAATCACTTGCCAAGATCTGAAGGGCCTCCAGAGCTTTAGCAGAATATATCAGAGCGTTCAGACCCCAAGACTGGCCTGAACGGGGTATAGCAGGATGCATATATTCAAACAAAGATCAAAAGCAGCCTGGAGCCGAAATCCTGAGCCTCGTTTATTAAAATTAAACCTGCCTTGTATTATGCGTTTAGGCCCACTAAATCCTAGGTGCCTTCCTTGCGAAAGAGAAAATATGATGTAATACCCCTTTCTTTCTTTCCTTCCTCCTTCTTTCCCCGCTTTGCTCCGACTCCAGCTTCTTTGATCGGGGGCCAGGCAGCGGAGCCTTTGGGGCCAGCTCTAACCCCTACCCACATTTGCTTTTTCTCTCCCCCGGGCAGGTTTTGGCTACCTGACCAAGCAGCTGATGGGTCTGGCCGGCGGCCGCCTGGTGCTCGCCTTGGAGGGGGGTCACGACCTCACTGCCATTTGCGATGCGTCTGAAGCATGTGTTTCTGCTTTACTAGGAAACGAGGTAAGAATGGACTGGAGAGCAGAACAGAGTGGCGGTAGAGGGGTGGAAAGGACCAGCAGAGGTGTAAATGGATGCTCTGAATAGCAGCGTTCTTCTACCCCTCGTATACACACAAAAGCTTATCTGATAAAGCAGTAGTTCCCAAAAAGAGAAATCTAATTTACATCATTTTATATACAGGCATTTTACCTGTAATTCGAACGTATTCGGCCGACATCTTTGATTTGACTGTTTTGTACTAAAGCCATGAGGCTTTAATAGAAGGATCAAACTCTGCCTGTCTAAAATAATGTATGGACAGAATTCATGCTTGAAGGTATCTGCTGCTAGAAGGTATGCACTGTGACTTTATCTATTGTATAGAGACCAGCATGTCTTACAGACTTCAACCACTTAAGCATGTTTCTTTAAGATTGTTTAGCAACTTGATGCAGTTTGAGGCAAACTGTTATGTAAGACACGTGACCTGAGCACAGTGTTGACTGATATTTTGGGTTAACTGTGTAACTTTGGTAGCTTTCTTTTCTTATTAAGAAGGAAATGACCGGCAATGTCTCTGTATCGCCATTCTAGAGAGGCCCCCATACTGCTTCCAACACACCTGTGTTCACTGCTGTATCTCTTTCTTGCCAAGGATCACACTGTACCGAAATAATGCCAGAAAGATGTGACCACAGATCCTAACTTCAATGGAGACTTTTCATTCTCTTCAAATTCACTAATGTAGCTGTTTTAACATTCCAAGGAATCTAAAGTAGGACATTTGAATGCTTGTATGATAGTACACATATGTACATATAAAGTACATATAAAGATATATATATATATACAATGAGTAAATGGTTAATTGATAAAGGAATGAATAATGGGTGACAGGCAGCTAGGGACAGGTGGTCTTCTAGGCCTCTAGCTTTTGATTATGCTGGGTTAGTAAAGGCTGCAATTTAATTATAGCATATTTTACCAAAATCATGTCTTAAGTGGTAAGCAATGACATATCAGAGCTAGTAAACTGCCTGTAGATGAGTTAGACCAGTCAGAGGCAGCCATGCAACTATATGCTGTCACATTACAACCACATCTAACTGGCAGTCTGGCCGGCAGGAAGCCTCCAGCCAGAGAAAGGAGATATTCTGGTCTTAATGCCCAAAATAACAGCCCTGCCCTACATTTATTGGTATTTGGAATATAAAACAATTTAGGTTCTCTGAGTTTTCAAGTAACCTATAAAATAGAAAGCGTTCCATAAAGGCTCATTTTCAAGGCATCAAAACGAAAGACATAGATAAATCAAAATCAAATTTATCATAACCAAATAAATTACGTCATGCTAGCTTGCATCTGCCAGCGTTAATGTTTTCAGCTTCAGCCTCTCTTTTATTTCAGTAGAAATCGGAAATGTGTAAAGAAAAACTGTTTGTCTTATTGTTTATTCCTTTTCCGCCTTTATTTCCTTTGTAGCTCTTTGATTTTGTGACCAGTCATTTTGGTATAGCGATCAACCGTCTCTATTTCTTTCTCCCTCATCTGTCCTACTGCAGTTTTCCATTCAGGCTCTTTTTCTTTCCATCATACTTTTCCTTTCTCTGTTCTTCATCCCCCACCCCCTACCGGCCTCCGGGTGTGGGAGACAGTTTGCTCCAAGTGCAGAGGAGGGGGAGAGAGAGGAAGTAACAATCGTCAAGTTGAAAAATCAGAGGTTAATTGTGGGAGTGTGTTTTCTGTAGCCAGAACTAAATAAACTATCCTCTGTAATTCATGGCACACAGTAGATTACGTACAATAAAACCATAGACCCCTCTTTCCTCTGAAGCTAATGGCTCGAATCAAGTATGTGTTTGGCTGTGGTGGAGATGAGTTTTGCCCTGGACATTTGCGTCTGTATGCGATCATTGTTCAGGGCTGGCGGTTTGTGGTCAGAAAGGAAAGCACTGCTGCAATACCAAATATATTCTTGTGCTTTATTGTGCATGTCTAAGTTTTACATGCTATAAAGCCTGTGTAAGTTTCCTCTCTTGTTGAAAGAAATTCAGATTGCTCTCACGTAGCATATCATTAACAGGCTTTCTAAAAATACAGCAATAGTCACTCATGGGATGTCAGATGGTGCGCCTGACAGAGATGAGCGCTTAGTCGAAGTGAAATCGCAGGCGCTGTGTATTTTTTAGAGAGGGACATGAATTGACCCACAGGCATACGCCCTCTTGATGTTTACTTTAATTGGCTGAAGAGAAAACCTGCTGAAGCCATCCACACGGGCCCTGAGAGGCCTTAAAGCACAGCTAATAGCATCCTGTCCCCAAAGTGGGGCTACACGAATCAAGCCCAACTCTTGACACTCGCACTTACGTTATACAGGCTCCCAAAGGTCACCTTAGCGGACCACGGGGATCAGAGCGCCACTTTCCTCAGCTGAATAAGAGGACAGCCCTTGTTCCTGGAGTTTTAGCCTTGCTCTTGAGACGAAGCTGTAAATACGGTCTTGGAGTCATAAAAGGGGAGCTAGTTCCACTCCAGTGGATGAGAAAAAAAATAAACAGGACAATAAGACTAGCCGCTGGAGCTCGTAAAGGAGCTGCCCTGTGTGAGTGCAGCAGGGTGACTAGAGGGTGGGCATGCTTTTGGGCCTCCAGCTTGGGGCCCCCTGCCTCTGGTGGGGAATAAAAAAAAAAAGTCACTGCTTCCAACCTGTCAGGGTAAATAGATCTTATCAGCTCCGAACTGAAACAACGTTTGCTTTAGAGCGGAGCTACACAAACCGCCAGTCTTAATGCAATAACCTTAATCGGTTTACCTGCAGCAGGCGTGGAGCCTGAGTCAGGGGTCACATCTTTGGCTATAGCATCTCTGCCAGTTTCTGACTTGAACCGCTAGCCCCTTCATTTGTAAGGGACCTCCGCTTTTGCAACTGATTTTTTTTTAATAGTAATTCCAGAATAACATGCGCCTAATCACACTCGGTGACTTCTTTGTGGTCAGAACCTAGGCGTCCAGTTACATATTGTAGCCCTTCTGTTGTCAAGAACAGTTTCTCACCCTCTACCCCATCTTACATTGGCCAGTGTCCGAATGACCACTGCTAATGAGATTATAATTTAGGAGGCGGTCCATCCTCAGCACATTCTCAGTGACACTGCTAATGGTATGTGGTGCCGGTACAAGTGTATCTAGCATAGCAGAGTTTTACACATGCTAGGTTCAGAGCGGTCCGCCACCCAAAAATATCCAGCCAAGAGCAGCTCTGTGGTTGGACTCTGACCACTGATGAGGGGTTGGAGTATAGCTAACACAAACTCTGCATTAACAGATGTGCAACCGTATAACTGTACCCTACGAAGGTAGACCTGCAATGTTGATGTTTCTAATAAAGTGTCCAAAGAGTTTTATTCTGGCCAGACTTTATTTGATGGTCTCCTATTAGATTATGTACACATACTGACAATGTCAACAGACTTACTGGTGATGAGTGATTGTCAGGAACTTTATGGCCAGGTTTAGGAGTTAGATGTAAGTTTTGAGTTAGGTTTAATGTCACACTTAATTTTATTTTTATTTATGTTTATATGTATGTTTTTATTTATTTGTTGGTTAGTTTATAATAATTTAACATATCCACAAAGTAATATGTCAAAAGATATACAATGGGGGGGGGGGGGCGGTTATCCACCTAAATAATATTAAAATGACTCTGGAGTATAGAGGCACAGTGACATACAGAACATATCATGCCTTGTTGACAATAACAACAAAGAAACTCCAAGCTCAGTTGCATTTAATGTATATTTATATATTTATTTGAATGTTAGTTAAAAGAGACTGTGTACAGTAGACCATTCAATTACATGCACAATACCTTTCTTGTTTTCCTAGCAAGAGCCTGAGCAGATTCAGGAAAGAATTTGGATTGGTAGGTGCTCATTATTGATTGCTTAATCAGAGTAAAGGTACTGAATGACTGATGCGTGACTTGCAGTCATGGCCAAAAGCTGGAGCACTATAAAAAAAGTTCAGGCATCCTCTACAGGAAACACACTTCTGCATATTTGACTGTTTATTTACTGAATGGAACACTTTGGTGAAATCTGACCTGTGCAAAAATTCCGGCAGTTCGATGCTGCAATGGTTTGGTGCCAGACTGTCATGGCGCGTCATCTTCAGTGATGTGTCCCGCTTTTGTATTGATGGACACAGCCAATGAATCTGTTGGTGGCATCGTGCTCTCTCCGAGATGAAAGCGCTGTTGAGGCATGTCCAGAAGGCCTGGTGTCACTCCACCTACACCTGTAAATGAATAAGCTTGTGCTCTAAATTCTGTGTAGAGGATGTTTTAGCTCATTTGCACTTTTAAAATCAACACAGTATGTGATTTGACAAGCATGTTTGTATTTGTTGACTTTGTTGGCTTTTATAAATATTAAAAATAAGCCTCAGTGTCGAGTCACCTTACCAACTGGAAAGGGCATATAATTGCAATTTTGAATCAGGTTTAAAGGGTTAATCTGAGGAATAAGCCTGCTGTTTTTGGATTTAACTCAACTGAACAATCTACTGTCTGAGAGGAGGTAGAGGGGATAAGGAGGTGATGGGGGGAGAGAAAGAAAAGAGGGAAAGGAGTAAGAGTGTTTTGTAAAGAGGAGAGCAGCCTTCGACCTCAGAATGTACATTGGCGCTGCCGTACGGATCTGTTTCAGACGCCTGCAGAGATCCACTCAGCCGGGGGGTTTGTGCTCAGGGTACTTTCTCTCTCTCTCTCTCTCTCTCTCTCTCTCTCTCTCTCTCTCTCTCTCTCTCTCTCTCTCTCTCTCTCTCTCTCTCTCTCTCGCTCTCGCTCTCGCTCTCTCTCTCTCTCCTCAGTAGAACAGTGTCCCTGTGGCACATATGAAAGCTGTTAGGCTCACACTTCATGCAGACAGGGTCAGTAACGGAGAGCAGGAGAGACAGAGATGAAGTAATCAAAGGAAATTGGGAATCATTTGAAGTCGAGAGGAAGCTATTGTCATAAAGCAGCAAGAGAGTCGGATTTCTCTGTAGAAACCTCCACAGGATCAAATGTGCCTCTCTCACGCACACTCGTATGCCCCCGACTCTAAAACAACACTGCAGTGCCCTGAAACGCAGAGCCACACGCCACCAAATAGTTAGAGAGCTCGGCTCATTAGCCCAGTCCGACTGTTTCGCCGCCATGCAAAACAACCATGCGCATCACGTGCCAAATTCAGACACACACAATCGATAAAGTAACGCTGGTGTTTTTCATGGCCCGAGTTCAAGGAGATCCTGGTAGAGGCCCTTTTCGGTATCGGAACGAGTGCGTATCGGCCATACGTTCGTTTGATGACCCGTGCGGCAAGTCGCACAGGCCTTGAAAGCGAAAGCTCCGACTTGATAACGGATCAAATAAAAGGAGGCTCAGGCCTGTAATCAGAATTGCAGGAAGCAAGTGCTTTATCATGATCTTTACGAAAGCTACAGTGTAATAGAGTTGGAATGCAGGTCAGTGATTCGTGATGGGGCAGATAGAACAAGAGGGAGTGTGCGTGTCTGTGTGTACACACACATGTACTACAGTGTGTTGAATACTCTCATGGGAGTACAGCTGCATCAGTGAGCCTGAGCCCAAAACTGACTTGTTTTGCTCACACAGTTTCTCACCCACACCTTTAGATCGCTTTGTTAGAGCTGGCCCCAACTGAGTTTCCAGACTTCCAGAATACCCACTGGTGATATAAACGTACTTGCATACTTGCGTTCTCTGAACCGTGGATGTGCATTGTGAGTAATCTTGACATTCAGGTGACCATTTAAGGAAGCTGAAAGTATGTATACCCTATACCTGACAGCACTGGGGTATAAAAATATAGCACTTCATTAACAACAGGGACTTGAGTAGGCTTTGGATGAGTTACAGAGAATGCCTCTTCAGCATATGATCTACTTAACTATCATAATCTAAAGATTAACTGGCAGCATTTTATTTGTGAGAGAAATATGTTTTCATTAAGCATAGCCAACATCAGCTAGAGTAGCTAGCCTGGAGAGTGATACGGGCTTCTGCTTTAGTTTCAGTCACATGGTTCATGTCACATAATCTGCACCACATTTACTGAATCATGTGACATAGCAGTGATGGGTATTTCAGTATTTAAATACTGGCAGTGTAAAACACTGTAACTGACCGTGATTTTAAGTGTGTTGGTTTGTAGTGCCTCGTAAGACAGAACCCTGTTTGTTTAGTAATGTGTTTCTTGGGCAGTTAAGCAGGTTTGCTGTGTAGATAGTAGAGCTGTATATTAGCAAGAACCTGTCTATAATTTGATCTAGAAAACCGCAATAGAAAGTCACCTAGCTCGCCGTATTGTGATTTTCTAGATCTAATTCAGGAAAACTTTCACAGTATAAAACACCACTATATGCACAGGTATGTTAATGCTAATGTTACTGGAACCCCTTTGTGCTTCTTGTTTATGTTGGAGTGGAAGAGGCTAATGGCTTAAGATAGATAACACCACTGCTATCTAGCGGTGATGCTGTGTTTTTGGGAATTTGATAGATTATGATATTGTGAGATATGAGCGTATCAACATGCTCTTACACCCCTAAAAGATAAACCTATTGTTTTCCCATTGTTAACCTAGTGGTCTAAGTTCAATTCAAGCGATTGGTGAACAAAAGTTTCATTCATGATGGAGTGCTCTCATCTTATTTCATTGTTTTATGCTAATTCATAAAGATTCACAGCTGGTTATGTCCTGTAGAGGAGTTAGCTAGTCTGTTATCTCTGTCTCCATCTCTCAGTTTTGCTCCAGCTAAACAGCACACCGAGGCTTTAACTAAAATGTTGAAGGCATATTTGGCTACTTCCCTTTGATTAAACAGTGTTTCCTTTATAATGCTGCTGATTAACAAACCTTGCTTCACTCTGTTAAAGAAAAAGGGGTAACTCTGGGAAATCGTAAGGAGAAGTGTGGTTTGATTTGACATGAATATTTTGTTTAAAATAAATAGTGATAGATCATAGCCATCAGGGATCCACATGAGATCCAGAAATCTGGTGGGGTCTAAAGGGTTCAGAAAAGTTAAGGGCTTTTAAATATGAATGCTGAGTAAGCAAAAAAATACTGACATGACAAACAAATATGCAGCTTCATAGAACCTAACATCACCTTTTTGATAACGGACTGGTGCTCATGCCGTTCTCCAGTGAGGAGAAGGAGAGGTTTTCAGCATGGCTGCCTCCTGTGTGACTGCGGCCATTATACAGAGCGTTTTACTGCCGACTCCAGTGCGAGAAATATTCCGTTTTATTGAAAGGTAAAGACGAGGAGACTTGGCTATAATGAGGATTGTGTTTCAGATCAGGAGAGCGGTTCAGATCAGGAGAGAAAGCCGACGATAAACCCTGCCTCTCTTGACCCAGCTGCCATGTTCTTTCTTCCAGCTCTTTGGTGACTAATTCTAGTTAAATGCCTCATGAATGATGCATCGGCTCTGACGTTAGTCAACTCTGAACCCGTGGCTAATTGGCCAATGTGCGCAAACAGATGTTGTTCTCCAAATAGTGGTTGTTGGTAATTATTTGATAAATGGCCTAATAGGCTAATTGTTACCAGTCACTGATGAGGTTATACCCGTGTTTACCCAGTGGTTACTGTAAACATGTGAGCTCTCACCTGTGGGCCCCTGGGCCCAGCTCTGCATTCCGCCTGGTGGAAATATGTGCGCCGTTCCCAAGGTTGCAGATAATTTCATACAAGGTCGCTGTGTGCAGTGAGCATAACATACAGTAATCAGCTTTTTGCAGACTGACTCTGGCACGTTCATCCAAAACAATAACAGTCAGTACTCGGGAACATACTGGACAGGTTACATTTCTTGAGTGTTTACATCCTGCACTCTCTAAAAGGCTAGGAAGCGCATTCCTTCAGAGCCTCCAGTTTGCACTGTATCATCAGGTGGGCGTTTCAAGACCATGTCATGGACTGGTTCTGTATTCCATCTGAAGCACAGTCTTCTTACCATCCAGGAAAAAACATTTCCTGTAGTATTGGGTATTATAAGCATTTTCAGATTTTTGAGAAGCATTAGTTGCATGTACAAGAGCATCCTTTGTTTCCCTAAATACTCATTTTTGAAAGAGGATCCTTGCAAAGTTGAAACCATTAAAGTTCTATACCAGTTATCCCTCAAACGATTGCATTACGTGGAGGATCTTTAAACTTTCAAAAAGGTTCTTTCTATTCTATAAAAAAAAAGGTTCTCTAAAGAATTGTTTTGGGGACCTTACACAGTTCTTCTTTGGCTTTGTAGAAGGGAACTCTTTCTGGCACCATCATTTTTCAGTGTTGCATGAAAGGTATATCGTACCTGAAAGTTAATTTGGTAATTTAGCAGCTCATCTTTGGTCATGTGTACACTGTCCAAGGAAAAACATGTATCCCCATTTTTGGCCATTTTTATTTTTATGCCTCATTTGAACATTAAAGCTGCTGCCATTTACACTTTGTGAAAATTTCATGATGGATAAACCAACAGAAATGGCCCAAAACATCTTGGAACAAGTCTGGTTCCATTGACTTGCATAAGATCTAAATGTGGTTTTAGGTCCTGAAAAGCTGCCATGTTGGAGATACATCACTTAACGTGATGCATAATATTAGCTGCTTGCACGTCGAAATTCTGTCGTTCTGTCACATAGTCCGGAGCCTTTCTAAAAATGACAAAATGAGGCACAGTTTTACTAACCACACATGCATTATTCACATAACTACTAAAGTGATTGAATAATAAGTTGACAGAATGTTCTCCAGGACCCTCACACTTGGACCAGTGCAAGAGCAAGAACTCAAATAAACCCTTCGTGTCGTGGCGGATGCTGGCGGCCGCCTCGCGTTTCATACCTGCCAAGCCGCTCAGAACTCGCTGACAAGACCCATTAAAGTTTATAGGCTTGCGGCACGGCCGTCTGTCAAGCTGACGGACAGGTCAGCCCCCCTCAGCCGGTGCCAGGGCAGGAGGGTCACACTCGCAGCAGGGTTGGGGGGGTATAGGGGCAGTGAGGGGGGCTGTAGAGTTTCAGGGTGGATGTGGGGTGTGGGAGCTGGAGTTGGGGTAAAGGATTTCAGACGGAAATTTAGGAGATGTCTGGGCTGATTGGAGACTGGAAGGGAGCCACAGGGAAGCCTCACAGCAGGGTGCTCTGAGTGGATGACCACCTGGCTTCGCACATACATACACACACACGCACTAGGGCGGTAACAAAGTCGATTAGTCGTCAACGTCATTGATTATGGGAAAGTCCATACGGTTTTCATTTAAAACTAAACGCTCTGTAGTTGTGCTATGATGCGTAGCATAGTACAGTTAGGGAAAAAAGCAATTGTTGAAAATGTAAATGATGGCAGCAGTGTAATGGGGCAAAGGGTAACGAAGTGGAAGAAGATATAATGGCTTAATTGTGGATTAATAATAAACAATGTAATAACATTAGTCACTGTAAATTTTTATATTTAGACACTTGCAGATAGCGCCGCATGCATATGAACCTGCATGCAATGTGACTAGATTTGTAGATTGAGAAGAGGTGGTACAGTTCAGTGAAGGTGTCGTTCCATGTGTAGGAAATGGCTTCAAAGCAGATGTTAATGATTGGCTAAAAGGAGTGACTGCATTTGGGCGTGTCAAAGACCATAGTGTGAATGAAGTAGCTGGATTTGTAGGTGTATGGAAATGACAGTCATAGAGGTCTAGCAGCAGTGGCTAAAATCCCGGTCTATGGGAAATTCTCTTCGGAATTGTGCCAGGGAAGTCATCCACCAAATGTGGCCCAACTGTGCAGTTCCTTGATACAAGAGTGGCTGAACATTGATGTGGCCTACATCCAGAAACGTGTCCAGTCCGTGCCAAATCCAATCAGACCTGTTATTCATGCTCGTAGAGGTATTACACACTGTTAGGTACGTTTCAGTCACTAATGTTTTTGTGCTGTAAGCTTATGCAACCCAAAATGAACCTGTTCACACACACTAACAGAAGTGGACTGTCATACATTGCATTACTGCTAAGTGATTCAGCTGAAGAACAGTTTCTTCAAATACTTATCTGAAAGTTGAGCTTTTGCTGTTGCCAGCACTAACTTGGCAGAGCTGCTGCATTCACATAAATGTCATTTAAAAGAGGACTCCGTGCAATCAAAGCTCAAAATACTATGCCACTGTACATGACCAGTGTGCTTGTTATCTGATGTAACTGTCAGGTTATAATGTTTCTTACATGAAGGCATCTCTGACCCAATTTTAAGCTATTCGCCATTAAAACACTTTATTTTTTCATCCATGGTAATCAGACTCTGCAGATGTCACAGATCACACTTTATGTATTTAATGTCACTGTCCAGTTAAATTAGCCATTAGCCAAAGTTATTAAATTTATAGTAAATCTTTGTGATGAAATTTGTTAATAAGATAATTAACTTGTATAAGAAAGGAAAAGTGGGGGGAGGGGGCTGAACAGGAGTTTCTAAACTTTATTATTTTATTATTTCTTTTTAATTTGATTATTGTTTAAATATACAATAACATGACAACCATGTAAAACCATAGACCACCAAAAAATACCATTAGATTAACAATGACTGAAGCTTAAAACTTTACTTAAATCTTTACTTAGATCTTTACCTATATCTTAATTTAAGTTAAATGTGTTCTGGTAGCCTTACAGAGCAATCGTCTGGCCATTCCAGAGCCTAGACCTCAAAATCACTAGATGTGTTTGGGAGTACATAGATTTTAAGAACCAGATAATGTGACTGACTTTGGAGGTGTGAATCTCCATTTGAATAACTGAATACAAATCTTCTGAAAAGACCGGAGGCTGTAATAAGGCTGTGGGCACAATAGAAAACATTGATATTGTGTTTAATTGTTGAGACGTCTGTGTACTTTTCTGGGAAATATAATTGCTGCCTTTTTCATAATGCAGAAAAATATAAAACTCATATTACCTATTAGCCGTAATAAATGCTCGCTTACTTTAGGACAGTACTGTACACAAGTTGGTAAACTGGTCTCGAGAGCATGCATGCATGACGCCAGGAGTGAAACTGTGAAATTTGAATTGGCACTATTTTCTTAAAAATATCCACCACATACACCACTAATCAGAAAACAAACCCAAGCACAAGCCATTCCTGTAACTCAAATCCCACTGCTAAGCCAAGCCCCAACTTAACCAGAGCCCTGTTGCTTTCGGGTTCCGTGGCAAACCCCTATAGCACAAGCCATGCCAGGCTGTCAGTGAATAGTGCTCCAGCTCCACAGCCGCTGTGTGGAGTGTAGGTAGACTGGAAAGACGAGGAGTGTTATCTGCTGCAGTGGGAATGGTGCATCCATTAGAGCTTGAAGAAACCCCATTGTATTGAGTGCCAGTGACTCAACAAGAAGCTCTATTGTCCAGCACGAGCACTTGCTCTGCCAGCCACAGTCTTTGGGCTTCACTTCAATCTTACACTTAACTCTGCTTTTCCTGCTTCCAACTCGCAAGGTGCCGAGAGTACATGGCAGTCCTCCATGGAGTCAGCAAATTACACACACACAGCCTACTCTTTTATTTTTTCATTTCTTCTCCATTCTCTTAGCTGTATGTTAAGGAGCCAGTGGGTTATGTGTTGGTACAGTAATAGATCTCTCTGTGACTGTGAGGATACAGAAGGCTTCTCACACTGTTTTGAGGGGGAAAGATATGCGCCTGTGCCGAACTTTGTATGTGTTTGCATGTGAAGAGAGCTGAGGGGTGTATGAAGCGTGCCACTGTAGGATTAAAGTATCCCTCTCTCCAGATCACCTCGCTGCTCCAGCCCCGTCTCGTCCTTTCTTCTGTTTGCTTTAATTAAGTCAAAGCTTCTAGAAGGAAAGGCCTAGGTTCTGTGTCTCTCTTTTTCTCTCTCTCTTTCACTCTCTGCAGATGGTTTGTGTAGGGCAGAGAAGGGATGCATGCCTTTCTTGGTTCTTGTGTTTTCACATGAAAAGTTTTTACTTTTTTCATGACCTTTTTTTTTTTTTGCATGGTGTTGAAACAATACAGCCCACAGCCTAAGGGAAATGGAATCATTCCACATTAGGAATGCATTATTGCATCCCTGCTGTTTGCTCTGGGCTCCAGCCCTGTTGGCCCTTTCGGCCCCGTTGGTCCCCGAGCTGTCGTGAACTCGGGCCTTTTGTGCCCAAGGAGTTTGACAAGGCACAAAGCAGTGCATTATGGGCTGTGTGAAAGCTGAACTAGGATTACTCTGAGTGAAACGTTCAGAACATCTGGGAGTCCTCACCAGGATGTACTCATCTCCCTGTGCTCAGCACCACCCAACCAAGCCCTGTGCCAGATAACCACCAATACTTCAACCGACCGACAGCACTGCATCTCATCCTGCCAGCTAAAAGCTAATAAAGCAAATAAGCCTGCACATCAATATCACAACTAACCCTATTAGCCAGCCTCCAAAACTACAGCTAACGCTGCCAGCTGGCCACCAGTACTGCAGTTAACCCAGTCAGCTGACTTCCAATGCTGCTACTAACTGTGCCAGTCAACCCAAAACTGTAGCGAAGGCCACAAGCTAGCAACCGACAAGCTAACCGTGAATACTGCAGTAAACCGTGTCAGCTATCAGTCAGTGCTGCAGTGAAATCTTATCAGCTAATCATGCCTCACAAACACCAGTGTTGCTGGTTACTCTGCCACCTGTGGATATGTTTGTCTGTTTCTGTAGTCTTAAGACATGAAGATATTATGATTCTGCTCTAGGATATGTTCCACTTGACAAGTCACATAAAGACCATGTGATGTGACACTGTTTCCGTATTCTCATCCACAGCTGGAGCCACTTTCTGATGAGGTTCTGCAGCAAAGACCCAACCTCAATGCTGTGCGCTCCATGGAGAAGGTCCTTGAAGCCCATAGTAAGTGTGCATTTACATCTCCCTTTATTATCTTCCCTTGATATTCGATTTCTAGGGTAATCAAGAGCATCTGTCTGGTGTTCTTATACAGCGTTTGACTTTTGTCCTGTGACCTGTGTGTGTTGTAGGCAAGTACTGGCGCTGTCTGCAGCGTAGTGCCTCAGCACTGGGCTACTCTCTTGTCGAAGCTCAGAAGTGTGAGACAGAAGAGGCCGAGACTGTGACTGCCATGGCCTCTCTATCTGTAGCTGCCAAACACATGGGGAAGAGGTAGGTTCCAGAGGTGTAGGTGTACATGTTGGTGTGGGTGCTTTGTGTTTAATCTGTGTTCAGAAACCTGTTTGTTTGTTGATACGGTGGCATAGGCGTAGTTTCCACTGACAGTGGGGGAGCATACCCAAACTTGACCATCCAGATGCTAAAAATACCATAAAGTAATAATAGCTTCATCTGAAGTCGACTACACCCCTGATGTTATATGTGGATCAGAGGGCTACACCCACTTGCCCTTCTCCCTTCTGATTTGTTGTGAGTTTGTGTACGGGTAGTGTGGAAATAATGTGTCTGTGCACGACTCGCAGGTCCGAAGAGGAACCGATGGAGGAAGAGCCACCATTGTAGAAGCAGTCGTCCGATGACTTCGGTGACCTCCTTGACTCACAGCCTCTCACTGGTGTGTGACCTCACTCTGCCCTCTCCATCCGTTTCATTTTTGGCCGCTCCTGGCTCCACGGCCTCGCGCCTCCACCCCCGGGGCTCTGAGCGCGTTTTCAGCTTGGGAAGTGAAACGGACCGAAGACATCTCCTAAACACTCAGAGTGCACCAGTCTGGAACACCTCTGTCGTTTTTAGTCCGTCTCTGTCCGGCATGGGGTACGTCCAGGCCCTCCCGCCTGTCTGTCCTTCACGGACACCTGCTTTCGAGCGGGACATGGACTCACGTTGGTAACTGTGAGAGCTGGTGCTTTCAAAAGAAACTCTTCTTTACATGGCCACTAACGTCCGCGTGGTTCCAGCTGTGGACTTTGTCACGGCTGTGTCCTTTTTTTCTGCTCTAATTTTTTTGTCTCCTTTTTTTTTGTTCATTTGTTTGTTTGTTTCGTCTTTTCTTGAGGGGGAGGAAAAAGTGACTGATGCTGTTTCATTCCGAGTTGCGACGTTTTGGAAAGTTACTGCTATGTGCTTGCGAGGTTGTTGAGGGCGGAGGCATGGCCAGAGAGGGGGTGGGAGGGGAGGGAGGGAGTGAGCGAGGGAGGGAGATTTGGAGGTTGTGTGGAAGATGGCTAGTGAAGCAGCCCTTCTGGAACCCCTCTGACACACACACGCGAGAGAGATGCCGAGAGATTGTGCCTTTTTGTTTTTTTAAGAGCTGGTGGATTTAGTGATGACTTGAGAAGAACATTGCCTTAAACTAGTTACATAAGGGGAAGGCCATCGGGTCCCTCGGCCCGCTCCTTTATTTTTTTTTTCCAGGAGTGGAATGGCTGAAGGCCCGAAGGACAGAAAGCCCTTTGCATGTTTACCAGGAATGCCCTGCAGACTTCTATGTGTCTCGCACACATTATCATTATCATTTTATTGTCATTTTTTATTGTTTTTTTTTTGGTTTTGTTCCTTTTCAGTTTTTCTATACTGGCTTTGGACTTTGCATAACTTCAGGATCTTTCGCTTGTAAGTGACTCGTAAGGTAGTTGCCAGCTGTACACAGGCAAACATTGTTGGAGCAGTTTTCAGTTGAACTCTGCAGAGCTTTTAAGAGCAAGCGCAGGCCAATGTAGCTACTTGTTCAAACTCCTATGACCAAATCTCCATTATCGCCTCTGTTAACTAGCATGCACTGTTACTCAACACCTTTCCCCCGGACCAGTTTGAATGCTGTAGTAGTAGAAGACCTAAAAACACTGAACGCATGAGGTTTAAGTAGTTTGGCGCCACTGGCCGCAGATAGAAGCGTTAAGATGTTTTCTTCTTGCAGAACTTTGTGGTTAAGTAATTGAACTATTTATATATTTTCATATATATATAAATATATATCTCACCTCACTTCTTAAGACTTTTTATAGCTCTGAATGTCTGTGCTCAGATGAAATGACTATTAAGGGCACTAGTTAATCACCGATACTATCCTTCTCAGCATACACTCAGTTTTGTCTTTATTGGCATCTTTGAAATACAAGGACAAGGGCTGTAAACCAGTTTTAAAATATACCATTGAGCCTTCTGATGTGCCAGCAGATGAGATTCAGTGCTGGTGAACAGCTTCATGTTTCCTGCCAATAGGTCCCTGCACTAGCAGCACTGCAGTGGACCGTCCTTTCACTACTGGCAGGTACTAGTGTCTCTGTGTGCTTGGATTGTTGTGTGTCTTTGTGTATGAGTGTGAGCGTGCATGTCAGTCCAGGACCACCAGCCTGCACCCAGACATTAACGGCAACCCCATCCCCCTGTCCCCCTTCCCCAAAACCTCAGAGAAGGCTGTGACACTTCACTGATCTGCACGAGTCTCTCTTACTGAGCACGTAGGTTTTGGAGCAGCACATGTATGCATCCTAATGACCCATTGACCTGTATATACACAAGCATGCTCGCTGATGGCATCATTCTCCTTGACACTGATCTGATGTGGACTGATCTTACTTGTTTAAAAACCCCAACTCATGTTGAGCCTCTTGGCAACTACCTTTGGCAACTGACATGGTCGACTGCGAACTGATTATTTCTTGTATATTACCACGAGCGAGATGGGAGAAGTGCATATTGAGGAACTAGGCATGAGTTGCTGTTGCGATTGTTCTTATTGTCTTTTCTGGTATACACATGCCTCACATGACTACTCCATTCTGAGTTATTTGCCAGTTTGTTTGTTGTTTGTTTGTTTTTCTCCCGTCTGTTCTTTCCTTATTTTCTCTTTTTTTGTCTTTTTATACTTTTTTTGGATTTACTCGTTTTCCCTGTTACACTCTGTACAGTTGACAATGTTGTTTTACATGCTTAAAAGTTCTTAAGACCATAGTTCTTCTCTTAGAGAGCAGCCTTTTACACACACTCTGGGGTTCTGTGGTTTTCTTGGGAGGGTGAAATTGAGATGTTTCTACTTTGTATAATGATTCCAACAATTGTGTATTTACTATATGTTCTGTTCATAGTAGATTTATATATGAGACAAAAAATCTATAGATATATATTATAAAAGATTACAATCACATTTGAGAAAACAAAACAAAACAAAAAAAACAACAGCAACAACTTCGGAGGCGCAAGGTGATGGTGTGCTCACTTATCCGCTCTGGCTCTGTTTAGCACAGGGCTCACTGAAGACTCTGTTCTCTCCTCATGGCTGCCATTGGTTTAGAGCCGCAAACCGTAGCACTACACTGGTTCTGAAATCGCACGGCCACCCTGGCACTTCAATCAACAGTACAGTCGAATCCACAGGCAGACCTACTGAACACGCAACTTCACAGGCTTGCTCAGTGACTTGTGCAGGCAGGCAAGTTAGTTAGAAGAGACCAAATAAATGGATTGACGTGGTTAGCTGTCGAGTTCCTGAGGGCCAGCTGAATGTCTGTTTGCAGAAGTTGGCACTCTAAAAAGCAAAGCATTTTTAACATTGTCATACTGTAGCATGTTTCTATTATTACTGAAGCACCTTGGGCTGCATTTGTACGTGTGAAAGGTGCTATACAAAGAAACGTTCTTATTTTCTTTTTATTGTTTTGTTTTTATTATTACCAAAAAAAAAAAAAACCTGTAGTGGTTAGCAAATTTCCGATGGGCGCAAGTAAACTACATGTACATCTTGGTAAACCCAAACAGGCTTCAGTGATGGAAAGCATTGCCAAAGCATTGCGCAGTGTCCTCAGTGTTATGCAAAGGAGACGGTGGTGGTAACAGGGCAGCGACTGAACTTGCCAACCAGAACTCACAGATCACTTTGCAATAACAGTCTGAACAATGGCAGCCTGTTTCTCACTTCTTTTTTTTTCTTCTTCTTCTTCAAAGGGACTTCTCTATCTGGCTTGTCCATTTAGGATCCAGATAGCCACTTTCATGATTTAAAAAAAAAATGAAAAAAGAAACACAAAAAAACAGCAAACATTCCATTTATTTCCATTTATTTTGTTCCCGTTTGTTTGAACATCTGTCATTCCTGCTAATTTGCCATTAAGGCCAGGCCTAGCGCTGTTTATTTGAAAGGCCTGGTCGAGTTTTTTTTTCATTTGTTGTGTCTCTTCGCTCCACCCCTGTCGTTTTCTGCATGTTTGTGTGTCGGCATGCCCGTCTGTCCTTGTAACATATTTGCACAACCGATGAGCACTGGAGGACGAGACTTTTCCAGCATCGGAGAGCGCTCGGGAACGCGACTGCTTTCTCTTCTCCACTGCGGTCAGGAAGCAGCGGAAAGAACGATGCTCCTCGCGTCCAACAGATGTGCTTTTTACTTGTAAAAAAGAAAGAAAAGAGAAAAGTAAACGATTTCAAAACATTTGAATATTTTACAAAACAAAACGAAAAAAAAACTATCTAGCACTTGTGACATACAGACAACAGATTTTATTGTATTTATGTAGAACATTGTTTTAGGTGAACTACACACTACATATTAGACTGCCTGTGTGATATATCCTTTTTTCTTCTTCTACTTCTTCTTCTTCTTCCTCCCTTGGATGTATTTTTGGGTTGAGTGGAAAGCATCTGGAGTCATCAAAGGGCTTTTTCCAGATGTTTGACAGGTATATCATCCTCAGCCTGTCCTTCCCTTTACAGCCAGTAATATATCTATGACCACTGTGGCTCGAGAGCAGGTCTAGGTTTACAGACGTAAGAAATGCATATTATTTTAATCACTCAGTTTTTTTTTATTATTTTATTTCATGTTTTTTGTTTGTTTCCATTGTTACAGTAGAACTTTTTTCTTGGGACCTTTACTTTAATGTTTGTCTTGGACATCAACTATAAAGTATCTTGTTTTGGAAAATTGGAATGTCTTGTTTTTATTCCACCAACCTCACGCTTCGGTTTTAAATAAAGAAACAAAGAAACATTCATATAAATGCATGTTCTAGGAGATGTAGGGGGGTAGCATACTAATGAATGTTTTATTACAGTCACAGTTTGAGGACTTGGGCCGGTTTAGAGTCCAGCTACAGGAGAAACCACTTCATGGCTGCATTTAAAAGCAACAGCTGATCCGCAAATGGATGTCACTAAGCGACTTGTAATAATTCCAGCCTGTTTTGATCTGTAAGGCTTTATAAATGGAGTCCTACCCCCTACAACTTTAACTGCACATGCAAATACATTGAGTTGATTAAATCCCGGGTTTGAGTTTTGATGAAAACCATAGCCGCATTTTAAAATCGCTGTGTTCTAGTCTGGAAGTTCTTGTTCTTACAACACTCGGCTTTCAGCCCTACCTTTCATCTCAGGGCCACGCGGTTCTGCAGTTGGTGTTCATTTAGCATTTAGCTTGTCCCACAAACATAACAAGTAGTCCATCCTTCCAGAGGCAGTGGTGCGTCTTGTGCAAAGGGCCCCACAGTGAATTGCATATACATTCCAATTTGACTAATAACTGATTGCGAAATTCAGAAATGAATACTATTAATGTGCTATATCTGCTGCTGGCTGTTTCTAGATATATGCTGTCCTGTTACCTTTTTATTATTATTATTATTATTATTATTATTAAATACAGTGTTAAAGTGTAAGGTGAGGATTTTCATTGCAGGTGATCTTCCTGCTTCCAGACACCCACTCAACTCTGTCTGGTTACTATGTACTTCATAAGCAGAGTCAGGTGTGCTAGAGGATGGAAAGTATAAACTTGCTGCATATGGAAACAAACAAATCCCCAATGGGATCAGCATTGGGAACCCCTGTTATAATCCCACCCTGTTCAGATTATTATTACATACCGTCACATCTGACGTCCCCCCAAAGGAATTCTTTGTAGTTATAAATTCCTGAGTATAAGGAATGCTAATCTTTTGTCAGATAAATATCTCATTTCGTTAGAGTTTGTGCATGAAGCTGAAAGCTGTGTTGTGTTACGGTGCTGTGCTTAGGGCTGGATCTGTAATCTTAATCTGTGTTTTCCTGTAGGATCCTAATAGGGTGTGTAGTGTTAACCCAGAGAGCACTCTCTTTTCAAGGCTTGGGGTGCTGTAGTTTGTTATGGGGTCACTCTAATCATATTGCCCTGCAGAGAGAGCACCAGGAAAAGGGGGCTGGTGTGGAAAGACTAGTGGACGAGGAAGAGGGCTGTCCAGTGATTTTGCTGTGTGAGAACTGTGGTTTGTTTTCCTAGGTGTTGGTTCCCATCAGTTTGCCCAGAGTGTCCAGAAACTGAGAGCAGGTTGCTTTCTTCTATTTAGCTAGCCTCAGCACACAGACAGCCGGCAAGAGGCCAAATTCTTTGCGAGAGAGAAAGACAGAGCAGAGCACATTTTGGGTTTTGCTAGACAGTTGAAAACAGCTATTTCAGGAAGATTCATGTTGTCCTGTGGACCTCTGCTACAAGTACAATAAAATAAACCTCATCTTCAGAGTTCCAGGGCACATGTTACGACTGGTCCCATTGTTGGGGTTAGTCATGACAGTGTCTGGTCATTTGATGCAAACAATTAATTCAAAACAGTTTTGCGTTGTTTGTGTTGTCTGGCAGGCTCCTTTAAACACTGCCTTAAAACTAATCCGTCTATGTGGAGTCTGGATATCTCTAACTGTGCGTTATGTATACAGCTGCATGCAAATAGTTGGACACTGCCATCAAATGTTTGGTTATTGTCTAAGGGAGAGTATGTTAGCATACCCTCTGCAGGAAACAAACATCGGTGTAGCATTTTTCTGAAAATTTAGTGCACAATTTCTATGTATCGTCTGAGCGTAACATATTGGGGGGAAAATTGAAAACATAAAACACACATTAATATCTGTGCAGGACACGTTTTGGGTTCATTTTTCCCCAGCAAAACTGTAACTAACCATTGAAACATGTTAAAGTATGTCGCTGTAAAGGGCATGTTAACTTAGCTTCACTTAGAAAACTGAGAGAACTTGACTTTTAGACTTTGCACAGCTTTATGCTTCAGTTGGCTGCTGTTACAGGCCTACCAGGAGTGATTAAACTAATATAGATATAAATTCTTTAGCTCATACACACAACCCGGGACTCAACAATGTATTCAATGAAGAAAAAAAATATGGTGCAAAAAGTGAATTTGAGAAATATTTTCAAGTTTCTATTAAAATGTGCATATGAATGTTGTTGCTATGAAAACATAGGATAATTGGTGAGGGTACCTTGTATTTAACCATGGTGAAATAGTGCTGAATGATTCGAGGAAAATCTTTAGGTACAATTTTTATAACCAGTATTCAATTTGAATTAATTTTAAGTTTTTACATTTTTGTCTATGATTAAGGTGCTGTAATTTGGCCAACAAGAATTTTTATATGTGCATTTTATACATATATGTACACATTTTGTACACCAGATTGCTAGTTAATGTTTCCCAGTATAACAGTGAAACAGCATCATACTGTTCACCTGTATATGAAAGTTTTGTTGATTTCTTTTTTTATTTTTTATTTTTTTACCTGAATCCACAAGGTGGATTATAAGTGCCAGGTAAATCTTAGGAATAAGCTGTGTTAATAACATAGGCTATAAAATAAAATTCAATTAATTAAAATGGCAGCTTTTATGATCCAAAAATTACTAATTGGGATGTTGATGGAAATTTTTTTAGCATATTGTTGAATCAATCAATCAATCAATGTTTATTTGTATAGCGCTTTTTACAACCAACGTTGTCTCAAAGCAGCTTCACAGAAAATCTGTTTGTTATATATAAGAAAAGGAAAGAAAAAAAAACTAAACAAACAGTCCATGTTACATGTTACACCCAGTTTTGGGATACTAATTCTAAGTCAATAAGTCAAACAGTGTTAAACACTAGAGGGTAAAAGTTCACCAGTTTATGTCTTTGTCCAGTTTGAATATTAATTAGTAGAGCACTGGCTAGTTTTAGCGTTAATATCCTTTTCCATAGGCCGGAGGAAACCAGTAGGATACATATTTTATATATTAATGAGCATATATGAGGTTGTGTTGTCTGTCATAGGCTGCAGTGCTTTCTCCGGACAGTGGAGGGCATTAATGAGAGCTAGGCCTCACTGTGGTCACCCAGGGATTACCAGCAATTCTAGTGGAGATAGGGGTCAGATATCTGTCCAAATAAACAGATACTAGACAGAGCAAGGGCTGATAAGAGAACAGCAAACAAACAGCGACCTGCTAAGCTGTATTCAAATAAACAAAAGGTAGCGTGACTAATTCTGCTTTATTTGCCAAGCTTACGCTAGTCTAAGCTGTGTGAGCCCTAAAGCTGGGAACAGCACCCGACACCCCGAGGTGTTTGAATATTCATAAATCTGGCAGCTTCACTGCTGTAATAGAGAAGACAAACAGAGTCAGACATGCTGGGAGCATAACGAGGCAAACGGAGACGCGAGGGGCAATATTTACTGTCGTACCGGTTGTCAAACAAGCACCTCCGAACCTCACACAGGGGACAAAGGTGATATGAAGCTCAGGAATGTGGCCACATTTCAGGACACTCAGGAGCCGAGGCCAGTGAATCTGCCATAAAGTGCTCATCAGCAGTTGACTGACTGACCAGGCCCGGCTCACCCCATAACCCCTGCCCTGTAGCTCAGGGTTAAATAAACTCGGGGCAGGCTCTGCACTTGATTTAAGACATTGTGTGCTTTCCTGATCACGGCCTCCATCAAGCATCCCTTCCCACAATAAAACCGGAGAAATGGATCTTGGCAAGGAACAGCAAAAAAAAAAAAAAAGTCCCCAGCTATTTTCTTCACCACAATGACATTCCCGTCTGCGGTCACACTTCTCTCTCTCTCTCCCTCTCTTCTGCTTCTTTTCTTCACTTCTTCTGCTCATCCTCTTCCATAGGCCGCTCACTCTGTCATTACTGTCCCCTATATTAGAAAAGGGCCTCCTTTCCGAGCATCGTTCAGCGTTCAGCTCTAGTTTTTAATTGTGGCGCTGAATGGTGGTGGATGAGGGCAGCTGCATCTCCAAGCCAAATTACAGATCAGGCTTTCAGAGCTGTTTTGATATGACATAAGGAACTAGACGTGTGTCATTGAGAGGGCACGCGCCTCCAGCAAATAGGCGTTTTCAATACAAGTTCTCAGTTGAGGCTCCATGGCTAAAATGCTCGCTCTGTACGCCCTGATTTTCGGCCTAACTCAAGGTGATGAGGTCCTTTGTGCTATTGTTTGCCTGGATAGTCAGATATTCCAGACAGCTGTTTGGGTCGTTTATCAGTGAGCTGCAATGCGTCTGTTCCTGTAGACTGACCGTCAGGCCTAGCATGGGCCTTTGGGTTTGCGTGTGCCATGTTTGGAAAGCTGGGCTGCGTTTGCTTGTCTTGCTGTGTGTTTAGTCTAGAGAGCGGCACCCAGCCTGAAGAGGCATGGGCAGCGCATATTTGTCCACTGACCCATCGCTGCATGCTCTCAGGTGAGACTCCGCTGACGGAATCTGGAGCAGAATTGAAGGCCATGCTGTAGGAAAAAATACAGCAGCTAAAATGCAATCACTGTATTCACAGTGTGTCTGGGTAAATAATCAGCTTTCAGACAGTGCTATCCAATGCATGACCTCACTATGTGAAGAAAGAAAAGTCCGTTAGGCTTTGTTCCGGTCAGCAAGTCTCATACATTGTCAGGACAAAAAGGGATGGTGATCCGGTTATTCAATTTTAGCTTATTCATTTTAGGAAGTTTAGATGTAGGGCTAAGAAGTGGATAACAAAATTAGGACCTGGAGAAAAAAGTGGGAGTCATAACAACCATGCAAGACCTGGCAGAAAAATCCATAGGTGTTTCTGTCCATCCCTGCTGGGGTGCTCAGCAAACAGTGGACTGACCACTCCAGAGTTCAGACCTCAACATCACTGAAAGTATAATACACCTTCGTTGCAATCATGTTCCAAGACTGTGCAGTGTAGATAGAGATAGATAGATAGATAGATACTTTATTGATCCCAGAGGGAAATTCAAGGCATCCAGTAGCAGATATACAAACCATACAGAAGCAACAACAGAAGCAAGATAGATTGTACAAACAGAGACAGAGACACAACACAAAGTATGAAAGTATAAAAATAGAGTCCTTAGTGTCTGGGTAAGGTATAAAGTATAAATGGAGGTAGTGGTAAACAATTTGCTAAGCAAATTAAGAAGATGGCTGTTGTCAGCCATATAGACAGTGCAAGTACGCAGTAATATAAATAATTTATCAGTGCAAAAAGTGTAAACAGTACAGAATGGAGTAGAATAATACAATATAAATAGAAATAGGGCATTTAGGAGGGCATTTAGGAGGGAGTGTGTGCAGAGATGGGGGTGTGTCCATTGGAGGGACCGGAATGAAAGAGTGTCCAGAGTTTTTCATTTGCTGTACTGAGAGGAGTTGAACAGTCTTATGGCCTGGGGGACAAAAGACTTTCTGAGTCTGTCTGTGGAGCAGGACTGGGACAGCAGTCTGCCACTGAATGAGCTCCTCTGCCTGATGATCGTGCTGTGCAGAGGATGGTGAACATTGTCCATGATGTGCAGCAGCTTGCTGAGGGCTCTCCTCTCTGCCAGTGGTGGTGTTAAGGACTCCAGCTCTAGTCCCAGCACAGAACCAGCTTTCCTCACCAGCCTGTCGAGTCGTCCAGCATCCCTCTTGCTGATACTGCCTCCCCAACACACCACAGCATAGAAGAGGACGCTGGCTACCACAGACTGGTAGAACATCAGGAGGAGTTTCTGGCAGATCCTGAAGGACCCCAGCCTCCTGAGGAAGTACAGTCTGCTCTGTGCTTTCTTGTAGACTATGTCAGTGTTTACTGACCAGTCCAGCCTCTCGTCCAGGTGCACACCAAGGTATCTGTAGGACCTGACCACCTCCACATCAACCCCCTTGATGGAGATTGGCTGCTGAGAGGGCCTGGACCTCCTGAAGTCTATACACATCTCCTTGGTTTTGGTGATGTTCAGCTTCAGATGGTTGGTAGTGCACCACTCCACAAAGTCCTCAACCAGGCTTCTGTACTCCCTCTCCTGACCATTACGCACACACCCCACGATTGCAGTGTCATCAGAGAACTTCTGCATGTGGCATAACTCCGAGTTGTATTTGAAGTCCGATGTGTACAGGGTGAACAGGACTGGAGAGAGAACAGTCCCCTGTGGTGCTCCTGTGCTGCTGATCACCGTATCAGAGGAGCAGTCCCTGATCCTGACATGCTGTGGTCTCCGGTGAGGTAGTCAGTGATGGTGACCAGGTGCATGTGTCACCTCCATCTTCATCAGCTTGTCTCTCAGTAGTAGGGGGGGCTGAATGGTGTTGAAGGCACTGGAGAAGTCAAAGAACATGACCCTCACAGCACAACCCCCCTTGTCCAGATGAGAGTGAGTTCTGTGTAGAAGATAGAGGATGGCATCTTCCACTCCCACCTTCTCCCGGTACGCAAACTGCAGTGGGTCCTCAGCATGGTGGACCTGAGGTCTGAGGTGGTTCAGCAGCAGTCGCTCCATGGTCTTCATCACGTGAGACGTCAAAGCAACCGGCCTGTAGTCATTCAGCTCCTTACCCCCCCCACCCCCGCCACCAGGGTGTGCCTTTTTGGGGACTGGGATGAGGCAGGTTGTCTTCCACGTGGCAGGAAACCCTTCCGAGACGTAGACTCAGGTTAAAGACATGCTGGAGGGGCTCCCCCAGTTGGGCAGCACATGCCTTAAGCATTCTGGGGCACACTCTGTCTGGGCCGGCCGCCTTCCTGGGGTGTAGTCTCCTCAGCTGTCTCCTGACTTGGTCTGCCGTGAAGGCTGGGGGACAGTGGGAACCGTGGGTGTTGCTCTGTCCTCCTGCTGATGATGGTGGTGAAGACTGAGATGGTGGTGAAGACTGGGATGGTGGAGGTGAGGGTGATGGTGGTGAAGAAGGTGACGGAGATGGTGGAGGTGAGGGTGATGGTGGTGAAGGTGACGGAGATGGTGGAGGTGAGGGTGATGGTGGAGGTGAGGGTGATGACAACAGGGTGGTGAATGCTGCAGACGGGTCGGAGGAGGGGGCAGCAGCAGCAGGACAGTCAAACCTGTTGTAGAAGTTGTTAAACTGGTTTGCTCTGTCCACACCCCCATCTACTGAGCTGCCACTGTTTGTTCTTGCAGCCAGTGATGGGTTTTCATTGCTCCCCAGACCTCCTTCATGTTGTTGTCTTGCAGCAGCTTCCTTTCCACCTTTTTCCTGTAGGACTCCTTGGCCTCTTTAAGTCGGATCTTGAGTTCCCCCTGTACACGCTTCAGCTCTGTCCAGTTTCCATCTCTGAACGCCCTCTTCTTTTGGTTGAGGATGTCCTTGACGTCACTGGTAATCCAGGGCTTGTTGTTTGGGAAGCAGCGTACAGTCTTTGTGGGAACAGCAACATCCATACAAAAATTCAGGTAGTCCGTAACACAGTGCGTCACCTCCTCAATGTCCTCTCCGTGTGGGTGCAGCAGCACGCTCCAATCAGTGGTATCATAGCAGTCCTTGAGGGCTTCTTCTGCTTCAGGAGACCAAACTCTGAATGAGCGTGTGGTAGTGGGCTGCCTCAGTACCAGTGGTTTGTACTGAGGCTGTAGGAAAACCAGGTTGTGGTCTGATTTCCCCAGCGGTGGTAGCCCTGTATGCATCCCTCACGTTAGCATACAGCAGGTCGATGGTCCTGTTTTTCCTGGTGGGACAGTCCACAAACTGGAAAAAGGCAGGCAGGATAGAGTCCAATGTAACGTGATTAAAGTCACCAGAAATCACATAGAAGGCGTCAGGGTGTTGTGTCTGTAGCGCTACGACTGTGGAGTGACTGACGTCACACGCTGCCTGCACGTCCACCCGAGGCGGAATGTAAACACAGACGACAATGGCGTGTGAGAGCTCCCGCGGCATGTAATATGGACGGGGCTCACCGCTAACAGTTCAATGTCCTGACAGCAGATCACCTCCTTCACGTTTACATGTCCAGGGTTGCACCAATCTGGTGTTAATAAAAAGTGCGAGTCCCCCACCTTTGCGCTTCCCGCTTAGCGTCGGTCCCTGTCGTTGTGGAGGCTTCACGTTGTCACTGAGCCATGTAAAAACAAAAAGACTCCCTGAGAGCCTCTGATTCGGTCACCAGACATTGCCAATGAATAATCTAAATAAATGTATGTATTTGTCAGGAGCTACTGGTCTTATAGCCCACCTGAGGAGACTTAAACACTCTGGCATCTTGCTATACCACAACCTCGGAACCAAATCAATCAATCAATCAATAATTTTATATACAACAACTGATTTATGTATTGTGTTTTACAGCTAATGCTGTCTCAAATCAGCTTTACATAAAAATATAAGGAGTGTCTATGGAGAGATGAGGAAGATGAGGGAGAGGAACCCAGGTACAAGCCAGCCATGAACAAGCCAAAGGCAACAGTACCAAAGCAAAACTCCCTTGGAGTAAGAGGAGGAAACCTTGAGAGGAACCCAGGCAGAAGGGAGGGACCCATCCTCCTCTGGCCAACACGAGATGTATAAAACCGACAAAACTAATGAGACTTTACAAAAAAAGATACAACAAAGAAGCTTCTTTCAGAAGCCTCTGACTGAGGGTTCCAGCTCCAGGGCTTGGTTGGCCATCGTCATTTAGTTTTGGTTTGATAATAGCAGAGGATGGAATCCCAAAAGAGAAAAATCTCCAGCAAAAACCTGAAAATACCAGTCACAGTCCTTACAATACGGCTTTCTAACACTGGTGTGGGTCTGAAAGGATGTGTAGCTGTTAAGAAGTCCTGACTGGTGGAAAGAAAAGCGGCACCAGATCCAAATAAACAAGCTGCTGGGGTGCTCGGCAAACAGTGGACTGACCACTCCAGAGTCCAAACCTCAACATCACTGAAAGTATAATACACCTTCGTTGCAAACAAGTTCCAAGACTGTGGAAAGACAGAAACCAGTGTAATACAGTGTGTGGACACACTAAATACTGAAAAATGCTATATCATATTTCGTTGTTGAGGCTAATGGATGGCGAGGGGTCTTTGATTTTGTATGGTACTCCAGAGATGTATGTGTGTTTGTTTTTGTTACAAAGCCCTTTACAAAGTCAGGACCTTTCAGTTGTAATTGTCGTCGTAGATTAGCCCTGCATTTCTTCCTTTTCCTTCACAAAGTGGGGACGTCCTAGAAAGAATAGGAAAACAAACCCACATCCACACACTGCAAGGAAGGCAGGCCTTGGGGGAGCTGAGCCACATTTTTCAAATTAACTGCTCATACACCTTTCAGAAAGCACCCGCAAATTAAAACTGCATCAATTTCTGCCTGTTGTGCTAGCCCACATTATACAAGTGACCTGCCACCTTCCTGCTGTACGAGATGAAAAAGAGAGGGAGGCGCGGAGGGAAAAAACTCAACCCCCTCAGAGCTATTTTCATTTCAGCCCCGTCCACAGCTCCGCAGTCCCCCCAGGCTGGACTAACCTTGTAAAAGAGACTTGGTTTTATCCTAAAGACTCCACATGAGGAACGCATTACCACATTCATCTCTGAGCAGTAATCTGCTCTGGGATACTGCCCCATCCACAACAACAAACGCACTCATCCTCTGCCGCGTTTCTAGACTATTGTCTGATTGATCTTTAAATGCTTTTATTTACATTATTTACATTATTACTGTGAACACAGCTTTCACGTTACTGTTACAGGGTTGGAAATAGCTACTTATTGTTCATTGTTAGCATTTGTTTGTTTGCTCTATTTCGGCTGCTTTATTCCATGTGTTAAATTATCACCTTTTATGCACATATGAGCATAAATATCATAAAGAGAGAGCTAGAAACATTAATATAGGATTTGGTTATATGTTAAGTATGAATATTAGTTAACAAACCTGTTGGTTCTCTGATTAAAACTCATACAGACATTACTGTATAATCAGTGAACAGTGAATCTCTTATTTATCTGAAATTTCACCACATTTTGATTTTTATTCCTGATTTCAGTGGTAGATATGTAATCAAAGTCATTCACAAGTGGTATAGAAATTTGAATTGTGAAATCTGCAAACATAGATTTTTGTTGAAGTAATAGAAATCAGTGCTCGCAATGTCTTCAATCCAAGGCTTGTCTTTTAACTCCCAATCCAACTTGCATGTATTTACATATGAGCTTCTATATTGTTGCCGCGGGGACAAAACCCTTATGTCTTGCATCTCCATTATGATAACTTCACAGGAGAAGGATAAAACATGCTTCTGAAGTAAGTCCAAGTAAAGTCGTTTTTTGGCTGTTTCTTTTGGTCCGTTCATCAACAAATCTATATTTAGGTTTTATTCCAGCAGCACCAAAATTCACCAACTGCAACTAGAAAAGCCACGGTAAATCTGAAATAACACTTAAATAAATCTGAAAAGACATTTTCCTGCATGTATCTGTGTGCTGTGAATGTATATATATGGTCACTGTCCACAGAAAAACATGTGTCTCCATTCTTTATTTATTTATTTATTTATTTATTATTTGTTTGTTTGTTTGTTTATTAATGTCATGTCATGAGGATTGGACCAAAAAAAAAAGTTTCAAAAATGCTTTCAATAGAACTGTACATTAACTTACATTAAAGGTAAGGAACCTACTAACCACTACTTTACATTTGGATATTTGGGGGATACTGTTTTTTTGGACATAACTATACATATGTGAAATATTAATGTTCTAGGTTAAATATTATGTATCTCAAACCTTAAACAGTTCTTTAAACAGTGCTTTCAGGCATCGTGTAACACGAGGCGATTTAGAGACAGACGTCTGGTCCCTGTCACCACCACTGTGAGCAGATCTCATTCCGTAAGTTCTTCTAAAATCAAGCATTTCAAACCAAACCACTCAGAACAACTCAGGCTTTTTATATGATCAGTTTGGTACATTATTGTTGGTACCACTTTAAAATAAGGCCACTTTGAAGAGTGCTACTAAGCAGTTATAACACATTAGTAACAAGGGAAAAAGTGAGCTGTTTGGATATGAGCATGTGATGATACTGATGGGTTTAATGGTGACTGATATGAGCTTTAACAGTGTAGATGAATGTGAATTTACTGTTGTTGCGCTTTTTGTTTGTTGGCTTGTTTGTTTGTTGTAACTGGTTATAAATGACTATGGACTTTAATAATGGCCTAATTAATCTACTCATTTAAAACAATTCCTAAACTCTTATTCGGTCTTATTCTGAAGTGATACTCATTTACCCATTTTTATCACACAGTACTTTGTTCCCTTTGGACCACTTCACCAGTTTCCCTAATTATGTAGCAATGTTATATGGGATGTCTCAGATACACATGTATGGAAAAGTTTGAGCGCCTGATAAAATGACATTCTTTGTTGATTTTCAGGAAACATGCTTTTGCACATTTCAATGCACAATAACTGTTTATTTGATGATTTTAACATATTGTAAAAAAATAAATAAAACATAATTGGTGGCCTGTGAAACAGTTATAGCGCATTTTATATTTTATGTTTATTTTTTTCCTGCATATTAAATTCAGCAAATTAATAAAAACTGGATTAGAAAAATTCCATATTTAGGTTCGCTTCATGAGGTGTTGTTTGACCCAGCTTTTGCATCAGACTGTACTTACCAGCAGAGGGCTTTTGACACAATGAGTAGGTGATGGAAGACAAGCACACATTGAAGCTACTTTCCTGGGAGATTAACTCCCTTGTGCTCTTTGGCAAACTGAAGCTTCCTTCAAATCAACTACCACCACTTTGTCTTCGCTGGGACAAACTCTGAGCTGTAACTGTGGCTTGAGTGTTGGTGTTTGCATGTGGGAGAGGGATTGAGACGGCTCCTGGTAGCGTGACCCCGCTGACCCCATGTGACCTTTACGCTAATGAAGGGGAAAGTGGTGGTGCGTGTGTGTCACAGTGTGAGTTCGCTGTCCGTGTGGATCGGGTTACTGCGCTCTGCAACAGTGGGATCAACACTTTATTTAACTGTGACAAATTACTGCAAGTAGATTTTCTCGTTTTTGTTCAGGAAGTTGGGATTCTCCAGCCTAGCTGGTCCATTAGCTGCAACGAAAGTTTGTTTTTAAATTGATATTCCGTGTACGACGCTTCAAAAGCAATTTCCGATGTTTGCTAACTTGATCTTGTGTTTTATGAGCCCTGTTCTGCTGAGCACACTTCGCTAAAGGTTTGAAATCCTCTTGGGCAGCAGTCTGAGAAGCTCTTTAAGCCCTGGGCGGGAATGAAACGAAGAGAACAGAGGTGGCTGAAGGATATTGCAAAGCTATTCACAAAAAAAAAAAAAAGAGAAAAAGGGTGAAAGAAAGAAAGGAAAAGAAACAGCCAGAAAGCAAACACATTGCAGCCTTGGAAAGCCACTTCAGTGCAGTTGTAATTTCCCCTGCCTGGCCTGCACGCGCATTCCTCCGGCCGCATTCACAGCCACCTTTACAACCACTTTAGTGTTCTTAACTCATTTTCTTGTCCAGTTTGATTCCACCTTTGAGAGCTGGGGGAAACGGTTGGTTGGGGCCGGATAAGAAAATTCCTGGTGCGCCCTGGGACAGGAGGAAAGATGATGTCACTGGCAGGTTACACAGCTACTCCCCCGAGATTACTGGAAGCCACAAGTCCATCCTGCAGCTGGGGTGATAGCTAAGTCTAGTGGGATCTCTGCATTCAGAAGACCTTCAAAGATCAAGGGTGCTACATGGAAGGCTACACTGGCCTTAAATCTGCGCTCTTATTCTGGAAGACTTTGTGAATACAGTATAAGCACTGGTCTGCTTGCTCCATGGACCATCTCCAGACCACACACCTCACTGTCTTATTACTTACTCATTGCTCGGCCTTGGATCTGGAGGCTGGAGATCCCGTAGGTGATTTTCTTTTCTTTCCGTTACAGCCCCCTTGTTGGAGTTTAGATCTGTTTACAAATAATGTAAGCATGCTCCGTCTCATGCGCCTGCTTTCCGAAGTTGATGGACTTGAGCAAAACAATCCAAATCAATCCTGTGCCAGTGCAAGCCTTCCAGCTGCTACATGTTCTAGTAATAGGGTCGTGTGCAGATCGGCAGATGCTATATGTTGAACAGTACTTATAAAGTCAGCTAATGTTGTGCTCCGTCCTAATGCCCACACTCGTGGGTCTCAGGACCATCTGGGAAAACAGATGGCCAGCATGTTTCTGATAGAAAAGATACAAACAGGAAAGAGCCAAAGAACAGTTCCCAGGAGGGTCCTTCTCAGAGGAAAACGTGCTAGAGGATCAGCTCCTGTATAAAATACACTCATTATCAAAAGAATATCTGCAATATCTGAAGGAAGTGTCACACTGCAGTGCTATTGGGAAGGAAGAAAAAGGTTACCAGGATCAATAGGTAATGATGAAGACTGAAATGGGCAATATTTATTGAGCTACGGATAAATGATAATCCATCCAATGCAACTTGAATACTCTTATACAGTTCCTGTAGATTTGGTGGTAGGAGTGGGGGTGGAGTGACATCAGGCCTTCTGACATGTGACACTTGACACCAAAACGTTCACCTCCACCCCTTGGCGCTGACCACGGTACCTCCAAACTTGCCTCCACCAAGACAAAAGCGGGACTCGTCACTGAAGATAACCCACTGTCATTCTGAGTCACTCCATCACAGTCTGGCACGACACCACTGCAGTCTTTGGCAAAGCTGACATGGTGTTAAGGGCAGTCATCATAACCCTCTGCGTGCATGTAGTCTTCCGTAGTGCAGATGTCGGCCAATGGTGACTCACAGAGGGCATCGCTGCCTGCTGAACCTCTGCAGTCGTGGCTGTTCAGTCAGTCAGTCAGAAACAGGCCTGTCCTTGCTTACATCACATGTACAGTCGAATGTTAAACTTGAATCATTTGCATGTCTCACAATGTCAAACCTCAAGTTTCATTCCTGCCTGTTGATTCTTTCTGGGTGCAACTAGTTGTGCAACTATTCCATTGATGATAAGTGTATAATGAATATACACTCAATGTATTGTTCTGTACTACCACAGTTGCTGACCAAAAGTTTAGACACACCTTCTAATTTATTAATTCAGCTACTAAATGGTACATCTTCTGCTGACAAAGGTGTTCAGTTTTGCATACTCAGGTTGTGCAGTCTCCATGGAAAAGCATTCTTAGTAGAGCCGTAAGTTCTGGAGCAGCCACACCTGAGTCAAAGCTTTAGCAACAGCATCTAGCACAGCGCTGAGGAGCAGTGGAGTCGTCTTCTCCAGAGTGATCCAGCTCTATCTAACACCTTGGAGTAGCATTTGTGATCAAGAACCCATCTTCCAATATTAGTTGCTTGACCACACTAATACCCGTGTGGCTGACTATAATCAAATCCTCACAGCAATGTAGTTACATCTCAGAAGAGTAGGCTGTTACTGCAGCAAAGGAGGAACTAACTACCTCTTCAGAAATACTATGTGAGCAGACCACAGGCTTCATTTGCAATAGCGCTCCACTCACTTCAGGTGATCTACTTCTTGCCACATCACTTCCCTCAGACCTTTAAGCAGGGTCACCAGGCACCGCACACATGGAGCGGCCAAGTGGACGGCATGGCCCTTTCGGACCCTGAAGGGAGCCGTCTCTGTACTGGATCAAAGAACTGAGAGGTCCTGAATCAGGGGACTGGAGATACGTCCAAAGTTCCGAGCCAACTCAGTTTCATCCTTGGAAACTTATGCTCAGGGTTTTGGATCCTAGCTGAATTTCTGAGTAGCATTGCAGGAATTCTTTGAGCACTGTTGGCTACGACTAAAAAGTCTTTTGGCTTTTCTAGCAAGAGGAAAAGCGCCACACCTGCTCAAAACACTAAGGGATTTAGTGGAGGTGACACATAGACGTCATTTATTTTGTACTGCCATTAGAAGCCACGCTAATAAGGCCTGTGTTAAAACAGACGGGCTGCTGAGACAGTGTTTAGAGCTGAGTGAGAAGATCATTACATAACCACGTTCCTCAGAATGAAAACTCTTTTATCTCCTTCTACACAGATATTGCCAGCCGTGTTACTGACTTTAGGGGTGATATCGTTTCCCAGACCATATGCTTTGACCTGAGTCCAGGACTAAACTTAATCCATGTCCACATGACTAGCACTATGCAGGTGTGAAACATCTACACATGATTTATACATAGATATGTAGATAGCACAGAGTCGTTCCAGATCTAGCCACAGTTCATTTAGCTGTTTATGCTGTACTATCCACATAATAAATGTGGGGGCAGAACGTTTTAAGGCTCTTCAGAAATCAATGTGGCTTATCGTCATACGTTCACTACCTTTATAATGAAAGCAGGGGGAGGGTAAGCAACAACAGGGAAAAGAGATGATTAAGAAAAAGAAAAGGCACCCCCTGCACCCCACCCTCCACACAACCCCCTCCTCTTCCACACTGTAGCATGAGCGAAGCTGAAATCCTATTAAAGGCGCCCACGGCGTAAACCTTTACTTTATTCCTTTTACTGCAAATTAAAATTTTGTTGCTTTTTCCGTTTGATTTTACGGGAAACATCTGGGCGATCGCAGTGTGGAGAAACGAGCCTCTGATCGCTGCCTGCCCGCCCGGGATAATGAGACATTATCAACCGCACACACACACACACACACACACACACACACACACACGCACACACACACACACACACGCACACTTCTGCAGTACGACCAACAAGTATTTATATGCACCTCACTCGGATACAGATTTCACAGTTTTCCTACAGACTGCTCTCTTTTTGTTCTAAATGACCACCTTTCCTTCTGTCTTTACTTCTTTCTTTCTTTCTTTCTTTTCTCTTTTTTTCTTTCTTTTTTTCCTCTTTTTTCTTTCTTTCTTTCTTCTTTAGTTTTACTTTCTCTTTGTCTTTTTTCATTCTTTCTGCTTTTTCTTCTTCTCTCACTTGCATTGTTTCTTGCTTTCTCTGTCTTTATTCCCTTTCTCTTCTTTGCCATTTTACTCTTTTCTTTCTTTTTCTCTCTCTCTCACTCTCTTTATTCTATCTGTCTATCCTTATTTTCTTTCTTTCTTTCTTCCTTTCTTTCTTTTTTTTTCTTTCTTTCTGTTTTACTTACAGGAGGTGGACTTGGAGCAGGTGTGGGGAGTGATACTCTGTAACACCTTCTTCTCCATCACTACTACTTGTTCTATTTTCTTCTCTTTCTCTCTCTCTCTCTCTCTCTCTCTCTCTCTCTCTCTCTCTCTCTCTCTCGCTCTCTCTCTCTCTCTTATACCTGGAGCAGGTGTGGAGAGTAATACACTAGCATGTAACAGCTTCTTCTCCGTCATTATAACTGCTGTTTTAGACCCCCCCTCCCCCCCCCCCAACCTAAACGAGTAATCTTCTATTCTTTCTCCCTCTGAGCTGAACGCTTCCTCAAGCGCACCGTTTCCCAAACAGAAGAAGAGAAGCGCATCGCCTTTATCCGTTTACTACCTCCAGCATTCAGCGCTGAGCCCGTTCCACATTCCTCTCCCGCGTGGCTGAAAACGAGCTCCACACTGAACAAACCTATCTGCAGACTTTCATCATCCACAATTAGCGCACGCCACAGACTGGAACAGGAACTTCACATGTTGCTGATTCTTATCGGTCCGTGTCTGAAGAAAATTACATACAAACAATTTCATGCCCTGCAAGTGTGGCTTTAGATCGGAGCGAGAGCGAAGCGTAATAATAATAACAGCGGTGATAATCAGCGGGTCTGAGTGAGGTACAGGCCGAGCGAACAGCTAGCTCTGCTCTCACTGCGCTGCCTGTTAAAGAGTTTCCCCGCAGCTCTGGAGCTTTAGAGCATGGAGCTCCCCCACTGCACTTTCCCCTGTTAATGAACCTGCACTCTTTAGAGAGAGAGAGAGAGAGAGAGAGAGAGAGAGAGAGAGAGAGAGAGAGAGAGAGAGAGAGAGAGAGAGAGAGAGAGAGAGAGAGAGAGGCAGTTATCTAACTGTAACTAATAAGGAATGATGCATAAGTAGGTGCTGAGAAAGTCTCTCACTGACTCGGTAAAGCCATAAGACCTGGGGTTGAACAATGAACGAGCTTGTAGCTCTACACTACACTTTTTAAATCAAGAAGGTTCTTCCAGGGCTCTTTTTCAAAGGCACTGCTTCAAAGTAGAACCATGAACACTCAAAGAACCATTTGCATGCTTGAATGGATCTTTGCATGGTGCCATGAGTCCTCAGCTTGGTGGGGAATGTGCTGTATATGGATCTATACAGAGCCTTTTCTGAGAGCAAGGTAATGATGTCAAGCTTGTTACAACAGGATGGTAAATGTTCAGTGACTAAACACTGACGACTCCACTGTAACAGGCCTGACCTCTTTACCTAGCTTTCAGTGTAGAATCGATATATACCACGAGAGAATAGTCAGTTTTAGTGTTATACAGTTAGAACTGACCATTCTGTTGTGATATATTCGGTTCTACACTGGAAAAGTGTTTTGTTGGTCCAACTTTAAAAACAATACTTCAGTTTGTACAAGCAAATAAATAAGACTTATTCAACTTAAAAAAAACTTGGGACAAAATCAGGGGATTTTTAATGAAAGTAATTTGTTGATTTAAGTAAAACCTAATCAGTTGCTTGTAACAAATTGAAGATTTTTTTTTGATTGCACTTTTTCCAGTGTATAATATACACATATATAACCATACATTATATATAACCCTATATGACACATTCTCCATCAATCTACACAGCTATGTTAGCATGCATATGTCTGCTTGCGTATTCATGGTTCTGTACAGAACCAGCGTCTTAACTACAGAACCCTTGAAGAACCAAATATATATCGATTTTTTGGTTTGTGTGTATGAATCATGGTTCACAGTTCAACGCAATTGTTCAAAAAATAGGTTTTAATAAATAAGCACAATGTAATGGACGGAATCTGAAGATGCTTACAAAAAACAAACAAAAAACAAACAAAAAACGAAGGCAGTAATCCATGCAGCGCATTTTAAGGAAGTACCTATTGCTCTAAATTGCATTGCATTGGTCGCCCTTAAAAAAACAAAAGCTGGCGATACTCACAGGTAGCATTATGTACATTACTTTATCGAAATTTCCATTTTCATATATTTATATATATAAACTCTTCTATTTAAAGATAAAAAAGAAATATAGGTTCATTACAGATAACAGATGGCTGTCCTCACACTGAAGAGTAACTTGTGAAGGGAAGGAGGTGTGGTTTTGACCCACACTGGAGACGAAGGGTGTCATAAGTAAAATCCTCTGATGGATGTGGTAATGCTGGTGGTGGATGTGGGCGTTAAAGCAGTTCCTCTTCTTCAGGTGAAGGTAGAAAGTGTTCCTCTTGTCTAGAACCAGAGGGGGTGGGGGTGAAATGAGTTCCTTTTGTCTAGTTCATGTCTTTTTCTGATGATCCATGAAGGCACTTCCAGTGCTCCAGCACGCTGTTGGGAGTCACGTAACGTGTCTTGGCCATGTCACTGAGGTTTATAGGTTCTTCAAGAAATCCTTTGGTGTCTTCAAAACTAGTGGAAGTAAACAGTCTAAAGAGGGGAGAAGATCAAGGACAGGTTGTTAGGGTGCTGGGTAGAGTTTATGGGTCTTCTAACACATCCTGAGATAACACTGACTAAAACTGGGCTGTTTACTTGTAGTGGGCCGACAGTCATAAAACCCACATCATATGGGGAACCAATCATGTTGGCTTTGGACATGAAGTGGATTTCCACTGATTCCTCTACGAACTGTATTTCATTCAGAGAGGTTTGATCAGAAATGGTGCGTCCTAGAGAAACTGGTCACCTCAGATGTTTTCACAGTACTGATGAGAGGAACAAGCGGTCACAGATATAGCCATTATCTACTATCCCAATCGACCAGATCAATCTACACCCATACTCTGGGTTTTATATGCCAGTTTGACAGCGGTAGCAAGGCAGTAAATCAGTGGTGGTAGTCAATGGGAGGGGGTGGTATTTTGCCTGACAACTCTCCTGCATTCATCTCTTAAAGCAAACACTTAAAACACATTTTAAGACACTCTCACATTCTTACAGAACTGCCTCAGCATCAGCCAGCATGCTCATATAATAGCTTCCTGTGATTTAGCTTTTAGAGGCATTAAGCTCTTTAGACGTCTGGTTCCCATCAGCACCACTGTAAATTACTCTAACTCAGAGCGTTTCATTCCAAACCGCTCTGAATGACTCTTTTCTACTTCTTAGCCATTTAATCATGCAGGTTAAACATGCTGCACTAATACAGGAGAACAATCCAGTCAATGACCCTGAGCCTCAGGTACAGGTCTTCAGCAGCCTGTCCCCCCAGTTATCAAAGCACCACCAACTCAGGAGCATCATTATTAGTGGACATAGACTGCAGTCTGCAGATGGCTGTCCACTAATAGTGATTCTGGTTCTACATACCTGCACTTCTCTTACTGCTAATAATGTGGTTTACATGATACAATACAAATCTCTACTCTCAATGTCTAATTATGTTTAATTATGTAAGCTCATACACTTATGTAATTAATGCAATTAAGGCCTACAGGTCACATGATGATGATGATGATGATGATGATCATTATTATTTTTTAAATTATTGTTATTATTGTTATTGTTTGTTGTTGTTGTTGTTGTTGTTATGTTGATTTGTCTGTTACAGTGTGATTTTATGGTGAGCTCAGATATGATCTCTATCAGCAATATCAGCCCCAATACTCCGGTCACCTGACCTGATATAATGAAGACCTAGGATAACCTGCAGCAGGCTAATTTAAACAGCATGTAATCCGTCTCCCCGGTGTTGAAACACTGCGAGGCTTTGGACTGGCCGTTAGCGTTCGTGATCTCTGCAGGGTTTCAGGCGCAGGCCTGCGGGGACAGAAGGTGCTGAGAAGCAGCAGTTCGGTGTTTTTTTATAGAAGGTTAAAGGCTCTGCTCTGAAACGTTAGAGGACAGCTCGCTTCAGTGGGCTCTGCCTCAGCTCGCCTCTAGTGTCCACTAAAACTAGCCTAACAGGACAACCAGTGTAAGTAAGAGGACATGTGATCCTCGTGCTGGTATTGGACTCTGTATCTGCGAGAGAGCAGTAATCCCACATGAGCATGGCTGTGGTTTCGTTCCCCCAGCACACTGGACTAGACTGTGCGCTTCCAGTGGCCAAACGGTCAGCTTCATTAGATTTATTAGATCATTCGCTTTCCGTCTCTTTTACATTCTCACGAGAAAGTGGGAGATGGATGGGAGAGAGGGATGGAGGAAATAAATAAATAAATAGACAGCTAAGAGGACAGTGAGATGAGAACTGCTTCAGCCTATGTGCGGTATTCCTGAAGGATTAATTCCAGTGACAGATCTGTGTTGGAACAGAAGCTTCATGATTCTGATTTGTGCTGATAGAAAAGTTATTAATATAAGTTCTGTAATTATTAAACTAGAGTTATTACTACTGTTCTTCTACTAGACCAGTTCTTCACATGATAATAATTATTACTATTATACTTTTACGTAGATATACAGACAGATATGCAAAGAGTCTTGTTTATTATTTATTAGAATTATTAACATGAGAGAAATTATTATTATATTGCAATTATATTGCTGTTGGTATTTTTACTGCTATTCAATTTATTACTATGTTTATTTTTGGGCTATTTTAGCACGATGATGATGATGATGACTATTATTATTATTATTATTATTATTATATTACTACTACTACTACTATTATATATTATACATATATATTACTATATATATATACTATATATATACTACTACTATATATAAATAGATAGAGAAGATAGATTATAGATTATGTACATATATATATACAGATATAGATAGATAGATAGATAGATAGATAGATAGATAGATAGATAGATAGATAGATAGATATAGACATACTGTAGTACTTTAGAATTATTATCATCACTATTATTACTGTTACATTTATTACCATTATTCTTATTACTTGACAGTATTAGCATGGTTAACATTATTATTATTATTATTATTATTATTATTATTATTATTATTATTATTATTATTGAGTCTGCATTGTTACAGCACTCGAGACATGATCATACAGCAGCATGATGAGCAGCAGTGCGCCCTGTACCCACCCCTGCGGCGGCGGCTCTTTGCTAGTGCGAGGCTGACATGGACCATGCGCCCTCCATCCTCCACACCGAGAAGGCGTAGCTGAGTCTCTCGTGCGCCACGTAGCTGCAGCTGGACATCTTGCTGTCCATCTCGTCACTCTGCAGCACCTGGCAGAGGAAGTCGATGTAGCGCGAGGCGAGCTTGAGCGTCTGGATCTTGCTGAGCTTGTCCGAGGGCAGCGTGGGGATGATCTTGCGTAGCGACGCAAACGCCTCGTTCAGAGACTGAGTCCGCTGGCGCTCGCGCACATTGGCCAGCACGCGCTGGTTCTGCAGCTCCTCGTAGGAGTGCGCGCGGCTCGGGCTGGCCTTCTTGCCACGCTTGGCGGAGCCCGGGCTGCCCTCGTCGCTCGACTTCTTGCTGGTTCTCCTCTTCCTGCCCACGCGCTTGTGCTGCCTGTCCAGCTCCTCCTCGCTGGTCACCACGCTGTCCACCGGAGACACGGGCGAGCTTGAGCTCTCCTCCATCTCTCTCTTGAGGAAGTGCAGGGGCGGAAGGGAAAACACGCTCTCCACTTTCGGATCCGTGACTGGAAGTTTAGATCCGGGGCCGAGATAGAAAACCAGAAGACCTGAAACGCTGTGCGTGTGCGCGCGTGCGTTTGCGCGCGTGTCAATGTGCGTGTGTGATGTGCCTCTCTCAGGTATCCTCCTCTCCGATCGCTCTGCAGCCTGGCCCGGTTTGCGTCCCGCAGGAAGCCTCTCCTTGACTGCGCTTCTGTTTTCTTGGAGGAGCTCTGTCCCGGCGTGGGGTGTAAATAGCTGAAGGGGGTGGCAACGCTCAACTCTGATTGGCTGCTAATAAATAGGAGGGACCCCAGTGTTGAGTTACACTCAGATTATCAGGAGCGCCAGGAAGGAATCTTTCGGAACCTACATAGCGCTACTCAAATGGAGTCCTATATAAACGGCAACATTAATAATAATAATAATAATAATAATAATAATAATAATAATAATAATAATAATAATCGTAAGAGGAACAAGGAAGATTATTACTATTATTAATTATATAAATATGAACTGTGACACTTCTTTTCTCTTCAAACTTGAGTATGGTATTGATTTGTTGTTTCAAATTATTATTATTATTATTATTAATAATAATAATAATAATAATAATAATAATAATAATAATAATAAGAAGAAGAAGAAGAAGAAGAAGAAGAAGAATTATTATTATTATTATTATTATTATTATTATTAGTAGTAGTAGTTATAGTACGTAATTATACTACCTTTCAATTAATTTGACACGTCTGAGCTCATCTAATAATATGTGAGTTTCATGCTTTATTGTTATTAGTATTAGTGGTATTAGTAATATTATTAGTATTAGTAGCATAATTATGTTAAATTTTAAATATTATATGGCATTGACTTTTAATAATCAGACACTGAAACGTAAAGCTAAAGAAAACATTACATAATAAAAAGGCAGAAATGTATTTATATTACACTTGTTATTAGTATTTGACAAGTAAGATTACATCTGATATTATTAATTAATATTTCATTGCTTTATTTGTAGTAGTAGTAGTTAATTATTATTGTTGTTGTTGTGTAGTATTTGACACGTCCGATCATGTGTATTAGTGTTTTATTATTATTATTATTATTATTATTATTATTATTATTATTATTATTATTATTATTATTAATAATAATAATAATGTTTCGTATGAGTAGATTATATTCTGAGTATGATATGCGTACTACTGATTAGCAGTAATAGCCTAATGTAATGCAAAACTAAAGAAATGATTACAGAATTAATAACAAACAGCTAAAAATAATAATATATAAATTAATAATATTATTTAGTTATTATAAATAATATCTAATCGGTTATTGGCAAAATTGTAGTATTTATCATCTTATTAACAACAACAGCCACATCAACAATAACACGCCTACACGTCCTGGTTTAGCCCCAGAGGTAGGGGTACTGCCGCACGTACGGACTGTCTGATTTCTGTTCCGTTCAGAGTGAATGAATGAACACATTAATACCGGATTATATAATAATAATAATTAATACATTAATAAACAGTGGTTTGTTTATCCTGTAACTGAAGTGTGCTCTGTACTGCAGCTCACTCAGGGCAGCTGCTCTCTTGCTTCAGCTTAGGAGTCCCGCGGGCTGAGTTTGTGTTGACGTATGACGTCATGTGTCGTACGCGTTTCCCGCGCGGCGCACGTGGGCCTTGTTAGCTGGAATGCGGCCCACAAAGCGAGAGAGCTTTCGCGTTGCTTCAGCTGTTGGGGTTTTGGTGTCAGACCTGTGCTGAATCTTTCTGCTGGCTGGTTTTGAGCCTGACTCCGCTGCTGCGGCTGGACGCTGGTAAGCGGTCACTAAAGACTAAACTCAGCCTGTTTCCGTCTCACTGTTCCTCTCACCGGCTCGTCGCTTCTCTGTTCAGAAAGCTGTTCAAGCAAGCGGCGAGGAACCCTCTGTGCTGTGCTTCAGAGTGCTCGCGTTATGTTCTTATAAAGTAGCTCACAGTAGGTGCGCTCCTCAGCAGGTTTCTCCGAAGCCATCCTCTCCTCCACGATGAAAGTCCTCCGCCTATTGTTTTCCAGAAAACTGTCCAGGCTTTCACAATACCTCAAACACATGTCCGAGTGGGCCTGCAGTGCGGAACTTCTTGGCAAGGCCTCTGAAGCTCTCCCCGCTTACGGCCATTTGAATGTCGAGCCTGCACTGTCTCTTTGAATAAGACAGTAATAATGCATGTCAGATTTCTTTTACCAGCGTCCAGTGCTCCAGAGCAGGCTGTTGGATGTTTTATATATGGGTGAGTGAAGCTTGGTCAGTTTCGTTAGGGTTTAAATTATGAAACATATCTTGTGTTTGACTTTTTTTCCCTCCCCAATTATGCATATGTAGTACACATGTGCACGGAGCAGAGCCCTGAAACAGTCACAGCGAGCAGAGAAGCCATAATGATCTCAGAATCTGTTCTGGCCTTCAAAGGTACCCTGGAGGAAAGTGGCCTTCAAAGAACAAAGAGGAAGAGTGTGCAAAAGTCAAGATAGCACTTCTCATTATTCAGTTTCCAGAGCTTTTCAGGAGATGCTTCTGTTCATAAGTATGGAGTTTTCAAAACTTGAGCTGATTGATAGATAGATAGATAGATAGATAGATAGATAGATAGATGGATGGATGGACGAATGTACATACTGTATAAATATTAAAGACTTTAGTGTTAGTGAAGTGTAAGCAGTGTGTTGGTGTACAGTACCTCAGTAAGTGTAATGTGTAAGTAGTGTGTTGGTGTACAGTACCTCAGTAAGTGTAATGTGTAAGTAGTGTGTTGGTGTACAGTAACTCAGTAAGTGTTATGTGTTAGTGTACTGTAGGTAGCGTGTTGGTGTACAGTAACTCAGTAAGTGTAATGTGTTAGTGTACTGTAAGTAGCTAGTTGGTGTACAGTAACTCAGTAAGTGTTATGTGTTAGTGTACTGTAGGTAGCGTGTTGGTGTACAGTAACTCAGTAAGTGTAATGTGTTAGTGTACTGTAAGTAGTGTGTTGGTGTACAGTAACTCAGTAAGTGTAATGCGTTAGTGTACTGTAGGTAGCGTGTTGGTGTACAGTAACTCAGTAAGTGTAATGTGTTAGTGTGCTGTAAGTAGTGTGTTGTACAGTAGCTCAGTAAGTGTAATGTGTTAGTGTGCTGTAAGTAGCGTGTTGGTGTACAGTAACTCAGTAAGTGTAATGTGTTAGTGTACTGTAAGTAGTGTGTTGTACAGTAACTCAGTAAGTGTAATGTGTTAGTGTGCTGTAAGTAGTGTGTTGGTGTACAGTAACTCAGTAAGTGTAATGCGTTAGTGTACTGTAAGTAGCGTGTTGGTGTACAGTAACTCAGTAAGTGTAATGTGTTAGTGTACTGTAAGTAGTGTGTTGGTGTACAGTAACTCAGTAAGTGTAATATGTTGGTGTACTGTAAGTAGTGTTGGTGTACAGTAACTCAGTAAGTGTAATATGTTAGTGTACTGTAAGTAGTGTTGGTGTACAGTAACTCAGTAAGTGTAGTGTGTTAGTGTACTGTAAGTAGTGTGTTGGTGTACAGTAACTCAGCAAGTGTAATGTGTTAGTGTACTGTAAGTAGTGTTGGTGTACAGTAACTCAGTAAGTGTAATGTGTTAGTGTGCTGTAAGTAGTGTGTTGGTGTACAGTAACTCAGTAAGTGTAATGCGTTAGTGTACTGTAAGTAGTGTGTTGGTGTACAGTAACTCAGTAAGTGTAGTGTGTTAGTGTACTGTAAGTAGTGTGTTGGTGTACAGTAACTCAGCAAGTGTAATGTGTTAGTGTGCTGTAAGTAGTGTTGGTGTACAGTAACTCAGTAAGTGTAGTGTGTTAGTGTACTGTAAGTAGTGTGTTGGTGTACAGTAACTCAGCAAGTGTAATGTGTTAGTGTACTGTAAGTAGTGTTGGTGTACAGTAACTCAGTAAGTGTAATGTGTTAGTGTGCTGTAAGTAGCGTGTTGGTGTACAGTAACTCAGTAAGTGTAATGTGTTAGTGTACTGTAAGTAGTGTGTTGGTGTACAGTAACTCAGTAAGTGTAATATGTTGGTGTACTGTAAGTAGTGTTGGTGTACAGTAACTCAGTAAGTGTAGTGTGTTAGTGTACTGTAAGTAGTGTGTTGGTGTGCTGTAAGTAGTGTGTTGGTGTACAGTACCTCGTTAGGTGGGATGGACTGGCAGCCTGTACTGGGTTACTGCATTCCACTCATTGAACACTGGGATAGGCTCCACCACCCCAGTGACCCAGAAGGATGAGGTGGTTAAGAAGATGAGTGTGAGTGAGTACTAGTTACATGTGTTGCTTCACTTGAGACAGAAAGACATGACATCATTATGCTTGAGTGCAGTGCAAGTGTTCAGTCAGTTCACACAGTGTTCAAGTGTAGCGTCACTACTCAGTCAGATTCGCACCTGCTACGGTGTATTGCATTGCTGTATTGACGCTACATTAGTTGTAATAGTGGTTTTGCTGTCATGTCCTACATCCCAAAGACAAATCACTTTGAGGGGGAATGCTGACTTTTAAGGCTTGTCTTGGTATGTTGTAAAACAGTGTACACGTGCCATTGCCACACTGCTATAAAAATATGAAATTTTAACCAAATAGAAATGCTAACTATAAAAACGACATAGGTTAAACCTACCCACAAATAGTCCACCATTGTCCCACTGTAATGATGTCTTGTGGTTGCACTGAACTCAGTCCCAGGGAAAATAAGACAATCAAAATATTTTTCTCTTGAGGTATGTCACGCTCTAGCTACATCTGGAAAGGCTGAATGACATATTTGAGTTAAATGAGATATTTAGTTTGGTGTTCCTGGGCAAGAGAGAAGGAGAGAATGACCATTAGACAAAGATAGCAGCCAACTATTAAAAATATTGTGTCTAATTTGAATAACTAATGAAGTCTTTTGCTGGGTGTCTACAACATATGAATGGTATTGGACATGTACACCATATGTCTTATCAGTCAGGGTTTGTTTTAAAAAAGCATAAGACTATTTTTTAATTATTATTTGACATGGAAATGAAATTTCAAATGTTCTTCTGTTGCTCGACTACCTTACACTGACTATGTAACAGCATTCAGTGCTACAGGAGTTACAGTTGGACACAATTCACACAGATTTTCCAGCCGCAGATTTGATCTAGTCTGGAATAAAAAAAGGAGAGAGATTTCCAAAACATCAACATTGGTGATGGCGTAATTTTGAAGCTAGCTCAAATGTGTGGAAGAGAAACCACGTCAACCTTCATCTGTTCTATATGAAACTGCCTTATATAGCCAGATCACCCTAAGCAGCAATTATACTGCGGTGAGGCTCTTTGGAACGGTATAGAGAACATTTATAGACTGAGGTAGCACCATCTTTAGCTCTGCTCATGCACTCATTCATCAGGAAAGTAATTTGTGTCTTTATTCTATATCTATATATTTTATTCAAGCACCATATTGTGACATCAGTCAGTTTATTATAACATAACCATGCCCTCTTTAACTGGAGGATATGAGGCTTCAATTATGATAGATGATTAAATTTGAATAAATGAACAAATCCCTGGAAGACACGGCAACACAGAATCACATATCCAATGAAGTTAAACATCATCTCCTCTCTTCCTTGCCTTGGAAAAAAGGTGAGGCCTCTTTGCATTCTCTCCAATCAGCCCCACTGCTTCAGATAGACTCCATATGGCTGCAGCAGCGGCCTCTTTAGAACATGAGCTTGTGACGGCAGGTATAATACCATGCACGTTTCCCCGTTCAGACCCCTGGTAGGCGCTCTTCTGGTTCTGCCTGGACTTTGGAGATGACCCACATCAGATCAAAGATGTGCAATGCCATATTTCACTCTACTAAGATGACGCGTTTATATCTCCCTGACACCTCCAAATCAGCACCACATGGCCTGGAACTCTTTAATAAGCTGAAATCCTTTCTGCAGAGGCCTGTCATATGCATTGGCAGAGGGCTGCCTGCGGCCGCTTTTAGACTGCAAAAAATAGAGAAGGAGGAGGTGAAAATCCCTGCATGGCTCTGTGTGGCTCTGGCACCTCACAGGTGAACAATTAAAGCTCCTCCTTTAGAGATTAAGGTGAGATATTGAGGCACGATTGCCGCCTATCATATGAAGAAGGAGGAGCTGATTCCAGCCTTGGAGAGGATGATTTGTAGGACATGCTTTATGACCTGGGTGAGTTTACAGTCCAGATGCATGGCATGATTGGTTGCCTGTTGGTCCAACATATAAGATCATGCGGCCGACGCTGAAGGATCTTGGCAAGCCGATCTTAAGCAATGTCAGATGTAGGCCGTGCATGTTTGCTCATCTCCCATTTGTTGTGTAGGTGCACATCCGAGCGAGCGTATGCATACAATATGTGCTTTAAACCAAGGCGAACAGAAGATGTTCTGCAGGGAAAAGCACACAGCTGTTTTTCATTGGCATTACTGCTGCTTCCATTAGCACTAGTGCCATCAGCTTCCACAAGGCTGCTGCTGCTACTGGATGACACTCACCTGTTTCAGTACTATGAAGAAAACCTACAGAAACTGCCAGGAGAAATATCCAGCTGTGCTCCACTGTGATGTGTGTAATGTCTACATGTCTCTTGTCTTTCTAGCAAGTAGCTGAGTGTCAACGAGTGCTTTGTTCCACGGCCGGCGAATGTGACACTCTGTGGTGAACCAGGAGTGCAAACATGTTCCAACAAACATCTCTGTTTGGATGCATAATCTGTTCATTTGCACCCTCTGCCTCATCACCTCTGAGAAGGAGGGGGCTCATTTGATAATTAGTAACGCTCACTTACTCAGAGCTAAACTTTACTTAAGGAAATTGACTTGCTACTGAACACCATAGACAATATGATGCTGACTTTGCCATTCCCTTTGCTTCTTAGCAAGCATGTAACAGGAAGAGTTCTTCGGCATTAGAGAACTAATTATGAGGAAAATAAAAAAGAATACAAAGTAATAAGTGTAAAAGTTATAGCATTGTTTTAATCCGTCATTGTTAAAACTACACTGCAAGTCCAGATAGCTGCTTATCCGGTGCTTCTTCCAAACTCATGAGCATTACTCATGAATATGTCCATCTGCGCTGCAGAACCAGCCTCTACTCTTCTTGAAAGTCCATACACTAGACGTTGGAATATTGCTGTGGGGATTTGATTTCATTTAACAACCGGTGAGGTCACATTTATGTTAGATGATGAGCACAGGATCACCCAGAAGCGAAAGTATTGAATGGGCGTCACCATTCCATAGAATGCAGGTCAAATGCACACAAGAGCATTGCTGAGGAGCTCTATAACCTTCTAGTGGACACAGGATACAGGACATTGAACACTGGCGAATGGGACTTGGTTTAGCAAGCCAATATGGGACCCGCAAGGAGTGCACCTTAAAGTTGCTGAAGGAGTGAGTTAAATTGTGGCGTACTAATACAGGTTTAGAATTGGAGCTGTCAAGGGACTTCATGCATGCTGGAAGTGTTTGGATGGAATCTACATATAAAGACAAATTATTGATGTACATGTGTCTTTCCAAAGCTGTGTTCAAAAGTACTTGGCCTTTCATACGTCGATGTGCCTCCATTTTTCGTCTTTTAACCCTGATGACAAGGTGTTTCTGAAATCGCATTAGGGGCCCTTCATAAATGTTTCATTAGGGAGTGTGTAACAGCTTGAAGCATTTAGGTTTGTTTAATATGATGCAGACTTCACCCGCTCTGTCTCCTGTCAGGGCTGGATCTGGGGGAGCTCTGCGTGGCCTCTCTCCGGGGTGCCAGGGGCCTCCAGAATGCTGCTGCTTGCTTTGATTTCAGCTGAGGTGAAGCAAATGGGCCAGAACGCTTCCATCACACACAATGGATTGAGCTCTGACAGGCCAAGTCTGCAATGCTTTAATAAGCGTGCACCGAGAACAATGACAAAAACATGTGAAAGACGGGTTCTGGACCTGTACTTAACATTTACATTTATTTGCATACAAACATAAAGCCTTCCTAGATAGATAAGGCCAACAGGACCGCTTCAAGACAAGCAACGGCTGGTGACCGTTTCCCATGGTTTTCCTCAAGGAAGTCCTACTTTCCAACACATCAGGACTCTTTCAGCGGGTCGACCACATTACCCACATCTGTACGGCATGAATGAAAAGACACTCTATGCTTTTTCACTGCAGGTTATCCTACGCCCACAGAGCAAGACTCGGGCTAATCCATTAATGGCCCTATGTAAAAATGGACCGTTTTCCTTAGGTCCACGTGTTCTGCAAGTTTGTCTGAGCAAAAATCATATAAAAATATATCTCCATTAGAATAGAACAGAGTACAACATATTTATTGTCACTGTACTGGCATACAACAAAATTTTGTGTGACTCTAAACAATAAACAATGAAAAGAGCAGTGATGTACAATATAGACAGAAGATATTTACATATGGACAGTGCACTCAATATTAGAATGGAAATAAATTACTGCAACAGTTGCAATATAAATCAATTTCTTATGTGTAAAGTGTGCATGGATGTGCATAATATGCAAGTATTGTTTTTTAATTTATTGGGGTAAAACCATAGTCTTTTGGTTGCATGGAGCTACTGTTTTTTTAACAGTGGAAAGTTGAAATGTTGTAGTGAATAAAAGTATGAAAATGACACACTATGAAATGAAATGGGTATTGTTAGATGTTAAAGTTAAATTCAGTAAATAAAGTAAATAATTATGCACTGAAATGAGCAGAAATATGCTGCATTTAAGTGCATTTGTTTTCCAGGGAGGACTTATTAATCAATTATTCAAATAATAGTTTTCTTAAAATTCAATCCCAAAATGTACACTCTGTACAATACTGTACAGCACTATCACATTTTTTTTTTTGTCCAGACATTCTGTGTCCACGTTAATCACCTGTCCATTCTTACGTTTTCCTGGCACACCCAAGTTTTTCGAACCTTTGAAGCTTCTGCGGCTGGTGTCTGCAGCTAATTACTGCAGCAAGTGTGCCGGCAGCTCTCTCTCCTCTCACACTGCTTTTCCGAATAAACAGTGCAGTTTAATGAGAGCTGCACTTCTGACCCTGGTGCCAAGGTTACTTTCAGGCTCACAGGTTTGTGAGGGCCCAGGTGGCCAACCCCAGCACCCTGACTCTTGGCAAACATGGCTTGTTTACTCTGCTGATTGGCCAAGCTCAAGATAATAATAGAGCTGTGATTGGTGTAAACTCAAGCAGAACATTTACAGTTAAGTGTAAGTCTGGAGTAAAACTGAATGTTCCTGACTAAGAGATTATAGAGTCTACAGACCTCTGTACTTGTTAACACAAATGGACCCACTAGGCTTTCTCCTTACATCTGACCTCATCTCTGTCTTTTCAGCTGACCTCTTGCTAAATAGCGTGCAATGAGAAAATGGCTGTTAACTGATTAATCAATGCTTTTTAAAAATAAACACTAAACTTTCACATAGTTTGCCTTAATCCTCTATTGTGTGACAGCCTCGTTGTAACATACCTGTTTTACTGAATTTACAATCACAGAGGAAGGATGAATAATGACGGCAGCAGTTTGGAGGGGTAGAGATAGAGAGCCTGTAGTTGGTCACACCTTCTCCTTGTCTTTCTCCTGTTACAGAACAAAAAGCAATTTGTCAACAATCTGTTGTTGGTGTTTTATGATAATATTAAATAGTATATATTTCAGTTATCTTAAAGACAGGCTTACACTTAACAGCGGATGAGATGTCATATACCTAATATACTCATGATGTATCACAATTATTATATTTTTGCCATATTGCCACGTCTGATATATATATAAAAAAAAAAACCTTTTTTTCTTTTATCTCTGTTTTTTAGGCGCTAGTTAGCCATTCAGTTGAGTGAATATTCATTAGGGCCAGACCCACAATGTCTTGTAAAAACGTTGTTTTATAAACCTCCATTGCAGCTTAAGTAGTTTTATTCTCCTGTAAAGTTGCCAGTTTGGATTTTTTAAAGGTGGACTGCATAATGGCTATTTTATTCTAAATTAAAGCATTAAACTACAAATCAGGAGACCTGTGTAGCTGTGTCTAAACTTCTGACTGGTAAAAAAAACATATTGGCTGGTACAGTATACATATATGTTTAGAAACATAATATTAACTGATGTTAACTGAGGTCATGGGTCTTTCAACCAGACAATACTGGTAAGCGTACATCAAAATGCTGTCAGAAGTTATTTCAGACAAAGCACTGTACTGTTCTGAAGTGGTCCTAAATAAGTCCAGATCTCAGTCCTATAGAACACCTGTGGAGCGATCTTAAAGCAGCAGTCGAGAGAGGACATTCTTCAAATCCGGCAGACTTGGAGCAGATTTCAAAAGAAATTCCAGTAGAGAGTTTACTAAAAGTAAGTAAGTAAACATTTATTTATGTAGCGCTTTTCCAAATGAGACTACAAAGTGCTTCACAACACTTACATAAATAGAAAATGATGAAATAATAATAATAATAACATTAATTTATATACAACCAAATTTTATATTAATTTATATATAACCATCTAAGCAATACAAAACTATAAAAGATTAGCTGTGTCCAACCTCCAATGTAAAAACATAGAAGTACAGTACATCTTTACAGTATGACTACAGTATGGGTTAGACCCAGCAAGTCGTATGTCTAAGGGTAGATTATACCGAAGCTATACCACATCAGAACGACTCAACCACGCCTTCATTTTTGCTTAGTTCTGGGGATTACCAAAAGTCCTTGACCTGGGGACATCTGTGTCCTTGCATATGGACATGGGCCTTATAGTTCAGATATGCATTTCATATTTCTATTGGATGCACTTGATGTCAGCTATCGTTTCTATAAATAGCACCACCAAATATTAAGTTGAAGGTGTCAGTAATTTGGTCCATACCATTTATGTACATACACATGCATTTTTAATGTGAAACCATCAAAGAACTGTGCAGTGACTTTGTTTCATGACACATGTTTAAATTCAGAAATCCTGTTTTCATATGGCAGTCTGCATCATTTACTTCTGTTGTCGGACAGTGTTGCACAATTCCCCTTTAACCCCTCACTGCAAATAATGTTTGACATTAATGTAAAAACAGAACTTGGACACGTGGAGATGTAGAAAGGTACAGTGAAAGACAGAGCGGCTGATCACTGACTCCTTGTTTCTCAACACATGTCATTTCAGGGGAGTGGGCCACGATAGCTTAACTATTCCCTGAGTACTTCAAACAGAGGTCGGTGTAGTGCTGGTAACGTCGATAAGCTGAGCTCTACGGTAATATGAAACGCATGTTCTCCTGATTGCCTTCTGTGTGGGTGCAGTAAGATAATGCAAGGATGATGGCACAAATAAATAAATAACTAAATAAATAAAATACAATTCACAGTTATTACGGTGTATCTGAGAGACCATGACCCGCATATAGAGTTCAGTCATTCAAAACCGCTTCAGTAAATCTGCTCAGTATGAATAAACACTCATCAGTGGACAGAGCACTGCATAAATTACATTTGTTTCTCCTGCATTCCTCTAGAAATAACAGACCTAAAACACATGAATGCAGTTTGATTGCCAGGCATAGGGAATAAATACACTGCAGACGTACTCTGTGATTTCTGCTCGACAAATATTTTAAATATTGTTTAGTTAACGCAGCCTTTGATGTTTTGTGGTCATTTAAGGCCGCTGATATATTAACCCTTAAACTGCAAGCGTGTTATTCAGCTATTCATCTTAAGATTTACTATTCAGCGACTATGTAAATGATGTGGTAACTAATATGAAACTAATATGTGTAATACACAACAGCCTAAACGTTTCAAGTAAGGTTCTGATTAGTATGGTCTTGAGGAACAGTACTAAAATGCATTTCTAAAATGACTTGAGTACAGACGTACAGAAGGGCAAATCTAGTAAGTGTAGAAATTAGACTTAGTTTGGCTCTAAAGTTTTAAAATTTACTGTAAAGTCAAACTATACCCACAGGCCATTTCATTAGCTTTATCTCCATGTAGCTACACTCACTGTCCATTTCACCAGCTTCACTTACCTTGTAGATCTACAATTACAGTCTGTAGTTTGTCTGTTTCTCTGCATACTTTGTTAATCCTCTTCAAAGGTCAGGACCCCCACAGGACCACCACAGGGCAGGTATCATGAGGGTGGTGGATCATTCTCAGCACTGCACTGACACTGCTGTGCTGGTGGTGTGTTAGTGTATGTTGTGCTGGTGTAAGTGGATTAGACACAGCAGTGCTGCTGGACAGCTCTGAGAAAAGTCCACCAACCAAAACTATCCTGCCAGCAGAGTCCTGTGACCACTGGTGAAGAGGTAGAGGACAACCAATACAAACTGTGCAGCAGCAGATGAGCTGCTGATTTAGACTTTACGTCTACAAGGTGGACCAGTAAGGTAGGAGTGTCTAATAGAGTGGGCAGTGAGTGGACACAGTGTTCCAGCAGCACTGCTGTGTCAGATCTAATCCTACCAGTACACACTAACACACCACCACTACCTCACCATATACACAGTTACAGGGAATACACTTGAACAGCTTGCTTTGTTTTTTAGAGTACAAAAAAAGAAAATTTTTTATAGGGCCCTCTTGCACCCCTACTCGAGGTAAGAAGCCTCCCTGGTGGATGCATAGTATAAGATGTAATGCATAGTATTTGTAACGTGAAACACTCCCTGGTGTTTGGAGGGGAACCATGTTGGCTGGCTTCTAACTACATGCTCTATTTTTTTATTAAACTCTTGAACAATTAGAGGACTTTTAAGTTAATTAGGGGATCCTGGACCCCCCAGGACTTCACTATACTTTGATATACCAATATTCTCTGGAATGATCCAAAAGATTATCCAAAACTAATTATCCATTCACATTACCAGACCTTACTAATGCTCTTGTGGCTAAATGCAACCAAGTCCTCACAGCACCATTCCTGTGAGTGTAATGCCAAATAGTACAGATTATAACAGCAGCTGCAAAGTTACTTGCAATTAATAGAAGCTGTCGCATGTACCAACAGTGAAAATATTCAGTGTACTTTCATTCATCACACATGCAGTATTATGCATGGTGAATCTTAACAGTGGTATAACGGATTGTTTACCTGGATAATCTCTTTCATATACCTATAAACCTGGCAAAAGAACAAGAATCAGCTTGTTCCGCTAGAGGGAGGTGATAATCACACACCATGAGTGAAATATGCCTAATTACTGCAAGTAAATAAGTCAGTCAGTCATTTTGCATTGACAGTGACCCATCACCCATTAAAACCTCAGGATAGTATTTCCTACCTTGTTGTAAAAGCACTTGCTCCGGAGGTGCTAATATATTCTCCATGAATTTCCTTTCTTGAAAACTGTCCATTTTATCATCTCCACTTACCACATATCCCCCATTCACTATGTTTCTCAGTGGTCAGGCCCCCCCACAAGACCACCACAGAGCAGGTGTTATGTGGGTAGTGGATCATTCTCAGCATTGCAGTGACACTGACGTGGTGGTGTGTTAGTGTGTGTTGTGTTGGTGTGAGTTAATCAGACAAAGCAGTGTCCACTCACTATCCACTCTATTAGACACTCCTACCTTGCTCCTAGATGTAAAGTCAGAAAACTAGTCATCTCCTAGCACTGCATTGTTGGTCATCCTTAGTCTTCATCCACATGACATCGAGCCATTGAGAGCAGAAACAACAAGTTTTTGGATTATTCTCAAGTCAAACTGCATTGAGCCAATGGAGAAGGGACAACATCGATTCTAATAAATGCTAAAGTGTAGAGATTATGATACAACGCCAATCACTCCCTATCTAATTCATCTTCTAAACCATTTATCCTTTTGGGTCACAGGGGCTGCTGGAGCCTATCCCAGCATTCAGTTGGCAGAAGGCAGAAAACATCCTGAACAGGAAATCCACTGCAGATACTGACAATCAATGTCAATCAATCGTTGCATGTTTACGGATTTTCTGTGATACACTTTGTTGTCAGTGGGCTTTACACAGAAACATAGCAATACTATATTATGATTACTACCACCTACATTAAAGTTTATATTATTATGTACATATTATAATGTGTTTTCCATTCAGCGTCAACTGTCATTCTTCTCAAAAACTCTTCAGCATATCCAAAATCATTTATTTACAGTCCCATGAAAATGAAAGCTAATCCCAGATCACACAACCATAATACATACAACAGAAGGAGTTCCCAGGAGATGGGCTGCAGGATGTCCACCTGTACCTAGCCAGAGGTGTAAATCACTCAAGACAGCATGTAACACTGACACGCACATTTCTCCTGGGCCACACAACATGTAAGCGGAGAAGCACACTGGCTGAGTGCTGTAATCAAAGCCTCTGGTATTGTAATAGCACAGCAGAGTAAGCGTTATGCTGGTCGGTGGCCTGGGACCCAGAGAGCCATCACACACCTGCCACTGCCCCCGGAGGCAGAGCAGGGGTCCTGTTAAGCACATCACCCTGGACGGAGGAGTCAGCCAAACGTATAAATGAAGTCAGTACCAATCTCTAAAGACTAGGTTTGAAACACTCAACCCCGAAAAATCCATCAAACATTCGGAGCGAGACGCAAGTTAAATGGAGGTGTACGAACTCTGAGGCTGTGTAAAACAGCAGGAGGGTCTGCGGTCAAGAGAACAATATCCGACTTAGCAGGTGACGCTACAAAAAGGCCTAAGCCCATGAGGCTGGACAGGACCACCCCTCAGAGGACTGTCTGTGGAACCTCACCTCAAGATGAACCAGGCGCTTCAGAAATCTGCAAGCTTTCAGTTTGCTTGCTGTGTTAATGAACTTGCCATACCACTCAATACTCCAGCTTAATTATATCCACCGAGGGCCATTACCAACCAAGAACCTGCACTAGCAGGACAGGGCAGAGAGGAAACACCGCACACAGTATTAAGATGAAGGAGCCAAATGGAACCAAGAAAAGGCAGTTTGGCGCAGTACATGGAAACATTGGTTCTGAGTCCTGGTTCTGGAGTAACCCCTACCCAACCAGAACATCGCATCCAAGTAGACAGCTAATTAACGAGACCTTTGAGAGCTGAAACTTAGAAATATGCAGGAAAGAAAATACTTTAGAACAGTGGTTGGAAACCATGTAACAACCCCTTTTGACTCCCTAAAGAGCCTTAGAGTGCATGTCTCTTTAAAGAAATGTATTTGTTTATGAGACATGTGTCCTGAGGAACTATAGTTTAAAGGAACTCCAGATTCCACATCAGTGGCCACATACAGGGGTTGGACAATGAAACTGAAACACCTGGTTTTAGACAACAATCATTTATTAGTATGGTGTAGGGCCTCCTTTTGCGGCCAATACAGCGTCAGTTCGTCTTGCAAGTCCTGGTGCAGAAAACTAAACGCAACGTCATGCAATGATTTAACAGCTTTAGAATTATTACAACGCTTAGAGAGAATGATGTCTTTTGTAATTTATACTCCCTGAAGTGTGCATGTTTGTGTGTGTGTGTGTGTGTGTGTGTGTGTGTGTGTGTGTGTGAAGGGTAGTTGGATCCCAAATTCTTCAGCTCATCCACAAATGCACGTGTGTAGCGGACCACGGGGGGGTTCAAAGTGAGATTTGCGGTTATAATAGTAACAGTTGTAATAGTGGTGTAAAAGTGGAAAACACTCTGCAACTGCAGGGGAACAAAAACCACCATTTCTCACAAGATGCTGCTTCAACTGAATTACAAAGCCAACAAACTTAAAAAGTAGATAGTTGATTTGGGTCCAGTATAATGATCTAGTGACACTGAAACTTATAAATGTTTAATCATAATAAGTGTGTTATGTATGTGTAGCACTTTAGGTTTAACGTCTCTCTAAATGCTGGTTCTGCATGTTGATGTCCAGCGCCGAGTTTGAGTCAGACTCTGTAGGTGAGACCCAGTTAAAATAGGAATCAAATTTAGGCTTTTTCAGTCTATATTAAAAGAGAAAAATTTTTATTTGTGTGTAATCCAAGTTATACGATAATAAAATAATATTAATTATGAATGTTAAGTATTAATAAATTATTAAGAATAATAAAACAGCATTATCTAAGCACCAAGTCTTATTCACCCAGGCACATTCTAGTTTTTGGAAGGAAATGTAAAATCAAAATATGTTTCTGTCCTGTTTTGATTATAACATTAGACTATATGTAATAGATTTTCTATTAATTGGATGCTGAAGAACAAATCTATGAACTATACGCTCATCATTCCATCTTATTTCTAAATATAATATACATGCTTTTTTTCTGTTTTAAGGCAGGAATTGCTTGGCACAGTTGGTTGAATGAATGTTCGGGTGCTCAGCCCCACAGTGTGCAATGTGCATCAGCAAATGAGGCTAAAATCCGTTGTTTTATACCAGAAAATAATTATTTATCCAGTGAAACATCGAAATGATTCCAATGTTTTTTCTTACTTCAGCTGCCTGCAAGAGAAACACGGTGGTTGTCGGGCTTGTTTTAATATTGCTTACTTTTTTATTAAACATTTTATATTTACCTCTAATTTTTAAGTCAGTTTTATTTCACTGATTTGAGTGCTATCAACCGTCCTCTAGGGACCACTGGCCCCCCCTCAGCATATGCATGAGAACCACCAGAGGGTGCTTCAGTGGTTGGGAAACCTTGTTCTACTCCAAGTTGACCATTTGCAACCTATTGATTGACATCTAAGCCAATCAGGACAACAAGTAACCTGCTGTGAGGACAGCACTGTGAGTAAATTAGCAAGACTAAGAGGTGAAACGATCTTACTGAAGATCATTTCCAACACACTGTACAGTGGTCATCTAGAACAGTCTTTCTCATCCCTGGTCCAGGAGGCCCACTGCCCTGCATGTTTTCTCTGATTCCAACACACCTGATCCAACTAATCAGCACATTACCAGCTCATTTATAGAGTTAAAGTGGATGTGCAAGAAAAGCACTCTAATTTTAATGGTTATAGGTCTCCAGGACCAGGAATGAGAAACAACTATCTTGAGGGTGCTGTGTGAGAATTTTTAAGCTGCAGGGGATGAATTATTGGAGGACACCATTAGGTACCTCTACAAGTCCAAGTTGAGACACATGCATGTTGCATTAGTAAGCATAGTGAGTGGACACTATACTGAGAGACACTACTGTATGTGAAATATTGCCTATATCAGTTTGTAAGTGCTCCCCAACATTTACTAAGCAGCTTTAACTAGCTTCAGCAGTAGTTGTAGCATTGGCTCATCTGAAGGGGCAGCCTATATTCATACATCTCGTAACGTCAATTGGTAACTAAAGAAAGTTGAGACCTTTGGAAGGTGAGGTTTTTCCTATATATCGTCGCTGTCCAATGAAAAACATGTATCTCCATTTTTGTCCATTTTGACTTTTATGCATCATTTGAAAACAGCAGCTGCCATTGACACTATGTGAAATGTGCATGATGAATGGACCAACAGAAATGGCCCAAAAGTGCTCGGAAAGCTCGCATCTGGTTCCATTGACTTACATTACAACTGAAAGAGGTTTTTGGCCTCTCCTGTAAAGTTGCCATTTTGGAGATACATGTTTTTCTTTGGACAGCGATGATATATGTGTGTGTGTGTATATATATACATATTTGTAAAACGATATGTAAAAACTAAGAACCATTTGGAAACATTTTACACAGCTCACCTGCTGTATCTATATGGGGTTAATATCCTCCACTCATTTAAACGGCATATACCTTTACACCAGGAGGAATAAGTATGATCATCATCCTGGTATTCATGAATGTGTGTGATGGGGAATGACTTTTATCCTTCCTCTCACTTTCCAGCTCGGCAGTGTTAGGGAGTGAACGCAGGCTGACAGCTCCCCTGAGTTAGCCTTTACCAAAGGGGAAATGGCTAAAACAAACGTACTCTGTGAGAGAAGGGCACACTGCTGGGACGGGACAGCTGTGAATTCAATGTCACCAGTGGAGTTGATTTTCAGGGCCAATGCAAACACACACGCACTCATGCACACTCAGTGTAGAGGTCCAGCAACAACGTTTTTCACTAAAGCGAGGGAAATGTCATCTAATATCAACTGAGCTCACATGGTAAATAATTCACCCAGAAAGATGTGCAGTCATCAGTACTGTGCAAAAAGCTTGGGGACCCAAACAGATATGTGATAAGCAAGATATGTGCTTGTTCCTCAATGAAAAACATTATTAAACACTAAAATAAAATAAAAAAACTAAACCTAAAACTATATAAAAACTAAAACACAATAAACACTAAAACACCATAAACAGAAACCAAAAACACAGGGCTTTTATTATTTTTTTTACAAAACTCTGAGACTTGCTCCCTTTTTTAGCAGATTCAAATTTGTCTTCCCCTTAAATTTAGCTTAACAGTGCTACAAGTTAGAGTTTTAGTTTAAAACATTCCAAAATAAATTAAAATTATCAACAGAATGTGAAGAAATAAATAACCATTTTTTACTACGTGCCATAGACGTATTTATGACCTTTGTATCATATTGTACAGATGTCTAATGAAGTCAGTAGCTAGCCCTGTCATTTCTTGTAATGCTATATTGTACCTGAAGAGGTGATAGTGAGTCACTGTTATGTCGAGTCAAACCAGTTCAACATGAGAGGATGAAGAAGTAGCACTGCCCTGATGGTGTTCTATAATTTCTGCTGGTCATGTTGAAGGGGCGGCTCCAGGTTAGATTACTTAAGGATGGGCAGCAAATACAATGATGACCGCAGCTCTTCGCATGCAGCTCCTGCCGTCCGCTTTCCGCAGGAAACAACATTCAGCAGCGAACAAAATATGTGATATAAACAGAAGCAAAACAAGAGCTAACAAAGGCACTGCTTTCCACCACTGGGGGCGCTCTTGGTGAGAAAGTGATGAGCTTTTCTGAACATTTCCTCCAGCTTTGTAAGTAAACAGCTGTTTAAGACAACATTAAGAAACAGAAGGGGTTTCCGTTGCTTTTCATTGTATCCTACAACAGGGTTAGACCCCACATCTATCTCATGATATGTTGCCCCTATTGTTCTTGTTAGTTGCAGCCCAACTAACAGCTGGATGATGAACTACTGGGTTTCCAGGTTTATAAATAGTTAATAAAACACGTTAGCTTACATAAGATCAGTGCTTAATCTATTAATGTTACTTGCGTTTTTCTGACATTAGTAAAGACACTGCCTAAACTATTGTTTATATATGCAGTTGAATGTAAGAATGTGGGCACCACCGGTCAAATTTGACGCTTTCTCATATAAAAGCATGTACATGTCTTCTACACCCTTCTGCACATTATTTCTTACTTGCTGAATTCGAGATATTGGTGGAAAAAATAAATATAAAATGTTGCCTGTGCAAACGTTCACCAATAGGGTAAACAGAAATTGTGCCCAGAAATTTGCAATGGATATGTTAACTATATAAACTGTAATCTGACCAGGGCCACTCCATCTTTTGCATATCTGTAATTTAAAAGAGTACAATGAAACCGTCTTATTCCTTTATTTATATAAAAAAAACATATTTAAGGAGAATCCCTGTGCACACACATTTGAAGAGAACATAAATATAGACCGGTAATAAATAGGAATATTAATTATAAATAAATTATAAAATAAATACTGGAATATATTAGAGATCAAGTGAATATTTGTGGAACAAGGCATTGATTAGTGCAAAACAATACTACTCTATAATGTAAATGTGGTGGAGGGGCTGAAGCCCACCCTTCAGCTTGAGACGCATACAAAACACTTAAACAGGCACCCCAAGATACTCAGGCAGTTCTCTCGTCTCCTCTTTGCTTCAGCACGGCTTCAACCCAGTCTCATTCACCATTAAAACACAGGGCCTCATTCTCTCACCGTCAGCACATTAGAATATAAAAAGCGTCCAGCGTTCCCAGTGCCGAGCTGAAGGGTGTTCCATGTTCCATGGTGAGAAGTCTGCAGATGTCAGTCCGCCATGATGCCAAGTTGACAGTGAGGTGGGTGGGGGGGGTTAGGATCACTCCCCTGAGCCGAGCTAAGTTCGTCCTGTGCTCTAATCCCACTTTATCCAAGAAAGACGAGCTGTCAGATCTGGAGTTGAGGGGGAACAAAAGCAGGACAAACATGACCCTTTAGATACATTTTAATGACCGTCCAACAAGTCGCAGGTCCAGGCCTAACAAAAGAGGCACACTTCTTCATTAAAATGCTCTCCTTAGTGAGACGGTGCTCTGAAACACGGCTAAGTAAAACATACAGCCTCCTATTGAGAACAAAACACGAGGGCTGGCCAGCTGGGAGCAAAACAACAAGCAGGAATAAAGGAAACTGTTTAACAACGTCTGTTTAAGTGCTAAAAGCCTTATTTAGAAACAAATGAGCTGCTAGGTATTTGCATATTCGCCTGTTTAGGAGCTATGAGAAGCTAGGACAACTTGACTAGCTGTATGCATGTTCTTCACTATAAAGTGGTCGGAAAAATACATGCTGGGCTACACGACGGCACTTATCATCGGTATAACATGAACTGACCTGAACCATATCGTTGCTGTCCAAAGAAAAACAAGTATCTCCAAAATGGCAACTTTACAGGAGAGGCCAAAAACCTCATTTACTTTAATGTAAGTCAATGGAACCAGACGTCTTTCCAAACAGTTTTGGACCATTTCTGTTGGTTCATTCATCATGAGATTTGGACACAGTGTAAATGGCAGCTGCTCTGTTCAAATGATGCATAAAAGTAAAAATGGACAAACGTGGAGATATATGTTTTTCATTAGACAGCAACGATATTTAAGGTGTAAGAAGCACCACACAGTTCTACCCTTATGAGTTTGTGGCGAGGGACTGTTCCCTACAGCCTGAAGCGTGACTGAAATTTAAATGAGAGGAGCACAGATCATGGCCATAGAAATGTCATCCATCCTAAAAACCTTCTGAGCATGTTCTATTAATGTCTTCAGTGGGACCATCATTTTGTTTGCAGCATGTTCTTCTAAAAGGCAGGATGGTGTTCCCTGAAACTATTTGGCCGCATCCTCAAAACATCCTCTAGACGTTACAGTTAGAATGTGTAGTTCTAGCAAACATATTTGAATGGCAGATTTAAAGGTTCTCTTTAAAGCACTTTCAGAACTTGAAGGTAGCTTTAGCCAAAGTTGTGTATACCTTCCCTGCTGGCTTATTGTTTATTGATGTGGCTTTATGAAATGATTTGTGTAATGAATAATAGAAAGTACGCAAACTGTCAAATTTGGGTTACACTGAAGATCAATTGAATATATTCGCTGTGCAAAGAAAAAAACGTATATATCCATTTCTGAGTATTGTGATTCACTGTCATTCATTTCATGTGCATGAAAATGGCCCAGGTGGTATTTCAGGCAAATGCAGGGCTGCAATATGTGCTGGGGAAACTGTTCTGATTGCTCTAAGATGATTGCGTGTAGTTGTACTTTGAATAAATGCTGAACAGTAGGCATCTATTTTAATCCATGATGATGTATCAAAGCCATACCTTTATTTCCCATTACATTTGGATTACCTGTAATCTAATGTGAAGTTTATGCGGTTTGATTAGTTTCCTTCACAGGTCAGTTCATTGTAAAGCTTCATGTAATTCGATCAGTGTCAGTGTTATTGTAGCATATGTACACTGATGTTCTTTAAGGTCGATTGGGCCCTCGTTAATCTGCGTTAGTCTACATTTTAAACCCTTTAACCCTACTGCACGACCTCCGTTCCGTTATGTTAAGATGATGTTCACACAATAATCCGTCTGTTCTTTAATGCGCAAAGCTCTGACTCACCGCTTGTGTTCCAGATCGCGTTGGTTTGGTTTTTGTAGCCGTTTTTCATACATTCGTCCACGTAGGCCTTGGGGTCGCGGCCGGACATGAGGATCTCCCTCAGCAGCGCGATGTAGGCGATGGCGAGTCGCAGCGTGTCGATCTTGGAGAGGCGCTTTTCGTACGGAAACGTGGGCACATGGCAGCGCAGCTGCTCGAACGCCGAGTTGATGCTCAGCATGCGCTTGCGCTCGCGGATGTTGGCGGCGTGCCGCTGCACCTTGTATGGCTGCTGCTGCTCGTGGTGGTGGTGTTGCTGCAGCTGCTGCTGCTGGTGACTCGATAGGTGGCGCTGTGCGCGGTTTCCCGCCGCGTGAGTCTCGTGCGCTCCGGAGCTGTCCCCGTCAGCACCGGCCTCCAGCCGCGGAGACTGCCAGTCCAGGTCGGTGAATTCGGGGAACATGGACTGACATCCAGTGGAGGACCACGGTGACAACTGGCAGTCGAACAGAAGAGAATCCAGCTGCGACTGGAACTGGAAGTTGGAATCCATTTGACCCCAGAAAGCGAGGTCTGCTGTGGCATCTTGGTCAAAGTCGAAAAGCGTGTCCTCCATGTCTCAAAGTTCAGTCCACTCTATAAAGCTTGTAGATGCTGTCTTTGCACACGGTATTCTGAGTCTGAGCTGTTTTTTTTTAACCTGTTGCCTTGGTGTGTTCTTTAGTAGAAGACTGCTCTGAGATATCCTTGGTAGACCACCAATTCTGAGCTATCTGCCCCTACGGTAGACCACCACTTCGGAGCTATCTGACCCTTTGGTAGACCACTGCTTCTGAAATATGGTAGACCAGTGCTTCTGAGCTATTTGCCTCTTTGGTATACCTCTGCGTTTGAACTGTCTGACCATATGGTAGACCTCTATAGTTGAGCTACCTGACCCTATAGTAGACCTCTGTAGTTGAGCTACCTGACCCTATGGTAGACCACTGCTTCTGAGATATCTGACCCTATGGTAGACCACTGCTTCTGAGATATCTGACCCTATGGTAGACCAATGCCACCAAGATAATAAGCCGTGCTAGACGTCTGAGATACAGCCAGTGACCCAATGGTAGACCACTGCGTCTGATGTATTCTTCCCGATGGTAGACCACTGCCTCTGAGGTCCCTCGACTCTCCTGACACTAAGCCAAGCGCCACTTGCACTAAGCCCATGCACGGGGATTAAATAGGTCCGGGGCTGGCACTGCTCGCAGCAGGGTGCTCATGTCCATTCAACAGGTTGAAAAAGAGCTCATTAGGACACGTGCCTACTCCTAATAGCGCTCTCATCGCTCTTTAAAAAGCGAGGGGCGCGCTCAAAAGAAAGCAGTCCGTCTCGAAGATACAGACGGAGTAAAAAGGAAAACACGTGCACAATTGTAAAGTTCTCTCAAGTTGTTTCCCATACGGCTCAAAGGGTGTGCCAATATTTACAATGCTGAAAAAGCCTGGTTTGTTATGCGCATATGGAGAGCTTTGCGCCAAAAGTCTCGAGAGAAAGCGCGCAACCACAAACAGAGCTGTCAAGACGAAGTTCTACATCTGCTTAAACATAACGAGCTTCATGGTGCATCCGTAAACCCTGCTCAGGCTGCTCCGTATACTTCTATATCCACCTCCCAGTTTACAGGACATCAGATGGTGAATACTGTGGCCTGGATTCTTGTAAAGAGATTCTTGTAAAGTTGTCCACTGAACTAAGCTGTTCGGATGTTGGATCTCAACTACGTTCAGAAAAGACCTGAATCAAAATCGAATTAATCAAAAAGGAAAAAAGATCAAAGGAAATTAAATGACACGACATGTGGGTTGTAATAAGCTCCTTCGTGCTACAGTTCTTATAACAGGACATCATAGTCTAGCATGAATTATGTACTTCATCTAAAATGCATTACAGTGCCCAGGCTTTGGAAATCATCCCAAACTCTAAATAAGCCGGCTAATTTACTAAAGCTGTTTAATGCCCCGCTGTGAGGACTTCACTCAGGCTGCGGGGTGGAGGCAGGAGCGCTGGTACCGTAGCGGACTTCACTCAGGCTGTGGGGTGGAGGCAGGAGCACTGGTACCGTAGCTCACTAGTGTCTGGTGGGTAGATTCAGGTATCTATCTATCTGTCTGTCTGTCTGTCTGTCTAAATGTCTATCTGTCTGTCTGTCTGTCTGTCTAAATGTCTATCTGTCTGTCTGTCTGTCTGTCTATCTGTCTGTCTGTCTGTCTAAATGTCTATCTGTCTGTCTGTCTGTCTGTCTATCTGTCTGTCTGTCTGTCTGTCTGTCTATCTATCTATCTATCTATCTATCTGTCTGTCTGTCTGTCTGTCTGTCTATCTGTCTATCTGTCTATCTGTCTATCTGTCTGTCTATCTGTCTGTCTGTCTGTCTGTCTGTCTGATGGTCCTATGTGAGGGTCCTGAGCTTATGTAACACTTTAAGTAATTTTTTATTATGTCCGATAGGGATAGTGTTCCTGCCAGGAGCCCGGGGGGCGGAGTTTTGTAGTAATGCTGGTGTAAAACGTTTAAAGCAATAAATCGTGTTTACTGGTGCTGTTTCAATATACATTTAAAAATACAAATATCACATAGGCTACATTGTTTCATATGCATACACTCAGCGAGCGCAGGAACACACCTGCCTACCTGCGCTGAGTAACTCATCAGCTCCCCATAGTGCAGGAGCAATCTAGATCTACACCACCATGTCCATGACGGATCTATCTCTGGAGTTTTATTAACACTTGATAAAGAAGAGTTCAGTTTCTCCATTATCACGTGTTAGTGATAAGTGTGTATGTGTGTGTTTTAGGATCGGAGGCCTAAAATCTCCAGCCTACTTCGAAAGCTAAACGGTTCAACCAACTGGTAGAATGTTCCGGAAAATTTGTACAATATGGCTACAAACTAAACTTCAAAAGAAGCCATGACGAGGTCATCCTTTTCTGGACTTTTATCTTGACAACTTATTTTTCCTGTGATGTCTAGAATAAAACCACAATATGATCTTAATATTATGTTCACAATATGAACATAAAATATGTTTTCTTGAGAACATAATTTGTAATTTTTTTGTGATCTCAAGATTACAAAAAAACTTTTTTCCCCATTATCACAATATACATATCGTCACTGTCCAAAGAAAAACAAGTATCTCCAAAATGGCAGCTTTACAGGAGATGCCAAAAACCTTGTGAGTTTGATTTTAATGCAAGTCAATGGAACCAGACGTCCTTCCGAGCACTTCTGGGGCAATTTAGTTGGTCCATTCATCATGCAAATCTCACAAAATGTAAACGGCAGCATCTGTTTTTAAAAGATGCATAAAAGTCAAAATTGACAAAAATGGAGATACGTGTTTTTCATTGGACAGAGACGATATATATTTTATTTATTTATTTATTTATTTATTTATTTATTTATTTATTTATTTATTTATTTTGAAAGCACATTTTCTTTGTGATTTCAACAAAGCAAAAGTTGTTTACTTAAGTTCACAATCACAGTTCTTTTTGTGGTCTTAACATAAATAATGTTTTCTCAAGATCACAACTTATTGTCAGTGATCTCATATTAACAAAAATGTGGTAATAACAAAAAAAAAAATCTTCACATCAGAGTTTATTTTTCTGCCATCTAAGTATAATTTTTTTTTCTTAATATCACAACTTTATGATCTGAACTTAACAAAAAACTGTTATTTCAAGAGTACAACTTATTTTTTTGTTTTTTTATATGACCCCAACATAGCAAAAGTTGTTTTTTAAGGTCACAGCTTATTATTTTGTTTTTGTCGACTTAAAAAAAAATTAATCTTGAGAAAAAAGGCCTCTCTGGACTTCCGCACAAACTAGCCCTCCCTGTCTGAGATGGTATTGTTGGGTAATGTATTTATAGGAGGATTTAATTGTGTACACAATCTCTGAATATATATTTGTTATATGGGCTTGTAAGCGCGTGAATACAAAACTCCTATATCATCATTAAACCTCTCCTTATATTAACACTGGCATAACAACATACATTGCTGCTGGTCAGCAGCTCGGGCCAGCTCAGTCTCTCTTGGTGCTGAATTCCGTTTAGATAAATCAGTGAACCGAGTGAATGTATGAAAAGCTCTCTCCGCTCGTCTGAAGTGGCCAGCAACGAAAGGCCTGTCAGGACCTTCTGCTGCACGCACAGTTCGGCGGTGTGCAGCTGACGGGAGGTGAGGAGCGCTGCTGTCAAACGCAGAACCGCGCGCTCATTCACGCGAGGCCACCGAGACCCTCAATCACCTTTTGTGACTGGAAATGAGGACACGAGCTCGCGCTCGCTTCAACTCACGACGGAGACTCCAGCGGCACCTGCGCGCTCCCGTGTGAGCGCGTGCACATTCAGCACGAAAAGCCTGCGTGTTTGTGTTACGTGTGAAGTGTAAGGTGTTAAAGGCAACGCGCGGTCACATCTGCGGCCAATTAGGCTCCGGTTCTGCGGCCGCCTGGACTCTGGAGCTGTTCTGAGGAATACAGGAATTGTAATGAATCCGGAATTAAAAGCACATTAGCTCCAGTTACTCTACACCTGCGCTTTTAAGTCGGAGGAGCAGCTTAACCAGTGACATAATGATCGTGACATGAAACCTTGTTTTGTCGCCAGAGTTCTGCACTGTTATTGATCTCTCTGCCGTTCAAAGGAACCAATTATCAGAAAGTCACGAAATTCTGTCACGTAACATCCTGAGTCGGAAAATAGCGCTCAGTCGGTCAGACCGCTAGATACTGAGCCAATAGGAGCCCTGTACAACTTACTGCAAGAACAGCTCATAGGCCTATACACCCACCGGCCACTGCGCTAGGTACACCTGCTTGTATCTACACTCATTGACCTGTTTGAACAGACATGCTGGTTTAAGCTGGTACAGTGCTGGCCTATTGCTTGTTTAGCTGGTCACCCAGCTGGGTCATGCTGACTGACCAGCATACCAGCATCAAAACACAACATATCACTGTTGTATCTTCATTTTTCAGTTGACATAGTCTTAAAGTACAATTGGACTTTACTTTGTGTGTACATGTCATGATGACTGTACACACAGGACTGAACGAAATCACCTGAAATGACTTGGAAGAAGGTTTGGTTACACTGACTTCCATTAAAAGGAGATATTTTGGAGATATTAGGTTTTGTTCCAGCAGCGGTGATATGCAGGTTTTACTGATGTTTAGCCATGCTGGCCAGTGCTGGCCTAAGCTGGTGTTTCTAGCAGGGGAGATTTCACAGAAATCAGTGATTAGTAAGTGCTGTTTGACCAGTACTGAATTGTAGATGGTAGATTTTACTTTATTACATTCAGCGTTTCCTGTAAATCTCTACGCTCATTGCAAATTCGATTCCTGCAACATGTTTCAAAAAAACATTTGGATGAAAAACATGTTTAGCACGATATTACATCACCTTTAAACAATAATAAACACTGGAGGACTGAAGGCACATCTCTGAAAACTCAGTTTTCTGCCATTCTTCTGTTGCATAAGTCTTCAGCTGCTCAACAGTATGAAGCTTTGTTATTATATTTTGGGCTTAATAAAACACACATTTCCAGCGAGAGGCAGGTCTGGGCTCCAAGCAGGCCGCTCTCCGACTACCCAGCCGTGTTTTCATGATACCTATCACAGTAACATGCTGGTTTTCAATGCGGTGCTGTCTGAGGGCTTGAAGTCACAAGCATTCATTTGAGGTTTTCTGTCTTTTTCTTTGTGCACAGAGATTTCTCCAGATTAAACCTTTCAACGACACGACGCCCCCCAGAGGGTGACATACCTAAATTCCTTCAGGTGGCTCACTAAGATTATATTAAGCCTCAACCCATCCTCACTTATAAGCCTTTCCTGGATGCTGCTGTTATACTCCAGGGTTCCAGCACCTGTTTTATTAATATCTACAGTGTTTCCACTCTTAAACTGTTCCTGTTCCAACATCTTTGGAATATGTTGCAGGCATCAATTCCAAAATTAGGACATATATTTACAAAAACAGTAGAACTGATAACATAAAACAAACATTTGTGTTCTGGTTTAGTTCTAATGCTGGGAAAAGTAGGTTCATAATTAAATAACTGCCAGTTGTTTTTATTCGCATTTCTACTTTCTTTGGAAGTAGGTTCATGTATGACTTCATTTTGTCTATTCAAGATTGCAGAATCAAACCAAAAGTAAATAAAAGCTACAAACTGTGGTTTGGTCATTTATCTTCAGTAGTCTAATATACAGTACTTACCTATAATTATATTGAACAGTTAAATACATTTTTGACTTTGCAATATCCTTGGATGGTACACTTCACATGTTTGTTGATTGCTTATTGAAGGGATCAGCGATAATTAATTTTTCATATATGTATATATATATATATATATGATAATATATATATAAACACACACACACACACATATATTTATTTATATGTGTGTGTGTGTATATATATATATATATACATATATATATATAATGTATGTATATTATATATATTTTATATATATGTGTGTATATATATGAAAAATTATCGCTGATAGATAGATAGATAGATAGATAGATAGATAGATAGATAGATAGATAGATAGATAGAAATGAGATGCCAGATCTATCTATGGAACATTAATAATACTTATGGAAATATATGGATGAAATAAAAAAAATGGTGAAGATGGAGGAGAAATAGTGATACAAATTGTGTATAATAAATAGATGCACAAAATATAGTACTTTAAGTAAATCTTCTTTTTGTTGAAGACAGAAGCAGTGGGGAAACCACTGGCCAGTGCTACTTAAACAACCTTGACAGTCTATAGAGCCCACAGAGACCCTCTAACCAGCCCCAATAGCTATGCACATTAAAGCTCTTCTACATGGTAGCATTGTGATATGTCTGATATAGGTGTGTCCATCGCTGAAGTATATAAGAATTACAAACAGATTATAAATCTACTAATAAACATTAATGAAATGAGAGACTAGTTAGTCAGTGTAATACGGATAATCAACAGTTGGCTTATTAATCTGAAGATATTGTTTGCTTTAGTGTAAAGTGAACCTTATTAATACACTGACAGATATGCACAGTGATCAAAAGTGCCTGGATCCTTTGAGCATTTCACCATCGGAAAACTTTAATGAAGTTCTTACCTTATAAAATGAAATTTGTTTTAGACAACCTTGACTGCACTGTTTACTGGAAAGCACAGAGGTCCGGGCAGCTTTTCTTTCAGCGTTCATCGCTGTGCACATGCACTCAGAAGAGTACAACGACATTCTGAATGCAGACCTGTGAAAATCTGCAGAAGAACTGTCCACACAATGAGCACATGTAGCACATCAGGCACCCTTGTAAAGACAGCTCTGACAGTAAGAAGGTTACAGCTTTGGAATGGCCTGCATATTAAAGTAAATGCCATTTGGTGTGACATTTTGTTCCCATACACAATGAACCTTATCTCTTCATCTGTGCATCAATCTAATGAGCTCAGTTTAGATGCTTCACAATAATAAGAAACATTATACGTATAATGATGTTGGTAGATTGTTCCCTAAGGATTAACACTTCCTATGCTGATTGCCAGATAGACAACCACATCCTCTGCTGTTTATCTGAAATGGTTTGGATGCAGCTGCACCCAAGTTAGCATTGCTGTGAGCAGCAATGAGGTAGACCGTGTGAGGCATACTTTAGCATAGGATAGTACTATACATGTCCATATGTGCTATTCCTATGATATCAAGAGAATTAATATGGAGTTGGACCCCCTTCCACCCCCACCCCACGGCAGTAACAACCTCTAATCCTCCCTGAAGGCCTTACACTAGAGGTTGGGACATTGCTGTGAGGATTTGGTCAGGTACTGATGTTGGATGTTTAGTTCTGCATCACAACACCAATCCAGCTGATGCATGGAGCTCCATCACTCTGTGGAAAGCAGTTCCACTGCTCCACAACCCAATGCAGATGGGCTTTATATCTCTCTAGTCAATGATCTGGGCATTGGGCATACTGTAGTGACATTATGCTCATGTGTAGCTGCTCACTTTCTACTGGCAGTGCTTTTATGAGAACATTATACAAGCTTGGTGTCTGTGAACTAACTGCCATGCTCACTCTAGCCAGGAGGATTATCGCAGCCTTACAGGAGTGAAGGCCTGCGTCTTCCCTGCTGCTACCGGGGTCTTCCACAAAAGCACTTGGATGCCGGGGGGCCCTTTGGGAGAAAAGCCGTGACACTCTCGACCACATACTCTTCCTCTCATTAAAACTATAGGACACTTTTCCCCTCTTTTTCCGGCCTCTTCCCTCACACAGGCTGTCTGGAAAAAGCATCATGCGCATAAAAAATCCACTTGCACAAACAGTCCTCCTGCGGGGCAGGGCTGGGACGCCACTAGAGAGATGGCAAGGTTGGAGCCGCCGCCTCGCATTCTGTGCTGACATACACTCTGACAACTTACAAGTCAGAGTCCTCTCTTTCTTTTCTTTCCCTCTCTCTCTCTCGCTGTCTCTCTCTCTTTTGGGGCGAGGCTGAGGCGGGGGTGTTAATTGTTCCTCCAGATCTCTGATCCTTGGGACCGAGCTGTTGAGTGGCCTCATGGTTCAGAGGGTCAAAGCTCTTGGGCTCCTGAGGATGTGCAAAGCGAGACAGAGATGAGCCACAGACAGAGAAATTTCACCTTGGGCTGCAGGGGGTGAAGAGATCCTCCATGGGGATGATCCTGTTGACAGGTCATATGTGGGTGATTAGAGCCCTCCTCTTCTGTCTGCTTAATGAGATAAAGACCAAGGGCTTTATGTCCACAGGTGTAGCCTAGGCTTGAGCACGGATTGGGCCTGTGAGGTCACGGACTAGAGAATACAGAGGCTGCATTAATGAGCGCGCCTGGTTTTGTTGCTGTTTGTGAGCTGAGTTCTTGCTTTGTCATTTTCGAAGAAGAATAGCTGCATGGTTCTTTTTAAAGACCCAAGAGCCTGGTTTCATGAATAGATGTTTACATTGTTGAGTTAGCGCAGACCAAGACTGCTCTAATCATCCATTCAAAGGATAATGCTGCTGATACTGATGCATAAACCGACCCAGGTGATTTGCATTTCGTAATCATCATGACGTTGTGCAACAGGACTCGCAGAAGCATTCTTCGCAGAAACCTCCTTTGCTTTCAATAGCAACGACATGCTTCATCCATCCCTCATGCAAATACAGCTGCCATTGTCATTTTAGGCTCCCAAGCAAGGAAAGGTCTATGGTGCTAAAGTCAACAACTGTTGGAAACTCCCATAAAACTGAACAACAATGACAAATATGAATTAAACAGACTTGGGAGAACAAAAAAAGGGGTCCTGACACACAAAAACAGTCACAATAATCATAATGTAGTCCTCAAAAAGAGTGGCCAGCTCACCGTAAGCCTCATAAATATTCTGACCAAGTTCCTGACCTGCTATTCATCATTTGAGCAGAGACACACTGAGTAAATAAGTGGGTGAAGCTCAGTTTTAGTTTAATGATATCTGCCTCTCCCCAGTGAGTGATCCCAGAATGAGTAAGACCCTTTGACTCATCCTGCACAACCACTATGACAGTGAGTCAGGGCCCAACAGAGCCTGCATAAAAACAATGGAAATACATGGAAAAATGACCGTTATCATCCATCGCTGTCGGGTGGGGTTTCCAAATTTTAGCAGCGGTGATCAACAGCCAGTCAGCAGCCAGGCCTCGGAATGAATGAGCAGCTCTGCAAACATGCAAAGGGGAAAAAAGGAACCAGGTTTTTTAGCCCATTGCTTTTGACAGGACTTTAAATTGAGTTTTACCAAAATGACTTTCCCATGAAAAGGTTATTCCGGGGTAAGACCAGAAAAAAAAAACGGAAGGCTTTCCCTCCTTCGGCATATACTGTTACAAACAGAATAAATAACACTGCAATATGAATTATTAAGCATATGTATTTTTAGAAACATATTTTCCCCTGAAGGGAGTTCTCAATGGGGCCAGAACTTAAAAAATAATGGAAGTAAGTGGCAGTGAGTAAGCGTGAGATTATAAAAGGTAAAGAACACTTTACAAGCAATGCTGTAAAAAAGAGTAATGGCAGTTTAGACAACCACTCATCAGCATGGAATCATATGATACATACACATTTACCTCAGCACACTGAGGATGAGTATTTGTTACTGTCACAGTTTCTATTTTTCTGTATACTTTGAACAGAGTTGACCTTTATGCAATGTGAAGATGAATAAACCAACAGAAATGTCCCAGAATGCATGCTGTTGCATGAAAGCTTCTTGTCTGAGCAATAAAAATTGGCATAATGTTTTCAAGTAGGCAGAGTACATTTACATGTACTTGAAAGTTAATGCTCAATTTGGGATGGGTACGTTAATGAGGAGGACAACAAAAATAAATAAATAACTAAATGCTGCACAACAAAACAGCATAAATCATGATCTGGAAAAAACAGGACTGGCTTAGACAGTGCAAACCCCAGACACCCCATGTACAGATGCATCCTCTGGAAACCTTTGAAGAGCTTTGAGGACGCTGCCACCCACGCATATATATTAAATCTTCGACCAGAGAGACTCTTGAAGCATTTTAATAAACAGCAATAAATTAATCCGACCTCTGAGAGGAAGAAGCCGCACCACTGTGTTTTTTTTTTCCGTAACCCAAAAGATCACATCTGAAAGCAATTTGAAGGCCTGCATGGTTTCCGTGTAAAGGACAATTTGGTGGGTGAGGGGGGGTGCCAGGGCTGAGGGGTGACGTCCCTGGAGAGCCCACCTCAGGAGCGTGCCAGTCTGTTTTCCTCTCCATGCCCAAGCTGCGAGCAGGCATTTGCATGTAAGGCAGGGATGCATTGAAGCACAAAAAAGAAAACATCAATAAGGGCCACGTGCCGGAGCGTGCAGTATGCTCGGCTGCCTCCGCAGAGAGAAAGGCTTTCCTATATTGTTTACAAATCCTTAACTGCATAAATAGAGTCCAGATCGCATAAAACAAAGCAGTGCTGTCCTCTCAGCAAATATCCTGACACTCTTGTTTATCTCCAGGCTGAGATTAAAATGCCTAGACAAAAATGTTATCAAGGTTAGGGACCAGTCATTTTGCAAGGAATACATAGCAATTGGAGGCCCATGTGAAATCCGTAACTGGTAAATGAGAACAAAGCAGGGGCCTCCACAGAAGCCATGTGACCATAATTGCTAATTGCAGAAACCCTCAAGGCTTGGCGAAAGGTCACAGTCATTGCGGTATCACTTTAATTTCCCATGCAGAGAGAGAGAGAGAGAGAGAGAGAGAGAGAGAGAGAGAGAGAGAGAGAGAGAGAGAGAAGAAAAGACATACTTTAGGCATTACAAAGGGAGTTGCTGTTGCGTGGTGAGTAAAGATATATTCTTATTGCAGCAGAGATGTGTGAGATCAAAGGTAGTGTATATAGAGAGTGGAGGGGGCTGATAAAAACAATACAGACGTCACTGAATAGGTTACTTTTAGAATTGGGATAATTAGCAATCTACAGGCAATCCACCGGCAACAAATCACAGGAACAGCCATCATCTGGTCCTGACTGATGCGGAACTTTATATTGCCAGAGCGTCTCATGCGTCAGCTCCACCGCCTATGCTGAAGGTGTTGCACTTCCTTTCGCGTTTCAAGTGTTGCCAAGGGCTCTGGACCCTAATCCCCAATTATTTCCCAAAAAAGAGAAAGTTCATTTGAAAAGGAAACAGAAAAAAAGAGTAAAAACAAAAGATTATGAGAAACAGATTGCTAAACATAAACACCAATCAGAGAGACACAGCAACAGGAAACAGGATAAAAGTGCTTCCATGGAGAAAAACATAGGATCAATGACTCATCACGTTTCACGAAGCAGCGAGTGCGAGCGAGGGAGAAGCCAGCCGGACAAGCAGCAGACACCTCAAGGCCTCTTCCCTGGCCTGCCGCGTGGTTATGGAAACAGTGCTGGCTGGACTGACTGCTCTGGCTTCGGATCTGGATCTGAATCACATGCCCATTTTGGGAGGGGTCAAACTAAACACTCAACGCACCAATACTACCGAGGCCTATATGTGTCATTCTGTTTGGCAACCTGCCACAGAAGATTTTATACCTGACATAACCTCCACACTGGCTCCAGGGGGGCCTGGTGACTTACTGCATGATTCACAGCCATAAAATGCTATTTCTGCTCCTCTGTTGATTCATTTGCTGCAAGGCAACCATGGCATCTAGGCACCACAGCTTGATGATTATTTCCCTGCATGAGAATCACTGTTTGACTAGCCAGAGGGGAATGCATGTGGGTAACCTAACATTCACTTTAATGGCGACGTTTATATGAAGTCCGTAATAATTCAACTGCACAAAAGTGGAAAGAAAACAAACTCTTCAAAAGAGACCGCAGCAACAAAGAATGTGGTCAGAGCGACTCTCAGTTAACATTCGGTTACGTTACATGACGGATATGACAGCTGACATGAACACAAACAACAAACAAATAATGAACAGTAGGTGAGGTCATTTCTCACGCCCTCATGGAGAAGAGGAAACAACAGACAGAAAGAATTCACAATGAAATCCGGTCCTACCACCTGCACAGTGGTGGTCACAGTATGCAAACCCAAGACTTTAGTGGAAACAGAGATTCCCTTGCTAAACTATTACTCAAGAATATGTGGTTTGTTTATATGGTTATTTGAGTTAAACATGAGGTAAAATGCACATTGTTGTCTAGGAAAAACTACATGACTATCAAGGATGTCCTTTCCTTTATCCGTGTTCTATTCAATAGGACATTTCTCCATACTTGCGTGTTTGGTTTCGGCAATAAGTCAAATTTCACTCCCAGTCCACATTCCTGGTGTTGCAAAAGTGCCGTTGGACATTTAGGTTTAGGAAAATGTGCCCTAGAAATGTTTGCATCATATTCTTTTGCATAGTATGTGAAATTAAGTTTTTACTTATAAGTATGAAGGAGCCTCAACAACAAACATGACTTGGACAGATACTTGATATACAGTTGCATATAAGGTTTAGGCAGCCCTGAACAAATTACATGTTAAGAAATGAAACTAAAAACAATTTTGCTTATTTTAATTCACAATTTCTGTTTATTTAACATCATACTGAAAACAAGCACATAGAATATTTCATTAGTAGAAACATTAGCTGAAAATATTGGTAATGTTAATATTATGGAAAGTGTGATCCCTGATTTCATGTCGATCAATAAAACATCTTTTTGTTTTATATATTGAATTTTGAATAGGACTCCTAAATGTTCTTCTAGCAGGTCACCACTGCTCCTGAAGCTCATTACTGATCTTCACTGTTACTCTGCTGGAGCAGGCCTGGAGGATGGCCACTAAGAGAAGATCTGGCAACCCGCAAGCAAAGAGTGTGGATCAGCGGCACTTGGCAGAGTCCTTCTCTTTCGGGGGCAATGAAAAATAATTTCCTCCTGAAAGAGCTGCACGAGGGAGCCGTTTTGGACTGGACGTGAGGAATATGAGACATGCAGGAGGAATGCACGTGTGATCGCGAGCGTCCGACTTAAATGTCAAAGACAGACGGCCATCCCTGCGTACGCATGCCACGGCACTGTTTTCCCAACCTTGATCAACATATGAAGATATTCAGATCGGAAAACACAACACTGCAAGGGTTATTTAGGGTGATTTAGTAACAGACAACAGATAAACCAGGACGGTTCTGGAGGAACTGACTTTCAGTTTATCTTTCCTTTGTCTTGGGAATTTTAGAATATTATGTATGTGGTGCATTATATCTGGACATGGATATTTTTCTTTTATGCCCTTGATGCTAAAGGCCTCTGCCTCCACCTGCCCTAAACCCTTACCACATTAAATGCTACCTCTTTATTCCTGGTTAGCGTAAGGCCTGCATTTTCACCTTAATGGCCCTGTATGGAAATATGGCTGTCAGCAACGATAGACCCTCCTGTGATAGAGAGTGAGTCTGACAGATCCGATCTGAGGACCGCTGCAGTTTGCCTCTAGTTAAATTAGCTGGACCATTTAACGTTGGAAAAACATCACTGCGGAAAAATACTTTATGTCATTTATACAAGTCTCGCCTGCGCTCCACACTAGGTAGCGCATAGTTCGTCCCTGCTCCCTGAAAGGAGAACTGATCAGCTTTTTAAGGGGGGTAGGCGAGACAAAGATGAACCTTGCCAAAACAGGCTCAGCGACACTGCCGGCAGGATTTTTAAAACTCTTCTGGGAGATGGCCTGTATCTGTGACTTCCCCCAGTGCTGACAGCTGATCATCTGGACCAGCACACCTCGTGTGAGGTGGCTAGAGGAACTGAGCCAGGCCTGGCCATAGCAGAGCCCTGACCCTGAAACAGTCGGGGCTTCTCCGAGCCCGTGTAGCCATGCTACATTCCCAGACGCTCAAAGTCTGCATAAGGTCGCAGACTTCAAAGGCGACATGAAAGGTGGAGATATCTCCTCAGCTAAAGTCCCTGCCAGGCTGGCGAGGAAATGGGGCAATGTGGTTCTTGTTATTTGATAAGCATCCCATATTTTTCAGAGGTATTTTAATAGCTGGGAACTATTCCTTTTCAAGGCTGGAAAGCCGTGGAGGGAGACCCTGCGCGGGAAAAGTTGCGCAGGGGTCAGCGTATTATTATTACGCAATGCCACTGCTCCACAGGGGACCTGGTTCACGCTTCACTCTGGCCTGATGACTGAGCAGATCAGATTTTCACTCTACTCATCCCGCTGGCATTGATTTAGGACCGCTTGTTCCCGGTATTCTGCACAGGTCCATCCAGACCATTGGGTTTGCGTTTCGCCAAAGAGGAAGAGGGAATGTGTATTCTGTGATCCTATGAAGTGTGGCAGGCTGTCATCTTCAGCCTTCGCATTACCTCGGAGCAAATCTGACCCACATAAACAGGTTCCATTTGATGGATGTCTTCAAAGAGCATCAGCATCACTGCCACGCCATCAGGAGGCTGTACGCTAGTGCATAGAGAGGCCGACAGCACACGGTGATCACTTCAAGCCCACTTCTCCTCTGTTTATAGTCATGACACAGGTCAGAAGAGCAGCACACAGCCTCGTTGTTCATTCCAGCTACGAGACAGACCACAAGCCAAAGGCGTACCAAAGGGGTTTGCACAGAAAACGGTTTGGATCATTTACCGACATCAGAGTTTGTTTGCTGGATGAGTTATTGACTTACCCCACTGGTATGTCCTTTGTGGTCATTACAAAGGCTTTCTCGGACTCTCTCGTCTGCAGAAACTGTCATACAGTGACTCCTTTGTTCTTTGGAACAACACAGGGTACTTACACCAGCAAGGAAAGTAAACCATAGTGGCAATCGTAACTGCCACGCAGCTTACACCGAGTCAAACAAAAGGGTTGAGCTTTAATACTATTGAGAATTCAGCTCTCAGACTGCAGTGTGCATTTCTCGCTATCCTAATGTGTTGCTGCCCAATGAAGGGCTTAAAGATTCCGTTTCCTTTCAGCGGAAAATTACTCATAATGTGGCTTAGACGAAAAAAAGGAGTCGTTTGATCCTTCCTGAAATAAATCTAACAAGTAACACTGCTCGGGCTTTGTTCGATTTTTCCTTATGGCTTTCAATAATGCCTTTTCTTCTTTTACAAAGAAAACGTGTTGTGAAACACAGCAATGTTACATATTGTAAATTGACTGTAAAACGACAACACTTGCAAATTACGAGCATGGAGGAGGAATCATGCCATAAGTATGCGCTACGTGCGAAGAGCCACTCTGGTTGGGCTCCATCCAGAGTCTCTTGCCTCTGACTGACATTTGCACAAGGGACACAGAAAGACCTCACCCTTGAGCAGAGTGGACGAAAGGAGGGACTGGCTGCTCAGCTGTGAGGCTAAATGAAGCAGGTTAAGGCAGTACACCCACCCACCCCCACCCCCCTCCTGTGCGCTCTGACAGATGGAGAGAAGGCAGCTGTGATGAGAGCTCTCTTCACAACTGTGGCTCGGCCTCTGCAAACCAAATGTTCCTGCCCAGGCGAACGGACCCTGCGAGCATTGCCGACTTCCTGGTGGCCTGCGCTTTATAATGGTCATATGTTCATGCCAACATCTGTCTTTGCGAGCCCCCTTGTGCACACATACACACACAAAACGTCCCCCTGGAGGCTTGATAAATTGGGAGAGTTATGACAAAGACTTCATGCTCACTCCGTGCAAAGGAAGGAGGGAGGTGTTGGGACGGAGAGGCTGGAGGCCAGACCTGTCGCTGTCCGTTCCATCAAGCCAACGCAGGCACGCGTTTGCCAGTGACCCGTTCCATGAGATATGTAGTCGGGATGTGGGATTTCTTTTCCTTTTTTTCTTTTATTTGAAAGACTCTTTGCCCAGAAGGAATGGATTTGCAAGCCCGCTTTGATCCCCTCTTTATGATTCTTTTATTTGTTTTAGCCACATCCTTTTCAGAGCCTCGCTCAGTGAAAGATGCTTTGAATTAGGGGCTGGGGGAAACGGGGCGTACGGCATTCCCACTGCGCCTCAGGAGGTGACACGGTGGGCTGCAGTGCAACCAATATCTGTTTAACGCTGACAAACTGTTAAAAAATTCCATATTCACTGCAGTTTTTAGTTTGACGTTCATCAACAAGTTATTTCATCATTTGTTAATGTTAATATACATTCTATGGCCAGTTCTATAGACGTTCTAATGGACAGAGACACCACACACTACATTATACGATGCAGGACTGGGATTATTTCTAAACTAGTCCTACAACTATAAGATGAGCCTCGTTGTTTTTAGTTCAGTTGACATCCCTGATAAGATCTTTCTGGTTTTTCCAGGTACAATTCCCACCTAACGAGAGGCCGACAAATGTCAAATCCACTGTTGGCTCGAATTATTTTTACAGCATGTAGGCTTCAGCATCACTGAACAGTTATTCATCACAGTTGACAATTAATTCCATTCCTTTTTAGGTCAACTTTGCACTTTGACTTTTTATGAATTGTGATTTCATTAATAATTGAAATGTATTTAATAAGATATTTCAAAAACTGGAACCACAACTGGCATTAGCATGCTAGCAAGGACTGTCTGCATCCAAAACCTCTACCAGGGAACATGTTGGGTGTGGTATCTCAGGGTGCTCCGACACAGAACTAAGGTTCAGTAGTAATCTGATACAAACCAAAATTACAGGATTGAGTTATAATGGCTGGTTTAAGGTATAATCTGATGATCCATTAGTCCGGACAGTCACTTAAACAAACCTGAGCTTCATTAGGAATGTTTGATGATACTGACCAATCAGCAAGGCTGCTAAAAGGGGAGTAGATGATTTGTTTTACAGCGTGAGCATGATATTGGTTAGATGGCTGGTGGCTGGTGATAGATGGCAAAGTGCATCCAGACATAAGTGTTATTACCAGCTCAGCTGTTTAAGAGAGGGAAAAATCTGGGATTGGTTTGGTTTCATTATTGGCAGATACTGAAGATCAGTATCGATATCACTAGGCCACCTCTAGCTTTATTCTCCCTTGAAGCTCTTAAGAAATGAACAGAGATTATAAATCACTAACCCCGTATTGCTCAAACTGGCTGAACATATTTGTGAGGACCAGAACCTGAAAAGAACAAACAAATGTTGTTCATCACTCTCGTTTTGGATTACTTCAATTTGAGCTACTTCGATCGTTTTGATTAAATGGTTTGTAAGGTCTTTCTGACAGCTCTAACACTTTGTTGTAGGCCTAATTTTCTTTCAGTCCAATCTTTGACCTTTTTTTCTGCCTGACAACCAAAATTCCCAGTGCCAGAAATGTTGGTGCTTCCCTAATAAACAATTATCAGGACACTGGCATCCAGCGGCATTGTGACTGGATCCAAAATAGACAGTTTTGTATTGGCGATCTCATCTGCAGAGGCCATTCAGACATGCTGTCTGCATTCTGCAGGCACGTCAGCTGTTATAAACAACAGTGGAATTTGAATATTCAGCAGGACACAACATCTGAACGCACATCTGGCTTCGGGGACTGAATTACACTAGTTCTGAGCCATGACAACGATAGATCTCCATAATTGGATCATAGAGCACAGATGCTAAATCAAGCTGTGGAGAAGTCCAGTGTCTGAAGTCAGTGTCGGATTCGACTTTGATTCCGAAAGCTTACTTCTTTCAGTGATAAGATCACTGCAACACAAACAAACAAACAAACCAACAGAAACGTTGTAACAATAACTCATTGAGCATTGTGTTGCTTCGAAGGTGGAGCGTCAGACCCTTTCTGCAGATTCAGCTCCGGAGAAACTCTCCGTCTGACACGTGTCAGCCCCTTATGTTTCCCATCTACCTCATCCTAGGAAGTGGTCTGCCATCAGCGATTGTGAATGTGCGTGAGTGTGTGTGTTTGGATGAGGGGGAAACTGTAAACACTCTTAATTTCTCAATGGAAGTGACCTGCTGACAGACACTACAAGGACTAATGAAGTAAATAAACAAAGCGTGTGTATAAATAGGCCGGATAAATAAACCTCGCAGAGGAAACACGTTTGCCGTAACATCTGCCCTTCGTCCCAGGCTTGGCTCTGAGCAGCTGGGCTGGTGGAAACCATCATGCCGAAAGCAGATTTGCTTGCCTATGAAGAATGGGACAGGGCCTCGTTTCGCCTTTTGTCTCCCGCTTTTCGGTGGAGCTTATCAGAGCTATTCAAATGAATTAGGAGAGTGAGTGGCAGCAGAGCAGCAAGTCAAATGGCACAATACTTGCGTTTACCAGCACATGCTGTGCTTTCATTACTGTACTTTATGATGCTGTCAGATACTAAAAGGCAACAGACTGTCCAGTGGTTGCAAAGAAAGAGCATGATTTAAACTCAAATTTTAATACAAGGCCTCTCTCTGTAGGCAAAGTAATGAAATCTGCAAGAATGGGTTTAAATCAAAGCTTAAGGAGGTTGTTCATATAATAGCACAAACCTTAGGTTTCAGGGGCTATAAGGGGGTCATTGTGCAGTACAATAAGAGCACTCTGCAGGGGAACCTTGGGGAAATGTTCTCCAGTTATGGTTTTCAATGTAAGAGATGATACCATGTAAAAGACCTTTATTAAATGTCATAAGGTGTTTGTCCACCAGGCAGTGTGGTTGCTAATGCAAACCCAGAACTATGTATATCCCGGGTAAACACTTGCATCCTCATCCTATCACACAACAGCACTGTGAAAGTAGGAGGAGGTCTTTGGAGGCTGATTGTGATGTTAATGGTTTTAGTGTTAAGAGTAAGCATAAACAGTAGCGGCAATGTAGGAGCTTCCAGAACCAGTTTAGCAGATTCTGGCAGACTAGTGTTTTCAGAAATGATGGTCATCTGACAATGCATGACCATTCTTTTATGACTGTGTTATTTCTAGGCCCAGACTATTTCTAGTATCACCAACAACCACTGTAAGGGAACCTAGCACAAGGAATGGAAATGACATCATTACATTACAATATGCTTATCGGAGGGTGTTGTAAATATAGTCAGAACACTGGAACATGCTTTGCTGCAAAGAGAGACTCGTCCTGTTTAACCCTTTCATGCATGTATTTAATATATATGCAGTGTGCTGTATGTTCCAAACCACTAGATGGTAGAGCGATAAGGCCCATTGCTCCAGTATAACAAAAAACGTTCTGCTGAATTCTATTTTATGCTTGAGTGCCGATTGCTGACGATACCACGAATGCAGCCAGTGGCTCTGGTAGAAGCTTCTACTTAAAAGGCATAATTAGGGGTATAAAAATGATATATTTAAACTAGTTTTTCTATGATTTATGCCTCAGTAACCAACCCACCACATATGTAGACATCATAGAACAATGGCTTCCAGTTAAACAATATATCGTTTGTACATGTCATTTATTTTTTTAAGTGAATATGAACAATAGCTGAATATTTGTAATGATATTTATTCAATTTCAAAAATACATAAATTTACTTTTTATAGAAAAACTATTTTTATTACCTATAAAAATATACAGTTGGAAAACAATTGGGGCAAGATACATCTGTGTCCAATGTCATGTTTTCCCTGTTCAGACTGTTTTAAAAGGATGTCTACAGCAAGACATAACAGTACAGCAGCTCACAACACTTTCTACCATGGCTTACCCATATCTATCACAGCTTTATTAATTTTTCTATTAGTTCATAAATTTACATGATTTGTATAAATTATATTGTCAGGTATTGTTGCTTGCAGAATCATTTTACCAGAACAGAAAGTACTTCTTTAAAATCTTATAATACTGAATCTTATGCAGCTGATATATAAATGTATATGATTTACTGCAGAGTCATAAAAACTATTTAAAAGTCTGAATACAATTTCTACAAATTATATTTTTGCATAAACAGGCCATTTAGATATACAACTTAATTTGTACTGTATTTAAGTACAGTATTTAGTATTGAATTTGTGCAGTTTTAAAGCTAATTTCTTAAAATTAGCTCAATTGTTGGCAGTATATTGAAATACTTTGGATTCAAAGGAGTAAATCATGTCTAGAAATAGGTTTAATAATTTTGATGAACTTAGAACAACCTTAAAATGATAAACCAACTAGATATAAGCTAATTTTACATGCTAAGATTTCAGTGAGTCAAAAGACCAAGAAAACACAATTACTATGTGTGATCCATCACATCAAATGCAGAGTACAGGGCAAATCAAACCGGAAGCTCCTCTACTGGTAACACTAGGCTTGTGTGACCACAGCATGTGACCACACAAAAGCAAGAGCTCCACCCATAACCATAGTCCTGTTATGCAACGGTGAATGAACACAGGTACTCAACCAGTGTACGGATAGTTCTGGGTTCTTATTAGCCACCACACCATACTGGCTAGTGGGATAAGGCCATACGTGACACCCTTATGTCTGGCCTGTGTCAGTTCTCATATTAGCTCAGTATTAATCTTTTATACTCTGCTATTCAATATATAAATGGTAGGATGCCCCTCAACTCAAATGTCTGGATCCCAAACCCCCTCTCTTCATTGAGTTAAGCAGTATGTGTGTGTATCTAAACACACACAGCCTGCTAACTGCATGTGAAGTCTGCTTAAAGGCTTGACCGCTGCAGAGCAGGTGCACACCACTGCTAAAGATGGCAGAGGCACACAACCTGATTGCTCCTTCATCAGGGCGCTCTCCTTTGGAGGGATAAAGAAAGAAAGAGGGAGAGAGGTGGGAGGAGCGGGTAAAGGAGCAGACCTGAGCCCACATGTGGAATGCATTTGACACTATAAACACACACAACCTCCCTGGCAAAGCTCCCACCCATCAAACACTGAGCGAAGAATAACAGTGTGTAGCGCCCTGTTGCATGCAAAGCCCACCCTAACCTCCTCTTCTTCCCCTTCCACACCAAGCCCCTTTTTATCAGAGAAATATGGCCACCATTACTGTAGGAAGTGCGCTACGATAAATACAAAGGCACTAGGAGTTGAAATGTTTATGCGGCGTGTTAGAGAAGCGTAATTGGACCAGGCCCACTCCATTCCCTCCCTCGTGCTGAGACAGAAGAAAATACACAAAAGCGATTACCAGCTACTCTGCCTAGACCAGACGTATCACACACGCGTACGCACACGTATAAACACCCGCACACACACACTCCGTGTGTGCCTGCCTCCTGTTTATCAGAGCGGGTCCGAACCAAACTGAAACATACTGTGTTTATGATAGCAGGGATGATTGCACAGAAAGCCTCAAGCAGTCCTTGGCAGTGTCACTGTCAGCAGGGTCCTCAGAGGCATAGGAACCCCACGATATACACACTCACAGAGGCGCCAAGTATGGAGGGGGCACTAAAGTCGAAGGATCCTAATGCAAAGTTTGAGAAAAGCCTGTCTAGAGAAAACGCATAGGATAGTTTAGAGCAGACAAGATAATGCTGTTTTCCGCATGCGTGCTTTCACCTGGCTGGATCTTTCACCTGTGTAGCTATAGCCTGGGATGTGAAAAACACTGGTGCAGCCTCAGCTTAAGCTGGACAGATTAAACAGAATTTTTTTTTATTTATCATTTATTATATTTTTAAAGCATAGGAGGTCTAATCTAATAGCCTTACCCATTTTCTTCTATGTGATCTGCTCATAACATTGCAAGACATTACTCTAGTGCAAAACAGACACATGATCTAATTTATTATTTTAACTTTTTCATGCACTTTTGTTAGTAAATTAGTTCAAATCAAAGAGGTTGAGTACCGTTTACTTTGAATCACTCTGCAGTTTTGATTCCGATTACAATAATGATAACCACATTTTTTTCTGGTCTCTGTAGCCGTCCTCTTTCTCCCTAAAGAGCCCTTTATAGCCAATAATAGGAATAATGAGGTTGGTGAAGCTGCAGCTAAACTAAAAGATGCATAACATGTAACATGTACATAACTGTAGAAAGCAGGCTACCTGCCAAATCTGAACCTCAAATGACATGGGCCAAGTTCATTAACCTTTGTGTTTGCCTGTGGCCCGTTTGGGAGTTCCCTCTTGTATTATGTATTGGTCTGTGACTCGTCCACATGGGGGCGCACTAATGTATATGAGGTTACCCCGCCACTATCTCAGAAGAGAGTCAGGGTTCTCTCCTGTCCACCTGTCCAGGCCAGCCTGGAACTCTTTCCTCTACACTACAAGCTTCATCAGATTCTATAAAGCTCTATGAATCTGTCCAGGAAGGTCAGCTGGTTTTGAGCAGGGAGCATTCCAACTTGCTAATGAGCCTTTGAAAAAAATGAACCTGCAGTGGTGGTGGTGGTGTTTGGTCTGGCAACAGGTCTGGGGAAAGAGACCACTTTCACCTTCTGTGACGGTGTGATCCCTGGCCTGGCGTAACAGCAGGAACCATACCGACTGCATTTTTTACTGAACACAGCAAAAGGAAGGGGGGAATCGCTGCTTAGCACTGGTCGACATAGTTGGAAAGGAGGAAGGTCACTTCTAATCATACATATTACATTACAGGCAGATATACAGACCCACCTGACCTCCTCATCGTCTGACACACTGTAGTACAGACCATGCAGTCACACATTTCAGGCTAACAACAACTGTTACATGATTTAAATTCTCTCCTACCATAAGTGCGGCCCTCCGGGGAGGCTCCACGTGTCACAGTGCTGCATGACCACGCCTCCTGCGCCTCCACAGCAGAGCAAGCCAGTAGCAGGTCACTAGTATATCATATATATGACATATTTAATGAATGTTTTATCTGGTCAGTGTTCTGTCAAGTCAGTACCACTGCACATTCATCTCACACAACCTTTACTTGAGCAGGACATTATTAAAAAAAAATATTAGATAAACTTTACATTAGGCAATTGTTCCATTCTTTTATACGCTGCTCGAATCTGACCCCTAACACCACCCCTGTAAATACTCATGACCCCATAAATGCATGAGTGGATACAACTTTATAAAACACCTGGATCCTACACATAGTTACGGATCATGCATGATAATCAGCTTGATTTACTGATGAGCGAAAAGTCAGATGCCTGCTGGCCACGTTAGTGAACGTCCACGGCGCAAAAGCTAGCTGGGACCTCTGAAACGTCTCTGGACTCAGATCAGCGTCCAGCTGTTTCCCTAGTTCAGCACAGTCTCTGTCCCCTCCCTCTCGCTGCAGACCGTAATGCGGCAAGCAGACGCCGTGTCCCCAGCAGACAGGAGAGCTGGGGGAAAAACCGGCACCCATCCCGCATGCTGATCGGAGGAAGTCCTGTCCGTCAAACAAGCTTTACTACACCCTGATCGCCCTCCTGATGCACTGACTCTTGTGGGTTTGAAACAACTGATGTCATATTTGGGAGTGGATGTAGTATTTCACGCTGTTCAGGCCTTACTATTGGGCTGGGGCTGCCAGGTGACAGCAGTTCTATGAATCAATATGTCTGATTCCTGCCCAGTCTGCATTTAGCCAGAACCAGCAAGCTTCTTCACAGTGCATGGAGTGGTTGAAGCATGCCATATCACATATAAGGTCAGATCGTTAGACGGTTTCGTTTGAAACGATTTCAAGAGGGTGGAGTGAACTCTAAGAATACATCTGCTCGTTCAATATCGGTAATAAATCTCCTGATTCCAATGGCAAACCGGCTTCATGAAGTTCCTTTGGCAGGGATATGATGGAATGGATCCAAAGGGATTTCATATATTTTTGGAAGATTTTGACCAACATTGTAAGAGACTTGTTCGAAATGAGTTGATTCTTTATCCTGCAGATGAAAGCACAGGGATGTGGTATTCATGCACGGCGTCGTTGGTGTGCGGGCGAGAAAATGAGAAGCGACTCGACCTCAGTAAACGGAGGATCCTGCCTTCTTGATGAGTAAATTACAGAGACTGTTTTTGCTAATGGGTGGATGTCCTCCTGACTCGAGAGAGGAACAAATCAGGGATGAAACACTGGAGGTTTGGAGCGGCCCAGCCATAAAGAGGTTGTTTCCTAGGGTGCAGATGCTCTGGGTGTATGTCAGTGTCATCAACAGCCAGCCAAAGACAGGCTGCTGCGTATTCATGCGCCACAGATTGTCATTTGTCATTCAGGACTCGAAGGCACCAAAATATGGGTTCCAGAATGTTTTCAGCCCACAGTATCCACAATGACGCTGGGAAAAGTCAATGGGTCCAATGTACTTAGTCTATTGCGCTACTTCCAAGTGCATCTTGGACGCACTCCGCCTGCATGTTACGTAAGAAGTTCGTGCAAGAGTCTAAGCATGCAGCTTATAGACCATGTGCACAGCAAAATGCAATATTGTCTAAGAAACATATCTCAATATGTAACCATACTCACGATACTTGCAGAGCAAAGATATTTGAGAGGAGTCAGAAACAGGCACGAATGGCACCAAACGTTATTGTTTACTGTTTACTACAGTGTAAACTGTAACTGAATGTTTTCTAATGTAAGGTTAAGACATGTTGTGGTGCTTACTTCTGTATGCCATGATGTTTCTGTTCAACTTGTTTAGGCCTTCTCAAATAATGTGCATGAGCAATGACAACAGCCCTCCGTATTTCAGTGCTAGAAAGGTCTTATCTAATATACCAACAGGTCTAGGCTCCAGCTCCACCGCGACCCAGGTTTAGAAGATAAGTGAGTATATTCAGCTACTATCCAGAACAGCCAGACTGACAGACAGTTTTTATCCACAAGCCATCAGGCTTATGAACACCTCCTCCCCACTTCCGCTATGAAACTGGCTGAACTCTGACTCTGACATGCACCCATTAATATGAGCCCAGTACACATTCTGCTGTTACTGTTATACCATACTGTTTACTTCTGTACTTGCACGGCGCATTTTACACATGCATATGCACCTTACTTGCATCCATACAGTACTGTACTCTCCCTTTCTTTACTTAGTGTTTTTCTTTACTTAGTGTACATATATATTATACTTCTTATTTTTCTCTCTCCTTTTATATTGATATTTATTTTTTAAGACTGTCGGGAATGGAGGAACTGCAAAGTAAGAATTTCACTGTACAATGTAACTGCTTGTTATGCTGTGTATATGACAATAAAACTCTTGAATCTTGAATCTATTGCAGTTTACTGTAAGGGGTGGTAATCAGAATACATTTATGTTCTTCAAATGAATACATTACTTAAAGGGATTATGTTTAACATCTGTATTATTTGCTATGAAATCATAAAGGCATTACTCATTTTCCATAAGCCCTGAACCTAAAACAAACTGCATGATAGATAGATAAATAGATAGATAGATAGATAGATAGATACTTTATTGATCCCAGAGGGAAATTCAAACACGTATTTACAGCATAAAAAGCAATGCACGCAGTGTAACCTACCTGTGCACACATGAAGTGAAAGGATGGTGTGGACACACAGCCAGAGCAGAAATGCATTTCTGTCTTGAGGATCTTAAGGATCATTTCACATACATTCAGGCCTAAAGGGAACCACAATATTACTGTGTAATGAAATCTCTGCCTGCAGGGGAAAAAACCTGCCTTCTGCATCCAAAGACTCCACTTCTTACTTGAATAAACACCTGGAGGTAAGGTTTATTTTTGTCCACTTGCTGGCCCAAGTGCCTACCTGGCAACCTACCTATGTAGCTGAATTGTAAGCCCACTGCAGGTCAGCACCTTAGCAATGTCAATGCAGTAAGAGCTATAAGCAGGTCTGGCCTACAAAGTAACCAAGCAGTGGAGTCAGTTTAGAAGATATTTGTGTATTCGGCTAATTGTTTCTATGCAGAAAAGATTTACCTACATACATGTCTGGAAACATGTCCTGAGAACTACATGCGGGAGGCAACAAGCTTTCTCACTCGAATGATCGAAATGTGCAACGTTTAATGTGATGGCAACATGAAAGAAGATCTGTGTGGTGCTGATGATGAAGCTCTCTGTACACTGCAAAACGTAGGTCCAATTTATCCCTATACTGTCAGATAATTTAGCCTGTTTCAAGTACATTTCTTAAAATAAACAACATCATATATGCCAATATAGTGAAAAAATAGGACTTACTAAAATTACTTAAAGTGGAATATAAATAAGAAATTAGATAGAAAATCTTAAAATAAGCCTACAACAATCTCAAACTGGGAATATTCAAGATATATCACCTAGATATAAGATCATTTTACTTGACAAAATATCATGTTTTTCAGGGTAGCATGAGTCTTTCCAACATCCCATCAGAACTCACTGCTTATGTTTTTACATATACCGAGTTTGCATCTTTACTGAGTGTTAATATATACAGCCAGAGTGAACCTGTGCTTTAGGTAGCAGTACAGTACCAATCAAACTTTTACATACAGTGTAGGTGAATGTTGAAATAGTACATTTATTTATAATACAATTATTGCTTAAGCTAATGAAATATGATACAGTTACATTTAAAGGTATGTATTCTGTAATCTGTAATAGAATACATTTTAAAATAACATTTATGGCATTCAGCTGACACTCTTATCTGGAGCGACTCTTACTGATGTGGTGCAGCATAGTCATCCAGAGCAGGAACCCCCCCCACAGTGACAAGTCGTGTTATTCATTGCGTCACACCAACCATAAACCTCCTAACACTGAATATCTCCTGAAATATTATACTGCATGGTCAGAAAAATGTTTCAGTTTAAAGTTTAAATAGGTAAATACTTAGGAGCCTTCAACTGCATCATTATTACGGTGAATAATATGCTTAAGTTGGCAACAATTCTTTTAACCCCAACTGATGGAGTGTGTAGCTTCTCATTCCTTAAACAACCATGTGTGAAGACGTATCCTGTGGTTGTTGAAAAGATGTTACTGTGTTTCAACAAGCTCAAGTTACTGGCCTGTGTCAAGCAAAGAAACCAGCTAAGGAGAAGCTGAAATGACTGGAATTAGGTAAGAACGGTCTAGCCCATTACTGAAACCTGGACGGAGAGTGGAGAGCTGTTAACTTTGCAGAAGAAGTGATGGTTGTTGTTGGTTGCTGAAGAAATACTTGGTTATGTTAAAGGGAGAAGAATAGACAGTAGCACTCGTGACTTTCTTTAACAGTAAAAGTCAGAGCATTTTTCCACCCAGCACTGGGACAGGAGCTCACAGTAATAGGACTACACCGCTGTCTGGATGTAAGATTCTAATCAGCAGAAAAGGCTTCAGTTTTCCAGGAAGCATAAAGATTGGACCTCGGAGCAAAGGAATCAAGGTCATGGGGTCGGTTGAAAGCAGGATGACATTTTTTCAGAGCGATGGGCATATCAGGGTAAGAAGGGACACATATGAAGTGATGCACCAGTCATGCGTAGTGCCCACCATACAAGCCTCTGGAGGCAGTGTGATGACCTGGGTTGCTTTAGTAGGTGAGGTTGAGCCTCAACAACACTGTGTTATTAAAATGAAGTCAGAAGTGAACAACCAGGTATTCACATCAATGAATTCTTTCTGACGGCACAACCATATTCCACATGCCGAGATTCATCGGGCTGCGACTGTGATAGAGTTGTACGGGGAGGTTGAGAAGACTTTATGGAGCGGTTGGATTATTAATACAAGCTCTGGGCCGAAAGTGAATGCAACTCTGGACTGAAATAAATGTTGTGACATAAGGTTGTCAAAACAATCCCACAGCGAATGTGTGTCGTAATCAAAGCTACAGGTGGTCTGAAAACATAGTACAGTGTTTATTACAGGGAGGTAACCGATGCCCCAATGCTGGTAAACGGTACTCCTTGTTGCCTATAGCTCTCATACATACTTTATAAATGAGAAAGATCTGTTCAGGCGGAATATTGTTTTTTCTGAGTTTGTTTGGAAATAAAGATGTCTGTATTTTATTTAAGGATGATAAATAGTCTGAACCACTGACATGGTGATTTTGGTGGGTGTAACTTAGACCACATAGACTGACTAGAGATCCATAAACTGAGGTCCTTTAGTACCACCAAGTCTCTGAGGGATCAGACTCTATAAGGCAAGTTCATACAGTAGTATTATACGGGTGTATTATGTTCTTATTTGGGTTGACCCTCAGCAGACCTTGCTCTATAAGCAACTAGGCTGGTTATAAAGCACAATATGCAGTTCGCCTTGATATAGAGAAAGGTTTGGAGCTTCGGGTTTGTCTCAGTGGAGCGTCACTATGAAGAATGACATCTGAGATTATAAATCAACAGCACTCTCCAAGACTTCAGAACCCATCGGAAACCACAAGAGCCATATACTTCAGGATGGAATTCACTGAGGACAAGATCCTCTCTCCACTGTCACGCAACTCTGTTCGACATCCAAAACGACTCAGCAAAGCTGCTTGGTCTCCAGAGCACCTCTAACTACCCTGCAATCAATGCTCCAAATAAACTCCCCCAAAGGAATGAATACAGGATATCCATTTATCTATTTCACAGATCTGTCACTACTTCTGTATGCTTTCAGTCTCACCCTGTCAAACGGTAAGTACTCCAGCAGTGGCTTCGCATTGCATAGCAATTCTTCGTCTTCAGTTATCATCCACTAATAAAAGGACGAATCAGTGTTTTCCTGATGAAAATGAACTTAATTGGAATGAAATGCTGATTAATACACCTCTGTGATCCCTGCAATAATATTAGGATATCAAGTGCAGTAAAGGGAGTATCATGTGCACACCTGCCTGTTACTGTTAAAGTCTGAGGGGGTGGGGGGAGCAGCCGACAGGAAATTCATGATCTTGACGGGAAGCTGAAGGGGGAGAGCAGTCACATAGCTTTAGAAATCAGGGCCCACTAAACAAGCGTGGCTGAAAAGGGGTGCTCTCAATGAGCATGCCTGATTTGGGCCTCCTTCTGGCTTCTCTCCACTCAGGGAGTATCAGGTTCTGCCACATGGGCCAGGCACAGTGTGCCTTCCTTTTCATGTGCTGACTCCCCATATTTAGAGCCCTCCGTCACGGCTCTCTGTCCAAACCCGGGCGCTGCAACCCCCCGCCCCCCAGCCTCAAATCCCCCCCCTCAGGAGTACTGAGAGTCTGTCTCGCTTCAACTTCCTTCCTCCTAAATATGCCATTCAGAAGGGACGTTTATTGACTGTCGTGCAGGTGGCTTTGGAATGTAACGCTTGAAGCCATAACAAAACAGATTTCATAAGATATGGTGAAGAAATCATAGACCTAAACTTACATGCGTGTGTTTCTCGGGGGCAGCACGCGCTAATGGCAGTTAAAGCCGCTGGAAGGGACAGCGTAGCTTATTCTGCACAACGTGAGACGAGAGTTCCAATGTCCCTCAACGCAGAAGGAGAAATGCGAGATGCTTTTGAGGGGGCTGAAGGGCAAAACAGGGGCCTCTGCCAGGACCAGGAGACTTCTAAACGTCTCTTTCCTCTCTTCCCTCTTTACAGAAGATCTGTGAAGCTCGTCTGTGCCTTCTTATCAGGGGAGGAAATGGTTGATTTGATGTGGCATTGGGCTGTTGACTTGGAGCCGTTCCCACCCTCTGACAGAGGGGTCATGTTGGGAGGAGGGGTCTAGGGAGTTGCAGTGGGCTCTGGTCCAAACGGAACACCTCGGTTCCTTGCTCCTCTCCAATCCCAATTCCAGATCCATTTTCCAAAGTTGCTTGATCTGAATAGCAGAAAGTGAGACCTTTAAGGAGTCTGCTCATATATTCTGTGTTACACAATGATTCGGAAATTTAAACAACAAACAAAAAAAAAAGATGCTACAACAAAAGAGACAACAGTGGGATTGTTGTTGGTGTCAAGAGGGTGGGAATGATGCATTGCGGTTACTCCATCCAGAATCACTGTGAATCACTGTGCCTGCAGGATTCACAAGCCTTTTGGGTAAGCCCTGTCTCTCATGGGATGCAAACCCTTTCCATGCCTGCAGGTTTAAGTGTGGGATTCTGGGCTCCAGGAAAACACATTTTACTGCATTCCCACAGTGGTGGTGCACTTCTTTCCTTCATTTTTCGGAGTCTCCTGCTGATGCTGTTATTGTTGTTGTTTGTCAGATGGAGGTTTGTCAGCCCAGTGACAATTCCTGCTTAATTTCACAAGGAAGCCCAAGTGCCCTCAGACACATCTACCGATAGCTTTGTTCCCTGGCCAAGAGCACGGCATTCCTCTCAGCTGCGGAGCAGCTCCCCAGAGCCTAGGCTTCACTGAAGCAATTAACTATGGGTAATTTGGCTTAATGAATACTATCAATTACAGATCCTCTGTACTTAAAGAGCTGGAAAGATTCAGAGGCTGCGGTATTTCAAAGAGAGAGAAAAAAAACTTTACAAGATTTTGTGGCAGGGGCATATCCATGGTTATTTTTAGTTCTTTAAGTGATTAATGCAGATAAATAAAACAATAAATAAGGACAGTCTCCTAAATCAGTTCGGGTGGCGTTTATACACGTGAGCAGGTTAGTCACTTTGTCTAAACGTTCTACACCAACTTCCAGATCAAGATCACTGGCTTCTTCTCGGTTACAGACCATAAGTTTATACTCAGCAGTTTTTAAATGTCATGGTATGTCTAAAAACAAGTGTTCAGACACAGTTATGCAGCAATAGTGCTGTTTAGTCATGTCTGAAGTGTAATTGTTGCATGAGACAGCTTTTAATCTACAGTGGCAAGGAACTGAGCTTCTGGGACACTAATTTGTGACCCTGCCTTCCTGTATTTGCCGCAATTCACTACTACCGGTGCCTGTGGAAAAAAAGTCCCATTAAGTGCCATTAAGCAATTTTGGTTTTCCAATTAAAACCAAGCAACGGATTTATAGGTAAGCTTCCTCCATTCCATATTTCCAGCGTTGCCTTTTCCCTAAAGTTAAAGGCAGAACGCCGCCCCAGACGCTATCTTACATCTAACACGCAATCGTCTAGTAAAGGAAATTCTTCACCACACATGCTGCTGTAATTGATCCTGCATGTGCATGGCACAAGAAATGAAATATTACCAATCATTCCTGAACCGCCTACAATGGATAACCTCTCCTCTGACACAGAAACAAATGCAAAACTCTGTTTTACTTGGACTCTATATTAAAAAACGTTCAGGTTCTTGACAGCATTCTGCTAACAGGAGGCACGGCTGAAACACTCCGCTCCAAATCACATTTGATCCGCAAATAAAGAAAGGGGGAAATGTTTTGCTCCGTACCGAAACTGAGCTTTGTTTAAAGCAATAGAGGAAGTTCAAAAGAGGAAAAAAATGAGATCACCCTTACAAAAATGCGCTGTAATTAAGGCAGTGAAATTCTAGTGCAAGTGCGAATTACTCAGAGAGGCAGATTGAGATTAAAATGAACTCTAAACAACATGCAGCTGTTGCTCAATTTCAATAAAAGCAAAAGAAGTTGTTTAATACGAAACACGCACACATACACATCTTTATATGCTCAAATAAAGTCTTCTGATGTAGTCTGCTGGGTTTCCTATTTAACCCGTATCAAGCAAATAGCCTAAGGATTCCACAACTCTCTAAATCTCAAACAAGTACATTTATAAGGAGGAAAGGCTTCCATCACTTCTATTCACAGCCAAAGTAAATCCCAGATCGAAACAATGCTGATTTGATGTTGGGCACAACTGTTAACTCAACACAAGATTTCTGATGCTGACTTAGCAGCTCTTTTACAAGGTTGTTAGCTTTTGTGCTGCCCGGCAGAAATTCTACCAGCTCCTGATGTAGAGGTGTAAGTAGGTAATGCCATGCATGGATGCTCAGTCCCCATCCCTGCCATGTAGGAATAAAAGTCCTCAGGTAAGTCTGGCTAAATGCTCCGCTCACTTAAATCACTCTAGATTAGAATCTGCTAATGTAGGTAGGTCAACATCAGTACTGACATTAGATCAACAGCTATTCAACCATCAGCAGCCATCTGCTGAATCAGCAGGGCTTATTTTCCGATGCTGAATCAAAGGCCAAGACAACCAGCAAAATCAACACGGTTTGCTATCTGGGAAATCAGCCAAACATATCTACAAAGCTACAGGTGGACTGCTGGCCATCACGGGCTACAAGGTAAGAGCCTGCAGCTTTATGGCAAAGCTAGTCATGCTCATTATAGTCTACACATATGAATTTAGTATTAGGTGAATTTAAAAATAGACCTAGTTTGGATAACTTCATTTTAATAAGTCTAATCTTATTGGCTTTAGATACTGTATTGGACTCATTTGGCCTATAGGGTTTATTCGTTTATGTATTGACCGCAGTCTGTTTTCCCATAATCAACTATTCTAAGGTAATGAATGAATATTGCACTTGTTAAAAGAACAAAAACATGCCAATAACCAAACCTATTGTAGGAATATCACTAAATGCTGTGTATGATTTTCTTGCCTTATGACTGACTCCACTACTTGTTCCATATACAGTGCCTAGCCAGTTTAAAATTCAGCAACTTCTTCTGGAGTTAACTCTTTAGTAGTACTAACAACAATACTCTCATGCTTTAATTTGATTCCTTGCATGGTGAAATGGTTCTTCAGATTGATGGACAATATGTCATATGTAGTTCTACACAGACCTACTTCCGTATAGCACCAGAATGGGTTGTTCTGTTGTTACAAACTTGACTACATAACAAAAAGCTGATAAATAAGATGATCAGGATCCGCAGCTGAATGACAACTTGGACTGCGTGGTGAACATAACCACCTGTCTGCTGAGCACAACTACCTGTCTGCTGAATTTAATTTAAAAAAAAATCAAGCCTCAGTTTAAATGTCCGGGATTTTAGAGGGCTGAGTTGGCAAGCCTACAAACACATGTAGGACAATGCAATGTATCCTTGTCAAACCTACAGCTGTTGTCTAGATGAGACATTAGTACAACGGTCACAGTCAGGCATTACTACAACAAAAGCAACACAGATGCATTTTTCTTTAACATGACAGTGATAACTCACAGTTCTGCCCATGTTACTACAAACATTTCCTCAAAGACAGGAGTCAACCAGAAATATAGCCAGCTGGCTGTGGTGCACATTTGACCTTTGAGTAGAAAAGGTACAATACCAGAATTTGTTTTCTGATATTCACACATTGTGTATCCGTCGATACTGATATAGATTATTTTGTTGTTGTTGAAAAAAACTAAGCTATAAAACAAAGTGTTAAATGAACCAATTCACTTCAAATGAACATCTAAACGTATAGACCATCATGCTCACACTACTGAAGATGCACACAGCTAATAACATCACAGGACAGTGTGGGTTGATGGATCTGGACAGGATTTGAAGGTATTTTTTGTTCTTTTTAATCTAAAGCATTTCCAGAATCACCACATAAACCAAACAGCATGCATCAATATTAATTATTTTAAAAAATACATGATAATGGGCTTATGACATCTTGATCTGCCCTCAGAGAATGTTGGAATTTTGGAACCAAGTTGTAAAATGTATTCTAGGTTAAAATGATAAACAATAATGACAGAAGTTTCCAGTTACCTCAGATGGAGGCATCTCGCTGTTCTCGGGAACAATTTCCGCCTTGTCCCAAGTATGAGAGAAGACCTAATAGAAATGATGTCAAGACTGAGACAAGACAGACCCTGTTAATTTACTGACTGGAGATCAGGAACAGACTGTGTACTACACCACCACTTTTCACTAGGGATCAGTATCAGCCAGGATCAGGTTTGGTAGGATTTTGCATAAAACACAAACATGTCAGTCGGCCGAGATATACTTTTTATTCTGTCAGATCTGTGTTGCAATATTAGGAGGTAAATAATGTGAGACAGGTAAGTGCACCCACACTGTATTTGAATGCTGCTACTCCACACAGACCCAAATGTCACAGGATATTTATAGAGGACTCGCTGTGTAACACAGCAAGTCAAGCTGTCTCTTACTTTTGATGTAGTACTTTATTTGATTCATGATACTTAATTAGGACACTGGATGGTTTGGCCTGTTAACACCCTGTTGTCATTAGCAATGGGAGAAAAAAGGGTTAATAAATTATTATATGCATCATATCACCTGTTTGGTGGAATTGCCTTTGTTGCAACCCTCCCCTATTTCATTTACATTTACAGTATTTAGCTGACGCTCTTATCCAGAGCGACTTACAAGGTTAATCATATTACAGGTAGGCCAATGTAATGTTAGGAGTCTTGCCCACGGACTCTTATTGGTGTAGCACAGCATCACCCAGACCGGGATTCAAACCCCGGGTAGTGGTGTTATCCGCTGAGCTACACCGACCACTATTCAACCACATCATTCATTCCTGAATGATTTCACAGTGTAAGGGCTTCCGATGGTTTAAAAGGTGTCTCATGACTGATTCCAGATGCATTTGATGGTTGGGCTCCAAAGGTGTCCTACAGTAAATTAGTAGTCTCTAATGGAACTCATTAAACACATTCCCATTACAAGTAAAACCATTTAAAACCGTTTTAATCATAATAGTTCTAATGGTCAGCAAGGTCAGTAGGGCGATAAGTAATATTGCTGGAATTGTGCTAATGTATTAGTAAGTGTGTATTAACCCAACACATTGTGAGCTTTACATTGAAAAGGAGGCCAATAAAAATTAAACTGTAAAATGTATGACTGGTGGATAGCAAGTCACAAATAATCACATATTTGAGTGACTGGTGAATGTTTAGGAACTTCACATGTGACCTACCTGTACTACTTTAGAACTACAACATTTGATGAAAGCAAGAGATAAAATGATACACAGAGAAGCCCAGTGAGGTATCTGGATTATGTAGTACTCCTGTCAAAAATCACTGGAACTGGAATTGTTTTTCATAGTCTTGAACTTAATGACTTTGACTTGCTTTATGGTGAGTCAGACTTGGACTCAATCTCTGCACCAATGACTCGGACATGAGCCATGGCCACTTCAGACTCAACTCAGAGGATAAGTACCGAGAGATCTGACAACATTGGTGCCTATGTCTCTGTTAATGCATGCTACAAAGCTGACCAGTCCAGACTCCTGTCCTTAACATACTATCAGAGCCATGCAATCAACAAATGGTCCAGAGCATGTATTACATCGTTGTATCCGTAACACAGGAGAAACAACCAACGTGATGCATTTCAGATCTCTTCCTGATCTAATTCTTATTCATTCTTTTCAAATGCTGTAACAAAGTGTATCATTCAGTACTCAGCTTTTAATGCTGCTCTTTTCTTAAAGGGCCCATGCAAAGGAAAGGCAAATGCTCCCCTTCAAAAGAACCAACCATAATAGAGGCACAGAAAACTAGTAAACTAAACAGGAACTTAAAGGCTCATTATTTCAACATTCATGTCTGTTTATTTAGGTTTTCATTACATGCTTACCTCTAATATTACACTTATACACGTATAATGTTGAAACGTTTGAAGACAGCTGCTCCGACGATATCTATTCAGAAATCAAGGGGCATTAATATAAAGTTTGTCTTATGTCCCCTACTCTTCTGAAGGCTTTACACTACTGTTAGAACACTGCTGTAAAGATTTGATTGCATTTAGCCACAAGAGCATTAGTGAGGTTGGGTACTGATTTTGGACGTTTAGTTCTGGATCCCTAAACGACATTCCAATTTAAAAGATATTGGTTGGTGCTCCGTAGCCCAATGCTGGTGGAGGCCAGGGGGACTGAAAGTGCTTTGCACCCCTCTGGCTTATAATTAACATTGGGGATGGTGATCTAGAGCTTCAGAGCACACCAAGGAGTTTATATAAGCTGTGTATGTGCTAGCATCCGTGACAGTAATGAGTGTACCTTAAAGTAGCTGAATTACAAAGGCTGTTTGGACAAGTGTTTGGACACAGACTGTGCATCATAAACTGTTTCACTATGATATTAGTACAGGTTTAATAGCAAAAGTGCTAACTAATAGAAATAACATGATGCAGATTCATCCAATCACTTTTAAACCTAGGCCCTTTGCCTGTGGATGTAGGGATAGGTGGATCAATACCTAAATATCGATACTTTAAAGTCTAGCCTTTTGAGAATTGATTTTGGCAAAAATATCAATATCATTTGTGCATGAATGGTTGTGTAGGAACTGCTTTTCCTTCTGCCTCCATCCTCTGTAACTATTCAGAATGTAACTATTTAAATGTTAATCTAATGAATACGTATTTAGCTACTGAATTTCCAGTTACCATAAAATACAATATATAATTAATACAGATGTTTTAACAGCCACAACTGTTAAAACATCTGTATTAATAATTCTGTAACAATTCTATAACAAGTTGTCATTGATGAAAGTCACAGTATCAGTATTATTATTGAAACATTAGCCTTGGTATTGCTTGGTATCGGATCAAATCAGTGGTATTGCCCTTCCCTAGTCGCTGTGTATTCCCCCCAATTAGCCTTCTGTTGTAAAGGCTGTGAACGGCCTCCAGCTGCTCTGGCCTGCTTCTCACTTCTGATAATTCAGATTTGGATGCTACTGCTGCCAATTCACACAGGAAAAAACATGCTTGCTAAAGTTTGGTAGCTTTACAAACACAGTTTCTATTCACAGGCTAGTGCTGTGATTTAGATTTCATTAACAGATGCTGGGTTATCAGTAGGGCTTCCAGTCGATCCTGAAGAGAGGCAAAGTCCAGGCATTTAGTCATTGTGAGTCGACTCTAAAGCTTTGGACTTGATTCTACACAAAGGGGTTCCAGTGTGCACACAGCAGAATGAAGACACACCTTTCTCACACATTGATAGTCCAGTTGTATTATAGTTTTGGCAAAGTGGAAAATAAAACCATGATGTGAAATGTTAAACATAGTGTGTCTGTGGTTAAACTGTCTACCCACATGAATGAGTTAACAGAGGACAATCCGGTACACGTCAGTCAGACCACATTAACCAGTTCATCTTTTTTATAACTTGAATTACCTCACTATGTTCAAATATGATTAATACTCTACTATTTATTTTTATTATGAGATGACAAGGTTGTTGTGTGGAATCAACTATTGGACATGGAATCAGAGCTGAATGCAAAATTTCTGGACTCCAAGAGCCTGTTTTTTCTGAAAGCCCATTTTGATCCTTTAAAAGTATCTAACATCTAATTGTTTTTTTTGTTTTCATTATCATGTTGCTGTGCCATCACTTTGTGATGATAACTCATTGACTTTAGATGCAACTTGTTGCTTTCAGACACTGACTCACTACTGAGATGCTCATCTCAAAAGCAAAACGTGTCTGGAAATAATGAGAAAGCATTTTATAATAGTGACTTATTACCACAAAGTAACAGAACAGCAACTTAAAAATGAAATAATAATTACATGACGGTGTGCTTCCACAGGTCTGTCTCAGAGTTTGGGTAACAAAACAATAATACCAATAATGATCACATCCAATGGTGTGATAACAAATCAATAACAGTTTAGGGCAGTATAGATTAGTAAACTTTATCTGTTTAAGTAAATTAATAAAAGTGAAGAAACAGTTCATTATTACAGTCGTCATTATTTTGCCACACCACTTACCGAGCTGGTGGAAAGAAGGATTTCCTAATAAAAGGAAGCTGATTAAAGTTTATTATGAGTAAAATACCACTGTGGAAACAGCAGAATCTGCTTTCTATTTTCCAGACGGTATTAAATGACAAACCAAAGGATATTGATTGCATTAGTCCCATTATACTGTGAGACTCAGCTAAGCCCACTGCTACAGTCTGTGTTATTTATCTTATTAAAATCCCAGTTTACAGGCCTAAAAAAGGATTTTCTAAGCTGAAGCTTTTTCATGAAACTCCACAATAATACTGATAATCACAATGGAGTCTAAAGGAGATCACTGGAGTCTCAATAGAAGAGAGAAAGAGGAAGGCTTGACAAGAGAAGAGTGCCATCTTTTGGACAGCACTGAGCCACACACAGACAATAGCCTGTAAAAGCATTAGACCACAGTAAACCACACCAGCATTCCTAACCCTGACCCATGAAATCTATCAACAGGCCACTATACGCAGTAAAACACTTCCTGGCTTGCCACACCTGTAGTGAAAGAACGGCCGCAGACCAGCAGCTGGATTTGCAGAGGAACTGTAACCCAACCTTTAGCATTTCATGATTAGGTTGCAAATCATAATTGGACATAGAAAAGTGAACTGGGCTGCGTAGGGGCCATTTGGCTCGGGCAGAATGCTCTCAAAAGAGAAAGGGGATTGCAGTGGGAAACGTCACTCCCAGAGCGTGCTCATGGGGTTTCGGGTTTTTCACTGGCATCTCTCCAGCTCCACAACTGAGAAGCCATCGGAAAGAGAGAGAGATTATTCAAGTTCTTCTGCGGAGGAGCTGACAGTGGAGCTGCTGCCTGTGCTTGAGCCGCTTTGATCCTTTCTCCTGCTGAAAAGCCTAACAGGCGAATTAGAGCAGACAGAGACAAGGAGGAGAGGAGGAGGATGCCGATGTCAAGATTTGGGAGAGTGTGCATCTGTTAGCGTGCAATCCCACCTTCTATTCCTTTGGCAGAAGCGCATCCCACAGTGTACTGCACTCCGTGCGATGAGGTCCGCTGGCGATTTGCTGGCATAAACCGACATTTCCCAGGCTTCGCCTTTTTTCCCCAGTTTGTGGTTTTTGAGAAGATGTGGTTTCACTGTCTCAGCGCTGAAATGAAGTATAGTTAGGGGGGGAGAAAAAGAATTTATACCCAGATACCCTGGGAGTGATCCTAAGCAAAGCTGTTGGGAAATTTAGAGGCTATATGGCTGATTCCCTGAGGAATCTTATATCATATCAAAGGACTATTCGTGTCAGCGAGATCTCGACACGAGATCTACCGAGACCCCTGGGGTAGAGCTGTGGGCAATAGCCTGTGAACGGTGAATAGGTCTTAGAGGAACTTTGGCTCTCTCTGCATTTCCTGCTCTGAATGGCAATTAAGTTTATATCCAAAACATGATTCATCATATGACTTAAAACCACAGCTGTAATTTAAAATCAAGAGCACTCTGGGTCACAGAAAATGAGGATGCGCTAGGAATATGGAAAAGCATCCTGAAGCACAAGGGACCTCTCCAATGTGGCCTTTCTCACATGAGAACACAGAGGGCGAGAGGGTAACACAGTTTATTATAGGCATCTTAGTTTAAATTAAGGCAAAGGCAATGTTTAAAAAATGTATAAGCATAATATAAATACAGAACATAAATTAAGCTGTGATGAACACTGTTTCAAACTTTCACAGCACCACAGTGACCGTAACCAAAAGTAAATATAAAATTTGTTCTTAAATATAAATTACAATTATATATAATGTTACTTGGATTCATCACAGTCTAAATGGCTGTGAAGTGTCAGTACATTTCATAGTGTTTCGAGATAAGAACATTACAATAGAGTATGTCACAGCAAGTACGACATGCATTGAAAGTGGTAGTGTGTGTCTTTCAGGAACAATGCTGATCACTTCCCTTGGCTTGTATGAGGAGTGGATTAAAGAGCATAAAGCAAATAGAGCAGCAGTAAAACTCACTGCAGAGCTCAAGGACCAGTGCCCATCGTCGCTACCTACCGCTCCACAAGCCCTATGAAAATACAGATAGTGTTAAGAGCTTAGGTCTTCCTCTGGTTGTGATACCTGTATAGGACAGGCGACCGTTCACACCTTATTCGAGAGCTAGTAAAGAGGACTCGGCAGTCCCACAGAAGTCTCTGTGGAGCAGAAAGTTCTTGATGGCATCAGGTAGAGGGAGGCTGGAGATGTGCAGCAGCCGGTGCTTTCCCATGGCCCGTCGGATAGTTATGCGACACAGGTAAGTCAGCCTCCTCGTACCTCCTAAAAGAGAGAGCACGGAAACACCACAGCTCTACATAAACAACTGAATTTTAACATGATACTATGTAGCATAAATGTTAAAACAGTTTTTTTACATTGAGAAATATTTTTCTTGCACTGTTGTACACAGAGAGGTGAAATCCTCTTCATCTATACCTCTGAGAGACTTTGTCTTTAAACTTAAAAACTATTTTTGTTAACTAACCTAAATAGTTGTGAGATGTTCCACCAGGTAACTTTAGCAGGTATATCATCTCCAGTTTGTTGTTTATTATTATATTTAAAAAAAAATAATAATAATGTGAACTTTTGAAATAAAAAAGTGTACATTTGGCAATTTTTTATGTCTGTGTCATTATTTATAACATAATGGTAATTAATGCTGGTTGGAGGACCTCCATGTGAATTTTTTTGCCTAGAGTCCCAACACACTCCAGAATCGCCACTGACAGTGCATAACCAAATCAATAACACAAATGCACTATATGTTATGACAGACCCCCGATTTTACTCCTGGAACACTTATATCAGGTTTCTGTTTTTTTGTCACTTACCCTAAGCAGAGCGGATCTGCCTGGTGTCTGATGTCTGGTGTCTAAAATTCGTTCTGAAGCTTTAAGACTCAAGTCGCTAAAAAGCGATAAACTTTTGCCTGACTGACTTCAGACTTCAGATCACACATACTACTGTTTTACCCATTTCATGTACACTGGCCCTGGTTTAATATCAGTATGTCATACCTTGCCAGAAAGCACAAACTGGTTTATGGGTGATTTTATACTAAAAGAAGTATGTAATGATTTAGGTACGTAGTTAGCAGAACACCAAGTGGTAAAATCTATATTTTTATTACAGTAGTTCAACGCCTCACAGCTCAAAACAAAAAAAGCTAACGTCCTGTCTGATAAATAAGACTTGGACTAAAATCTAAATTAGACTCTCAGGAACCAAAATGGTTAAAGAAACTCACTCCTGGCCTCCTGATAGATGTGTAAGGCCTCAGTGTTGACCCTCACTCTTCCCATCGTTTCCGGGTCCGGCTCCTCCCAGGGCACGAGCTGTGGATTTGCCCCATGGTCTAGTAACAGCCTCACAAAAGCTGGTTCACAGCCATGCCTAAGCACGGCATCCAGCAAGCAGGAGGCCAGGCCTCGGGCCAGCGCCTCGCGGCTCACGGGGCCGGTATAGTTGTAGTCAGCGTTGGCCCCAGCCTCCAGGAGCAGCCGGAAACACTGCAGGTGGTGATAGGCAGCGCTGATGTATAGGGGACACACCACCAGTGTGGAAAGAGTACGGGCACTGAAGAGAGGCCTTGGCCCTAACTGATGGTCCACATCCACATCAGCATTAAACCTGGGGAAACACACACCATGTACTGGTTAAGCTACAGAGGAGCAATCCGGATCCTGGTGTCTAGTGATAGAGGTCACTTATTGTTTGGCAGCATCTGGTTGATAATAAAACATTTCCTATACCTATTCCTTTTACATATAAAAGTGAGCAGTATGTCAGTCACCAAAATACTGTGCACCCCCAATACATATCTGCAACACTGACTACGGCTCAAATTTCTCCTACAGCCCTGCGCTGCATACTAGCACTCTCACCTGATGAGTTCTTGCAGGATGTCAACCCTGCCCACCCGCGCAGCATGGTATAAGGGTGTGCTTCGATGGTGCCTGCTGCCATTGGGGTCAGCACCAGCCTCTAACAGGATCCGTACACAGTCCAGATGGCCATTTACTACAGCCACATATAAAGCAGTTTGACCCTTCACGTCCACCAGGTCCACCTCTGCTCCCTGTCCGATGAGGAAGTCCACGCAATCCCCGTGTCCAGCAGTGGCAGCAATGCGCAGAGGGGTGCAGGGTAACCAGCCACAACACCACACTGATTTCTCATTGATCCGCCTGTAGAGACAAGACAGTGAAAGCTGTCAACTTCAGATGTGCTTCTGCAAAAGGCTGGTTAAAATTGCTCTACGTGAAGGTATGCATATGTATCCACACACCCCGAATTAAAGAATTCAGCTACTTGAAGATGCACACATTGGTGCCAGAGGCATTAAATTATAAACATACAGCAAGTCCAATATCCATAAAAAAGTACTGCCAATAGAATAGGACACTCTAGAAGAAAAGGCCACCATGCCCAATGGCAAGGAGAATAAAAATGTATAAAGCTGCTTCCCCAAAAATTAGCACTGCATACCTTTGGGTATGAATAATGAACAATGAATGAGCAGGTGTCTACAAACTATTGCTGATATTGTATTTTGTAGGCAATCGTAGACGGCCAGTAGTAAGGGGTCAAGTGTAGAGCTAAGGGGCCTCTTAGTATCATAAGAAATGTTAGAGACTGAGACATATCTGTCAATCAGTGCAAGGGTAGGCGGGGCTCACTGCTTGAAGCTGTCTTCCTGAAGGAGGCTCTTGATGGTGTCCAGATCTCCCACGTAAGCGGCGTTGTGCAGGCGCATGTCCTCGCACTGCTCCAGTGGCTTGTCACAAAACTGCTCCTGCAGCCATTCCTTCAGATTACGACCTGACAGTGAGATGAAGAGAATGAATGAATGACAGAAGGTATGAATAAATGTGTTGCTCGATAGGTATGTGTAACCAGATTCAACCATGATTGGACATGGCAGATTTTTTGATCAAGGCGTGAAGTTAAGAATTGGCAGATCTGTGCTGCAATATTACAATGCAAATGATGTGGGGCGGGTGAGTACACCATCATCTGAAAGTTGCCAATGCTGCTGCACCGGGGTGCCCAGTTCTGGTCCTGGAGATCTACCAGATCAGAACACCTGGATCTGATGTTCATAAGGTTTTTGTCACCTGGATCAGTTGTGCTTGATTAGGGCTGGAGCTAAACTCTGCAGGGTGGTAGATTTTCAAGACCAGAATGGAACACCTCTGTTATACACAAAATATCCTTTTACTGATGTTATTAAAATAGGCAACTGATTTAATATTATTAATGCTTATATAATTTATATTTCAAGCCTGGCCAATAAGAACCACTGGAAATGTATCTGATGTGTCCTTGTGTTGCACACAATGTGAGCTTCAGATTATTGAAGAAGCTGTAAAGAAATAGGAGTCGGCCATGCAGATTAATGATCGGTCCAAGCCTAATGATAAAGTATCTGGTCTGAGCCGGTCATCTTCCAACCACGCCTCTCTGTCTCCATGACGGCCAGCCAAAAGGCAAGATCAAAAAATACTTCATCTTAAACGATGAGACACATTTCTGAAAACGAGAATAAATGTTTTACGCTGGTATAATGATGAACTGATGTGTGGACTGGGTGGTCTTCCCACAGCTGTGATTATGGACACCGTTACCTGCCACAGAGCCGCTGGCTAAGTTGGAGACAGTAACCAGCGGGTAGTTCATGCTGGGCGGCTCGTCGTCAACATCCCCCTCCACAACGCCCCCGCCCTCAGCCATGTGTGCTTAGCTTATTCTGTCTGTCCAAAAGCCGCCGGTGGTGTTGCCGGAGAACGAGAGTGAAGGCGGTAGACGGTTTTAACGCGGTTTGTTTGGGTGGAGTTTGTTCCCCGGATGTTTTGGCTGGGCTCGTCCGTTGCCGCGCTCTGATTGGCTAAGGGTGAGTTCCGCTTCCTGGCTGCTGTTAAGGCGACAACAGCTCTAATATGGCCCCCAAAGTGTAGTTTAATCTTCACTAACATGTCAGTTATTCCAGCCGTCTTTGGCCTGTGTTTAAATATACGTGTTTATATGTATATTAGGCTTCCTTCTTTTCCTTTTTAATGAACTTCTTCCTGTATGACAGAAGAGGCACATTTAAACACTGCTACCAAAATAATTCCAGGAGTGACACTGTAGCCAATTAAAAGGTTTAATAGATTAATACAGGTATATAAATACGTAATATGTACTGAAGATCGAAATAACCGATTTAGATGCAGTATGTAAACAGTAATGTTTAGTTTTAACCAAGTTCTGTTCTGTTCCCTGTCTATACAGTACATATACACTGAAACTAAGACGTGCCTTTTTAATGAATTGTTTTTGTTTTGTCATGAAAACAAAAATCTTCACTTGTATCCACCTATCTAACCTACGGAAGTTTGTGCTTAAATTATAAGGAAATTTTCAGCCTACTTTTTGTATGAGGCACAATACATAGCAGCCCATCAGAACAGAGGTCATTTTCATGTATTAAAGGCTCACTAACAGGAACAACTGTCTATCATTCTAAGGGTTAAAGAAAATGACCATCTTCCTGACACTAGAAAATCTGTGTTCTCCTTCAGAGTCACGTTCCTGAGGAAGCATTAGCAGAGCCTGGGTCAGTGCCTGTTCCAGTGCAAGTCCAGTGGTCAGAGGCATTGCTTAGCTCTCTGTTTATCTGTGGTAGGTGACTTGAGTCTGTCATTGTTGGAAGTTTATTTCGGAGAGCCACAGAGGCATGCCTTATTGCTGCCTGACGACAGCTGAACCGTGGACACTGGGCTTTGGGCTCTAAAAATAAACAGGGAGTCGGACGGCCCATGTGTCACTCAGAATGGAGTGGAGCATGGGGAGCTAGAACACCCAGCTTTCTAAACACAGGCTGTGGAAAAAAAGAATACACTGGTCAGCTACCTTCCTCATTCAGTTCTGACTGCCCCTTTGACTCTCCCCAGGCCCATTCGTTATATTGCTGAGGTTTTTAGAATTTCACAGCTAATTTGTACTACATTTGTACTCCCTCTCCGCCAATTTAAAACATAGACTATCTGAGATTAACGGTACTTTCATATAAAAATAGATGTGGATGCATCATTAAGAAGATCAACAGAGTTTTCTACGGTATACACGCTCCTTTCATCCAGTGAACGTTTAAGATGGATGGAGTTTGTCGACACTGATGAGGAACCAGAGCCATTTCCTCCTCAGTTGGGCCAAAACTCTGTCTCCTCACAGAGGAGACAAGCCTCAGAGTGGAGTCTGCTCTCTCAGTCAGGATCCCAAGGCAAGGGCCAGACAAAAGCTTTCAGGAGCATGTGCAGTCCAGTCATTCAGCCTTAATCCCAACGTTCACACAGCAGCCTCTCAGCCAGGTGTCCAGGGTTTCAAGAGCCTCAAAAAAAGCAGACTTATCAGACATGACCAGGTCAGCCCATTCTCAATTGATGCTGAAGGGTCCCTCCTAGTCTTTGCACAGGCAAGAGAGATATGGATGTGTGTGTGTTAAGTCTTGCGCAGCTGTCTCAAGCGTTGCCAGAAAAACAAAATCAGGCCTCGCGTTAGCCTCTAATATAGGCTCTTAGAGTATTAAAGTGTTTTTGTTATGTCAGATTGGACTGGCCTTCAAAGACCGGGCGTAGTCAAGCGTGTGACTGCGTTGCGCCAGACGCCACCAGGACTTCACATGAACCCGTCAAAAACACAAACTACACACATTCATCACTTCCCTGTAACACCGTCCAAAATAATCATTAAAATGCCACACTAATGTTTACCTCACATCAGCAAAGCAGCAAACTTTCACAACACCCGTTATTTCCCCCTACATTTTCATGACCACTTCCCTAAAAACAGGGCATGTGCAAGTGTTTTACTTAAATGCAGCCATTTATTTCACTCCACTACAAAATTTATAGTCATTTGTGAACTATGATACAAATGGAATATACATAATATACAGCACATACAATATGGTTGTGGTAAAAATAGCTTACAGTGTAAAAGGTCCAGTCTTGAAAACAAAATGGGAAATGCTTCGCATTCAATATGTAAAGATTATGGATGTTTTCATTCATTAAAAGTTGCAATATCTAAATCTGTTGTTCATGCTATAATATAGCTAATAATACTGTATGAAATATTCATATTAATATGCAGTTATTAGTAGTGTATGGTTTACGGTTGAACTCTTGAAAAATATCAGTCTTGGAGCTTTTTGCTCAGTGTCCATGTGGTATACCTTACTACATCAGAGTGAGATGTACAAAGGTTTAAAAACAAAACAAAATAAACAAAACAACATGTAAATCTCACATGCATGAAATATCTTAAATATTGAGGATACATCCTTTGGTGAGCCTGACGTCTTCTATTTAACTGACAGCTGTGCAGTGCTGAGGAACAGTATTATAAAATATGTAGTGTAACAAAGCAATTCTTCCCCTTTGCATGAAATTTCAACTTTCTACATGGGTACCTGTAAAAACAATACAGGCCGATACAGTAAGCTTTACAGGTCAATTAAAATCAGTCAAATTATCTAAAACGTCCTTGTACTGTTCCACGACAGGCCAAATTGGTTCCTCCTCGTGCAGTAAAATGTTCTCTTTTCGCATCACTACAAGCATGTTCAGTCACAGTCTCATTGATCAAAGTGCAGTGGTGCTTTACTAGTGCATCTCCAGCTTTTGGCATGCATAACTTTCAGCTGTCACATGGGGTGGTTTTCCAGAAAGATTGAACCCAGACCCAAGCCTAAAAGAGGGTTTGATGGAGAACCCTCATTGACGGTGTGATTTAGGCTACACATAACCTTTGTCCGCAAAATCAAGCCCCTATTGCTTAAGACAAGCTTCGGAGAGCTACTGAGACACAGTACACCTGAAAAGCAATAACAAAGTAATCGGACATATTGCCAAGACATTCTCTAATCAGTGTGGCTAAGGCATTGATTCAGCCAACAAAACCAATCAGTGTCAATTCATTTTGTCTTTCTTCTTTAGAGAACATGGGCAGGACTAGAAATCCTCATTATCCGAAATATATATATTATACATCAATATCAACATGACCAAACATCTCTCAAGTGTGCAAATCTACTATGGAAGGGGAACAACACAGTGTGTGCATTATTATTTTTTTTTCTGTATGAAAATCCCAGTAAACCCAATCAGCAACACTTCAGACTCAGAGTCTGACTGAAGGCACCTTTAACCATAAGGGGACTGTGTAGAGGGGTGACTATTGTATCCTCCACGTTACATCCAACACCCACTCAAAGTGCAAATCAGACAATCACCACCAGAGAGCTGTTGTAAGACTGAGTAAGGGAGCTCTCATGTGTGGACAGTGCTTTAGGTTTTATTTCGGGTATTGCTTCATTCACGTTTGGGAGGAGAAGTTTATGCTGGACACCATCTTATTAATCTTTTCCTCGTTTTTAAGGATGTTGGACTTGATGGCACAGATCTTGTCTTGCTGGTCTTTGATGAGCTGTTCCAGCTCAGTCAGTTCAGCTTTCAGTGGCTCCACAGCACTGTCTGTAATTCTGAAAGAGATACACAACAAAACCTTGCATCACAGCATTCACAGAGGCTCTCACTTACAAGGATCTGGACTTTAAGGCTCAACAAACCACCTGTTAATTATATAATAATGAGTAATAATAATAATGGCTGAATATCATTTCTTTGTTGCTCTCCAGGCTTATTATCCAGTTATTAATCTTTAATCTTATTCAGTTGTATGAATCATTTAGTAACTACTGTGAAAATGACAAGGGAGTATTGTAGTTATGCATTCTGGTCTAAATCTCTAGCAGTGAACCCTCCCACCCACCCCCTTTTTTCTGCTGTTTTCACTTGTTTGGTGATGAGGACTCACCCTTTTTTGCTTAATAAGTAGTATGATCCTCCATTTGTCAAAATTTGGTTCAATTTTCAAAATGCATATCAAGCATGTCTACCTATCATGCTCAAACTTAAAAAAAATATTTTGTTTTTAATGTTAATTCACCACAAACTCAGTTTAATATTAATACTTTCCCCCCCGATAAGCTGATTTCAAAACAAAGACATGTAAACATCTAAGTTATTCTATTATTAAACAGTTTGTGCCCCTTTATGTGAGCATAAAGTCTTAAAGTCTTGACTCACTGAAGGCTTTACTTTAAAGGTTAGCACAGTGAAGTCAAAATTGGCATGTGCTCAGTTGGTACATAGTAGCATGTTTAGTTCAGAATATATGCACATATATATATACACATACACACACATACTATATATATATATATATACATATATATACTACATATATATATATATATATATATATATATATATATATATATATATATATATATATATATATATATATATACACATACACACACATACTATATATATATATATTTGTGTGAATACAATGATATATACAATGATATATGTATATATCATTGTATTCAGGAAAATCCATAAGCTTATTTTAATGTGACATAACCGTACTGGATACTGTAATATTTTTAGTCCTTAACATGCCCACCCCATGTTACCTCTGCTCCTGCAGCAGTGCCTGGGCATGCTCTTTGTTCTCCCGTCTCCACGTCTGCAGTTCATTCTGCATGGAGTCCATATCCTCCTGGATGTAGTCCATGATCTTGCCCAGAGGCAGGGCGCTGCGACACACAGTCTGAATGGACGAGCGCAGGCGTTCAATCTCCCGGGCCACCAGCTCCCGTTCCTTCTTTCGAGCTGCCTCCAGCACTGGGGTCCGATCCTGCAACACATCAGCGCATGAGTTAGGAAGAGAGATAGAGAGACAGAACCACAGGCACGGGACATCCGGCCTGCTGAAGTTGGCTTGTAGTGACTGACTGGCAGCGGGAAAAGCCTCACACATTTTTCAGACACACCTCACAGACCTCGCAGAAGGGAGCACTTCACGTGAATTATACAAACGAGGTTATAGGAATTCTATACCCAGCAGTAACATATTAAAAAAAGAACAAGGGTGAAGTCTGCATTTAGCGGTTTAGAATTTCAAGGCTACAACTGTTTAGGATTTCAAGGCAGGAATTATACAAACCTAGCAATGTATATAAAGATCAAACCCAGAGGGCCATGGGATCCATAATATGAGTGGTTAGTGAGGGCCTCCTCTGTACGGTATGTGGTTGGGGGGTCTTGCTCTGCCCCAGTCACCCGTCCGCCTGGCACACACACCAGCCATATATGTTTACTCAGCTGGAGCCACAGGCTGTGTGTGGCACTAGGCCAAACAAGCCTCACTCTCACAGCCTGCCTGCCCACACACACACACACACACACACACACACACACACACACACACACACACACACACACACACACACACACACACACACACACACACACACACACACACACACACATCTTATAAGCACAATGGTCTGTAAGACATGACTTTCAGCCTAGTTTATTTAAGTAACAGAGTATGGCAGTGAAGTTATTTTACAACAGTATTCAGTAACAACTACTTCACTTTTACGTCTTATACGTTGAACCCTTCAGCCTGATTCTGTTATTTTGGCCACAAACAGTAACAACTACCATTTTTGTGCCAAAACTCAACCTGAATTACTACACAAACTAACCAGCATCATCCTCAGTAGGAAAAACACACAAGTGTCAAATACTCACTCTTTTAGAGTTACACGTGAACACAATATTACCAGCATTGGTATGAAAGGCTTATTGAAGGCTGGTCTCTAAACATATGTCATGACATTAGGTTTATTATTCCAGGTTTTAAAACTGTGCTAATTGTGGGCAAAGGCTTCAAAAACTCATCACCTTCCTTTAGGAAGTTCATAAAAAGGCTCACTTTTTTCCCTTTCTGGTCAGTGTGCTAGGACTGAAACTTCTGCTGGCCGTCAGCAAGGTGGGTGGCTCTGCTAGCCCCTAAACACCCCCGCTAGACAAACACTGGCCAGCGTGTTTGGAGCAAGAAGGCCAGGCAGGATTTGGTCTGTTTGCCGTCCTCTTTCGCCTCACCCCTTTCGCACAAAAACCCAAAGGAAGAATAAGAAGAAAAGCAGTGCTTTCTGTCTCTGTGGACATAAATCAATCGTTTATAGGGGCCCTGTCGGCCTCTACAAGCCCAGCATGCTCTTATTCTCCCTCTTCGACGCTCGAATCCAAGAAAAATATTTGTTTTGAGCGAGGCGGCTGAGGGCAGGTTTTACCATTAGCTCAGACAGTGACGGAAGCAGGTCGGCAGTACCGGTGCAGTGGGTCTACTGCAGGTGGCTTCTGTAGACAGTGGGTGCTGGAGGCCCTGGTGCCCTTTGCCTCTTCTCCTAACCTCACACCAGGGCAAGACAGCGGGGGTGAAAATCAGCCGCAGAGTTAGTCAGAGCTCTGACAGTGCTCTGTTCAGTGGAAGCCTGCATTTGCAAATGTAAATTGCTTAATGAGGAAATGCACATTAAATGCATGATTTATGGACTGCTGATGAGGAACGAAGGAAAGAGAAGGGTACGGGGCTCTTCAAAGAGCACTCTGACAAGAAAAATAGCTCTGTTGCATGGAACCTTTCAAATGCTTACAAACTTTCCGAGGGTGATAAATGAAGGAAATGCCCGTCTTTGTGGATAAAATAGCATGCTGCATCCAAAAACATTACATCATCTACAGTTTAGGTGTAAATATATATATAAAGTATATGTGTTACATGGTGATTAATGAGCCTGGACAACTGTATGTCAACACATTTGAAAGTCGTGCATAATAACAGACCAGCGACACCTTCTATAAATTCACCTTTCTTTAACACGAGCAGCATGGTACAACAACATACTGATATAATTCCACCAACAGTGATATACTGTACAGGCATACCTGTAGACTGTTAGAGGGAGCATGACTAGCAGAGCCCTGCACACAGAGCTGCTACACCAGGATCTGCTCCTGTTGTTTATGTTTCTCTTGCTGGTGTAAGGCTTCATGGTGGGTCTGTGGGCTTCTGAGGGGAAAGATTAATTGAGCACTGCTCAGGGGTTTCCTCCATAAGGGAAACACAGGCCCTGTCCAGCTACATCATAAAAATAGCAGCTTTGCAGTGGGGTGAGGAGAGTCCTGAGCACAGGATGCAGTGGGGTCAGCATGTCCCCACGGGGTTCACTGCCCTGACCCAACAAAGGTCCAGAAGAACCACCACAGAAGCTAGCTTACAAACAAAGCTATTGTCCCCAAATCCCACTAAAAATCCATCCAGAATTCCCAGAGCTATGAGACAATTATCAGTTAACACATATATTATCAGCCAAGTGATGATTCAAATGACAACTCACTCAAAGTTCCACCTCCATAAGTCACTACCCTTATATGTCAGCAGTCTCTCTCTAGGAGGGCAACACGCTTCCAGGAATGTAGAGGAGTCATTTCCTATATGTTTGCACAAAAAAGGTAGGTGTTTATGAAGACACAAGCCTGAAGAGATGACTATTTATTTTTCCTGCCTATCCTACAGAGAATACGCTGGGCTTTCTCATGTGTAGTGCTCACTCAACAGCCATCCATTTGTGCGCCACAGGGTTTATTTATACGTTGCGAACCTTCATCAGGGCTAATTTGATGGTGTAAAAAAGGGAGAAAAAAATGCTTATGAAAACGCAGCTGCTGTGAGGGGCCAATTCTGTCTAAATAAAAAGTCAGCCTACATAAAGTATTTTATAATAATATACATGCGTCCTTGGGGGCATGGCAGAGGTCAGTCCTAAAATACACAGCACATTCTTCAGGCACCCTTGTGTGCTGAGAGATGGCATACCTGAACTGAGATCTGACATTTACGCAATTTCCATTTAGTGATATGATCATGTTCAGTACCAAGAAATGACACGTTAGGATTTTGTAACTCTTCTGAGCTTAAGACATTCATGCAAAATCTACAGTACAGTGCCAGTCAGTCACCAACCTTCATTTACTACATTTCCAAGCAAGATGGCCATTAGGAGAAATATCATCATTTTCTCAGGGTCAATAAAAAATAAAAAAATAAAAAAAAATCAGGTCTTATTCTTGTGTCTTTGCCTTTATTACGGCTTCCGCTGCTATTAGAAGCAACTTCAGTTTTTCAAATGAGATCTGCAGTGGGATATTTTTCCACAGCTCCAGAGCTGAGTCTTAGAAATTTCATTTTTGCATTTTCAGTTTGGCACAATCCAAACACATTCAGTGATGCTGAGGTCTGGGCACTTGGGTGGTCATTTCACAGCTTTGTGAACACTATAATGCTTTTTGGCAGCTATATGTTCTTTCATACCCACAGCACAGAGTTGTTCTCTAACAGTGAAAGGGCGGACAGAAACACCTGCAGGTTTTCCACATCTGAAGCATTTCTGACAGTTTTGATGGCTCACCAGGTCTTCCACATGTTCGTAAAATTTTTAACTCAAGTTTTGAAAGCTCATTCGAGCATTTTCTTTTGACGTCCTTCTTTTTTACATACATGGAATATATATCTAATCTCTTCAGGAATATCTCCAAAAAAAATCACTTAATAGCATTTTTACTTGGAAACACAAATAAAAAACCTCTGACTCTACAAAGGAATGTACACTAAAACTGTAAATGCCAGTAAAACCATGCAAGAAGCCTAAATAAAAGAATGACTGGCCATTAGCCTTGCGTCTGCCAACCAATGCCACAAGATACTGTTTGCAAATCTAAGGCACTGGTGTGATCATTCTTTGCTGTCTGGCCAGCCAGCGTGCCTGTGGCATTCATACGAACCATTCTTTTTGTTTGTTTTTACAATTTTAAATAAAAAGAATGAGTTTAAAAAACTAACACTCATTGAACATTTGTGAGAAATGTATGAGGATTTGCAGTCCTCTGAATTTGTGGTGGAGATCCTCAAACGCACAGAGAAAAGGGGCATACTTGTAGAATGAGTTATGTGCGCTGTAACCCTATACCTGTCGGGGGGGATAAGGAAGCTCAATATTTACATTTTTAACCCTCGAAGTTACACTAAGATTACAGGAGAGCGCCGGCTTTATTAGGCTGAACCCTCACCCCCTTTCAAGTCAGGAAGGAAGTCATTGCAGCTTGTTTTTCCATCCAGCTGACTAGGCAAGGGAAGCACGGCGCACTATTTAACCTGCAGCCCTGTTTAGAGTTCACAGTGGCCTGAAAGCCAGCACCCAGCTCATGGCCAACGTTAATGTCAGGGCAGTCAGAGAACTGATGAGGCAGCATTAAGTGAATTAGGTGAGTGCTCTGTGTGCTGCTCAGATTCCACCCAAAGGCCGGCCCGCGTCTGATGAGGGAAATCTAATTTGATTATTTGGGAATGGAGGGAAATCCAGACTGATTATTTTGAAATGAAGAACACAGAGGGAGGAAAGGGGTGTGGGGCAGTGGGATGGGAGTTAGCAGGGTGCAAGTCCTCTAGGAGCAGTGGCAAGAATGACTTGGCCTGCCAAAAGTTTTGGGACACCCAGTCTTGTTTTAAAATGTCCTCAGAAATTGCATGCTGTCCTTTCGAGGTATGAAAAATACATTTAGTCCAAATGATGGATTTAGCAGGTTGCTTTTCCAAAAGTGCACACCAAAGGGTCACAAATACCACCACAAATACTTACACAAGATAAACCAATTTAGTCTGTATAATGTTATGACGCAATATGTGGCTGTGCTGGTGGCCTGAGCATCCAGGCCGAAAAACAAAGCTGCGGACAGCAGCGTAGCAGACTTTGAAACGCACAGACATGCAGCAAGTGTCAGCGCACGTGGCTAAGGTCATGCTAAGGCTGGGAATCAGGGGCTTTCTGCATGAGCTGCAGCACCAAATATTGCATCCATCAGACCAGCAGCCAGACTCCAACAGATGGAACCGGAGCACACGCTCCAGGAAGGTGGACCACCCAGCACAGGCCACTGTGAGCAGGGTACAGACAAGAGCACCTCAAAACTGAATCACTGTCTAAATATTGACTATGGGAGAGCTCCTGGCTCACAGAAAGCCAGCACAAGGACTGGAGAGCGCTCGACAATGCACCACATCTGAATGGAAATCATACTCCAGTGGTTCTGAAAAATATATCTACTATAAAATATGGAAAGGCCAGTTTATTGTTGCTACATGGGAAGGGAGAAAAGAAAACTACATTTATTGCCTGCTTGTGCCTTGGTGGACGACTGGAACACATGGCCTCAAAAGAGTTGTTTTTCGTGGAATGGATTTTTATTGATCTTTGAAAACGAGAAATGCTTTGCTTGTTACTGAACTTCGGCCAGTGATAAATCGAGAACATACTGCTGCCATTATTTCTAATCTATTTTCCATTGATAAATATCCACACTGTCGCCGGGCCACAAGGGAGAAGGGACAGAGCAGACATAAGAGTGGAAATAAAAAAAAAAGGGTCAATAAATCTGTCATAAAACAGATTTACATAACAGCTCACAAAATAGCTTAATACATGCAACTTCTGCTCATATATTCCAGGCCAGGGTCCTGAGATTATGCAGTTTATCAAACTAGGCACAGCAGTTATACACAAAAGGGTGAGTACCTTGAAATTGTCATCTGTGGAGTTACAGTGGTTTGTTCCTGCTGCGAAGGTCTCGCTGAAAAACACTTCAGTGGGTCTGAGACCACAATTACCCTGCTCCAGTCCATTTGCAAAACTGCTTTGTCTAATAAACGGTTGACTCGCTGGCTAAGACTTTTAAATTAAAAACAGCAAAAAAAAAAAAAAAACATGTCCCTAAGGTATCATATTTACTGAAACCAACACTGATTGTCTCAATGAGCAGATTTTGAAATGCACTTACTCACATTGGTGGAATGCTATTATGAAAAAACACCAAGGGCCAGGCTGTGTTAGCAGGCCAACACAGCATTGCCCTCTAGTGGAGAATCATTCAGAGGAGTATTTATTTTAACTTCAAGTTAAAAATGCAATACCTGTTCTTTTGATTTTAGAGATGTGGGTGATGATTCAAAGTCCTTCTTTGTTTCAAGGATTTTCTTCACAAGCCCACCTATAATTACAAATAATCAACTTACTAATTTGGTGTAGTCATCTTGGAAAATATGGATTAATTTAAAATTCTCAATGTGTAGCATACACATGGTTCCCCAAACTCACCATGCCTCTCATCACCTTGTAGTTCAATTGATGGCTCCTATATGAAGAAATAAATATTCGTAAAAAGGTACAAATACAACAATGTTCATTATCCATAAAGGTACTGCTTTAAGACTTCAGAGAAGCCAAATATAACTCGATGCTCCTATTTTTCTACTTGTAAAAAAGGAAGGCACTCACCACCTCTAGCTCAGGCATGTCCGGTGGAGGTGCGACTGCTTCCTCTACCAAAAACTGCCCATCTTCATCCTCTTCATCCTCCGAGAGTCTTTTGCCCTCCACAATAACAGCAGAAGGGGTCTTACCACTGCCTAGCCTAAGGAATTTAAAAAAAAATTCACATGGGAAAATGTTCACTGTTTTAGACTGTGTTACTTCAGTTTATAAATAAAGCATAAATGAAGAGTTTAACCAAAATTACACATAAGCAGTAAGAAAGCTAGCATTCTTCAATTACAATGGTTAACTCACTCTTTAAAGTGTACAGTAGAAAAGTAGTACAAAGGCAGTGTTTAGAAGCCCACCACCATGTGGCACTGGACATGGACGGTGTTTTATTGTTTTTTTGTTAAACATATTATTTAGAATGTTTTTTTTAATCAGGGTTCTTTATGTATTGTATTGCAGGTTCTTGGATTTTTGGAGTGCCAGAACTGCCATTCTGTTGTTCTGCCATTACGGACAAGCACAGAGTTACCTTTAAGAAGTTACTCACCTCTCTCCTGGGCCTCCATCAGTGTAGCTCTCCTGCCTCTTTACTCGAGGAGGGGCTGGCCTCGCACTGCTAGGTCGTGGTATCCTCCTGTTGCTACATCAGAAGCATAGTATCCTTATTACAACTCCTTCCAAGACTCAGACTCACAATGTAGCTAGCTTTATCAATTGTCCTAAGTGTGTTTGTGGGCTGCTGACGTACACTTGAAATAAATAAGTATCAGGAGACCAAGAGTAATTTTCCTGTGTGCAGAGTGCAAGATATCAGCTGTGAAATGAAAGGTAGGCAGACATGCTGCTTTGAACTGTGGTCTGGCAGTACTTTGCAATGAAAGTGAAGGATTTGCATTAATGACTTACACTGCCAAGCAGCCGAAGAAGGCTGAAAGCACCATGGATCTACCAAAAGCGTTACTATCTCTCACTCACATACAAAACAGCTCATTATCTCATTTAGATTCTTTGTTGTGACTGAGATGAAAAATAATTTGAAAAATAACACTAATATAAGGTCATGAAAAGGGAAAAGAAAGAAAAAAAAAGAACGAAAGAAAGAAATGAGTTTACCTGTGGGGTGTGTGGGATGGCACAATGTCTGACGTGTCTCCATTTTCAAGGTGGACTTGTTTATGGCCTGAAGGATTGTCACCCACTGAAACAAATGAACAGCATTCAGGACAGACACTTTGTCAACACCTCAAAGACTGTAGCAGAGTTAAGCCTGTATTTCCTTTCAGTAAACAAGAGTACAGTGAGTAAGATAAACTCTATACAATATTTAAAAAAATAAACTCCTCTGAGTATCTAAATTACCATTAGTCAGTGCATATAAAGAGACTTGCATCCTATCAAAGTACAGAAGGCAGGGTCTGACTCATGCCTAACTTACAACATACTAAAAATATATTTTTTCTCACCTTTAAAGTCAATTATAAATTCTATACATTGTAAATGTGCTATACATTTTATTATATACATTTTAAACCTTAATTTATGTACACCAACCCAATCTATGCATGGTAGTATAGAATTACAGCTCTACAGAGCCAAAGCACTTTAACTCAAAATCAAAACTCAATCCAATCTAATCACGAAGGCACTTCATAAGCCCACTGTATCGGGTCCAGTGGCTATTTACCTCCATCACTATCTGATTCATCTGAAAAAGAAAGGGAAAGAAAATGAGAATCACTAAATCATAAATAAAATTAGCCCCCATGATCACGAAGTTATAATAATGTCTGTCACTAACATGTTAAACAATCAAAAGAAACACCCTCGTATGCTTTATGATGTGCAAGGCTGGCAGGTTACCTGGGGCTCCGGGCTTGGGCCAACGCCGCTGTCCCTTGGCAGATGAAGGCCTAGGTATTCTGGCAGGACTCTCAAGCTGAACACAAAAACAGGAGGAGTTAGTCACTCTTCATGGAGCCAAAGGACCTTTCACACTAAATGATCTACTAACTCCTACTTATCTTACCTTCCACATTACATTGCGTGCCTCTGTGATTTAGAATGAGTCATAGTGTGCAATGCTTTCACATTATTTACATGTCTTTGTGAATTTTCCAACTATTTTATTCCAGGCACCAAAACACAGAAAACTCTGCCAAACAACAAAGTTACAAAAGTTTCTGCAGTAACTACCTGGTTCTGTGAAGCCTCTGTCAGCTACGTGAAAAACACACAAAAGTTTAATGCAGGAAAGAGGTTATGCTACAAAAGTCTAAGAAGAAAACATGCATTTATGAACACTTCTCATTGACTCAAAAGCATGAACAATTCCTAAACACATAACCATAAATAATTAAGTTAAATCTAATATTACACAACCACAGTCTTCTATCTACAGAGAACCAGTTATGCAATCCATGTAATCTGTTACACTGTTACAAAACAGCCTGCTATTCTAAAGAGAGCCCAAAACAGCAGAAGACAATTAAAATACCTCGTTATCTTTTGCCTCAAGTACCTGTTAAAAATGACAAGGAACACAGTGTTACGTAAATCTCAAAACTTTGTGCCCTGTTTCTCCAAACCCAGAAGCTTCACTCATTAGCATACTACTTACTAGATAGCAATAGGCAAATATATCACACCCTGTCCTTCATTTATTCTGTTCAGTAGGGAAAACAACATTGCCACGCTCAAACTAACAAGCCTCCCCCACCAATGCCATCTATTCACACCGGCCCCACATGAATGAAAATAAATTAAATGCGTTTTGAAAGGCACTACTGCAAGCAGCCACCGAAACATGTAAGAGCTGTACCTCTTCTAGCTCATCTCTTTCAGTCTTGGTGATTAAAGAAAGAAGGACATGATTACAGACATTCTAGCTAAGAGCCAGAACTTCCACAGCAAGGTCAGACCATGATATTAAAAGCAGTTCTTCTCAGTGAGCTGTATATGTAACTATAAAATGATATAACAGCAGCTTACTCATATATATTTATAATCATTAACAAAAACCCAATCACAGCACTACTAATTTTTAAACAAATGTTTTGGTAGCAGGTGTAGCTAATTGTAAGCATAACTCATAACCATTACCCAGTACATGATCATCAAATACTACTTTGAATAGTTGTATACAAATACAATAACATTTTATTTAAATAGTAATATTTTTATTTATAGCCTAAGATAAATGCAAATCTTAAAAAAAAAACATAGAAAAATGTAATTGTATTTTTGTTAAATAATGTTAACAAAGGTTAAGTGAGGTTATGTAAACCAGTTAAAATTTTCACTAGTCAACTATACATATGTATTGCTTATTACTATCACAATGAAATTGATTTAATTCAATCAGATAATATAAACCTTATATAGGACTACTGTTTAATATTTAATAAGGGAGAGTGGCCCAAACATATTTCAACAAACAGGTATGCATGGTATGCATGACAGCATGATATTACAGGGCTGTTACCTGACCACTCTAATAAATGAGGAAAAGCTCACCTCAACAGGCTCAGCTTTATGGTTTTTAAAGGGCTCCTCTGGATGAGGTCTTTGCTTGCTGACTTCCTCTGCAGCTCTGGCCTGATGTAACAGAGAAGCAGGAATGTAAAAAAAACAAGTCTGCATGATTTTGTCGTTTTTGCACAATACAATGATTTTTTTAAGACATTCCAGCATTCATTTTGCTTCCATTTCTTTCAGGTCATTTTTTTTTTCTTTACTTTTGTGGTTGCCTCCTTCTATTTTAAAATTGGACAGTGGAAACATTTTAATTTGCCAGTGAGTCTGATATAACAGAGTGTACCATCTTGTAGCTTCTGTACAGATAAAAATTGCTTAGCGAAGAGGCAGCGGAAAGTTATCACCAACCTTTTTATCCATTTTTTCCTTTGGCTTCTCCTCGGCCTCCTTTTGGCGTCCCCGCTCTCTTTCCCGCTCTTTATCTCTGTCCCTTCGCTTATCCCTCTCACGCTCTCGATCTTTGTCCCGTTCTCGCTCTCTCTCTTTGTGTGAATCTCGCTCTTTGTTTTTCTCTCTCTCTTTATCTCGTTCTTTCTCCTTATTTCTGTCTCGATCTTTGTCCCGGTCCCTCTCTCTTTCTCTGGCCTTGTCTTTGTCTCGATCACGACTCTTGTCCTTATCGCGATCCTTTGTCCTGTCTCTCTCTCGACCCTTTTCTGACCTTTCGCCATCTCTGTGTCTGTCTTTCTCATTCCTTTTGCCCTCTGGGTCCTTGGAATGGTCTGGATCCTTCTGCTCTTGGCTCAAGCTGGTCTCTTTAATCTCTCTCTTCTCCTGTAGAATGCCAACAAAAGCAATAACAAGCCTTTTTATATGACTAAAATGATCAGTGCAGAACTGCAAATAAATAACATACTCAGTGCTCCTAAGTTCTTATTTTAAATGATTGCTTTTCTGCTGTAGATAAATGTACCTTGTGGACAATTATCATTTAAAAATATATGAAAATTAAATTGTATGAACAGTCCAACCCCAAACCCAGTTATTACAAATCCATCAATCTATTTTGCTTGAAAATATCCCTATGTGAAGTCTGCACATTTCTCTATTACACTAGAATGAAGTACCTTTGGTTACATTTTCCACTCTGTATTTGTAGTACTAAGTGTGACATCTGGAAGCACGTCTGACCTCTTTCTCTGTGTGACGCTCCCGGCCCTCTCTGTTCTCTTTGCCCTGGGACCTGGAGGTGCTGGCCTTCCCCTTAAGATCTGGTTTGTCTCCAGCTAAGACACGCCTCACCGCCTCATCACTGGACAGCTGCATCGGGAATAGAGGAATAAATGACACAGCTTACGTATACAGTGCAGTGCTGGATAAGGGTCCAGGTGCCATGTACAATTCCACTTACCGGTAGACTATGTAAATGATTTTCTAACCAACAAAGCATGCATTAGGTGGCCACAATATTCAGGTAGTTGGTACTTCCAAGCTGTTTGACTGCACGTTATGGCCAGTACTGTGGCAGGCTTACAGCAAAATTGCATGTGCAGAGAGAGACTACACTGTTAATTTGGTCAGAGAATATGATACAAATGTGAAATACATTTTATTTATTTTGGGAGTTAGGGCTGTCAAAATAAAATATGAATATTCTTCAAATCCAATAAAAAAAAAATCTGCTGGATCCGAGCACCCATCAGCTCGATGCGGATAGAAACTAATTCAAGACCAATAATGAAATAACAGGATAAAAATTGTATGAATAATCAAAATGGGCTGTTTTCACAATTTACTATAGAAGAAATGTAATGCATTTTAAGACAACAGTTATAACTGCAACTGCTGCTAGTTTCATTCATTTATGTGAGTTAAACAGAGATCATGTCCTTAAGGGAAATGAAGTTCTCTTGCCACCTTAGAATCTCAAGAGACCAATTACGGACAAACATAAGCCCAACACTCCGGGCATGAGAGCCATTCCCATCGCTAATCGCCTTGAAAGTTATGTTCAAAGTTCTACTGAAATGGAATGGTCTTCTCATTCAAGTTTCAGACAGGGCTGACCTTGTTGAGGCAGCACTTGGCGATGGCCTGGAGCAGCTCGTTGGTCCTCTCTGGTTCGTGGCCAGCAACTATTCGTGCAGGCTTAGCAGATAGAGGCTCCCCACTCACCAGCATAACTACATCAATGGCTTTCTGGAGGAACGCAATCTTTGAGTCTTTATCCTACAGTGCAAAAGAAAGGAATAACATATAACCACTGGCGTAGCACTGAAGTTATGTGAAGTTATGATTCTGTCATACAAACCTTTTTGACATATTTGTATTACCAATATGAGTTGTATTAAAGCATATGCCTTGTCCCTAACAGAAGGTTCAATTATGTGTTCTCTGCACTTAATTCTCCTGAGATTAATAGGTTAATAGATTATGAAGCACTGCAATTGTCCATGTTCTTATAATGAGCTTATTATAATTTAGCCAGCTGGTAATGAGCTTCCACAGGCAGTAGACAATATTAATCATGACTCATTACTTCTTGCCACACACAGCAGTTCATAGCTCAATAGTATTTGATCTGGTTAGACATTTATTCATAGGTTAGCGAAATTGCCTAAATCTGCCAAGCATCATCAAAGCAACCTTTCACTGAGACCCAGTCAGTTCACTCTCAGGCAGAAGCTCTTCAGTCTCATGTGGGAACCGAGTGAGTGAGTTAGAGAGAGACAGAGAGAGGGAGCATCCATTATGTATGCTGTAGCATCAAAGGACTCAGCACCTTCTACACTCCATGGTTGTCTGAAAAGGGATAGGGTGTGAACATTTTAGCCAGCGCTTTATCTCTTTTTAGCGCTCTATATTCTAGCTTTCCTTATACAGAGCTACTGAGCTCTAGCTGAGGCTTTCTCTCAGCTTGTTGGTGAATTCAGCTTTTGAAACTTGGAAACGCTTTTTTACACCTCCTGCTTGATCGACTCATAGACTCTTGTAATGCTCATTCATTTAAGGAAATCTTGAGTTAAAATTGGACATCAAATTCAGTGCTCATCAGGACTCATGGACACTGCAGCACGGGTCAATTAACTGCTGCCACTAAGTTACACAATCTTACTGAGAAAGCACAAAATAATCGTGTACACATATTCAGGTAATAAAAGATGTAAAAAACTACCAAAAGTGCTCCTCATTAGCAGAGCAATTCAAAATGTAAATGAATTTTTTCATGGTTACACTGCTACACATTGAGTGTGTATGTGAGATTTACATCATTTATATAATAGCTGGTTCTGACAGCACAATTTAAGAACGCTTTATTGATTCTAAGAAACTTGCAAAATTTGTTTGTGAGCAGTGTTCTACTCATAACTAAGACATAACAGACATGTTTAACCATACTAACTAAATCATTCCAGTCCGAGTAGCCGTCACTAAATAACTTGTTTTACACTGCAGCTAACCATTACTAAGTTACTACTTTAGCACACAGAAAAGCTGAAAATAAATAGATTAGATAACTTCATATACAAATAACATTAAAACTTCAACATGTTAGGCTGGGCCAGCTACCCCTAAACAAGCTTTTGGGTTGTCAGCTTTGACAGCAGAACAAACTACAATTCAGGAAACAAGATGTGATGCTGTACATCTGAAACAGAATGACAAATTACTTTACTTGTCAAATATAGCCTGATATTGTAAAATGTTTATGGCTCTAACCAGAATCTTATGAGCTCATGATTAGGAAAGAAGGTGAAAAAAGCAGATGCTTTAATGCTCCCACTGTTGCTACAGTGCAAACATGGTAAACTGATATGGATCTGATTTGAGCTCACATATGAAAAAAGCTCAACTCTGATTTGCACTAAAAACATGAGATCTGTATCAAATCAAGACAAAAAAATGATTTTGTGTGATTGTGATTTCACGTCTTTCATAAATATTACATCACCTGATCACAATTATTTTAGATGACCGCAATTATTTTCTACAGAAAAAAAGAGAATGTGAACTGGGTTGCCTTTTAGCATTTGGGTTTAGGCAAATACATGTAAATAAAATAAAAACACAAAATGCCTTTACTGAAACACATCATGGGTCTACCAAAACCAACTAGGTCTGATTTGTGCTATAACACCTTTACGAGCAAATGATCAGTGTTTGTTTATTTGCAACAGTGAGTTATGTTTGTTTATTTACGCTTTAGACAGACTCACCTTTACATTGTCTGACTTCATCTCTGCTTCTCCATAAAGACCTTTCATGAAGCCTGTGGTGCGGATTACCTGAAAAGAAGACAACACTAAATACGAATTTGTGCCATGTAAACCTACTGCTTTTCTACAATTATTTAATGGTTAGTTTAGTTACATGTTCAAACTAAAGCCGGAAGCGAATACACAAATAATCAACCCAGTGGAGTCTAGCATGACAGTGAAGGCCTGCATTAATAATGCATATAACCAGAGCTGAAAGCTGAGCTTAAGCACAGAATGAAAGAAAGCATAGAGCAAAAACAAAATTCCAGCACACAGTGCCGAGAGGTAGGTAATTTTCTAGGGCGCAGGGTAAATGTAGCCAAACTTTCTTTAGTAAAGATGTTGATGCAGATCACGTGGCAGTGCCATGGGTGAAAGCAATGAGAACCCTTTCCAGGCATGTCTATGTGCGTGATGTAGCGTTGTGTTCCCATCCTCCTATACACTTTGTGCCAGCTTGGCTAATCTTGGCCGAGCTTCTAGTATCTAAAACTATCTCCGGATTCAAGCAGAAGAACCACTGAACAAGCTGCCTATCCTTATCAGTCCTCCAACCACAGAGGGACAGTACATATTCAAACATATAGACGTGTCTGGAAGTCTCTTTTAATTAGTGCTGCTTTATGGATCCATTGCTGACATGCCACTAAACACTAATTATCCAACATCAGTACCTGACCTCAGTAGAGAAATTGATGTTTAATGCAAATAAATCAACATCTACTAAAGCAACATCTACTGCAATGTCATCCCAGAGGAGTAGAGGCTCCCTACTAAATGGGAATACCATCCATTTGTTTCAGAATAATACAGTCTTTGTATGTTTCAGAGCAATCAAAGCGGTTTGATTTGAAGTGGGTCGTTGAAGAAAAACTGTCTACAAAAAAAAAAAGCAGTGATTGTGTCCCCTCCATATCTTGTGTTGATGATGGCAAATTAGTCTAGTCAAAATCTGTCCAGTCAAAATTAGTCTAGCCAAAAAAACCCTCAATTTTCACACCAAGAAAGGCTTATAATAAAGGGATTACATACCAGGGTCAGGGGTGACATTATGTCACAATACTTGATTTTGACTGGGCATCAGTTACGGTTCAAGGTGAAACAGACAACGACAACAAAAGAGAACCTGGTAGGCAACTACATACATATTTTTACATATATTTACATACATAAATTAATACATATATGTCTTACATATTTAATCTATTGATACCAGAAATTTCAGTCACAGCTTGTTGCTGTTTTTTTGTTCTGTGCACAATGTCAAGTAGATTTCCACCTGTAAAGGCAGGTAAGAGGATGACGGATCATATAAGCTCACATAAGGCCTGTTGGTTTGTTTGCATTACCAAAGCTCAGCAAGGTGCCTGGCAACAGAAGAGGCGCTAACAGAGCAGAGCAACGTCCCTTAACTTCCAGCCCGAAGCCTACAGCACCACATGGAAACTATTCAGCGAATAGTTAAAACGGTTTCCTATTTACAGTAGAAGTAGTCCAGTGAACAAGTAACTTAGCTAAGTACATCCTGAAATCCTGAACGTGCGCGCGACCAAGTTAAAATACCAAGCCAGCTAGCCAGCTAGCTAACCTAGCTTGCTATGGTGCTGGTACCGCCAGCAAGCTCTTAGTTCAGATCATATAGCAAGTGCAGCCACCTCGTCTCACCTGAGTCCACTAACGTTAATCCAAATCTACAATACGCCAGTACAGAGCTCAAGGCAGCTTAGTAGGCTTGCTAAGCGTTAGCTATGCTGCTGGGCATCTGGACAGGCTGAGACAACGTTAAAAGCTAGCTGAAGTACAAAATGTACCACCTGAAAAGTAAAGCACCCGAATTTTAACTTTATTCACTAACGTTATGTTTTATTTTGTCGACACCACGTTTAAGAGCTGTTTACTTCTCGACTCACCTCGCTGAATATGTCGTGCAGGTATCTAAACGGCGGCTTGCTGAGTAATTTTTCAGTCAGAGGCGGCTTCTTTATCACTTTCCCCAGAGATTCCTGGGTCTTTTTGGCCACCGAGCCGTTCATGGCAAAACCTTTCGGCCTGCTCTTCGACCCGAACGCCCCTTTTTGCAAACGTAAGAGCAATATACAGAGCGAAAAACTCCAAAAGCGATAGATTTACAATCACTGAGCTGCTCTCAGTGTTGCTGTGTCAATAGCGTTCAATCCCACAATGCCCCGCTTCATTGTTGTGCGCCTGCGCAGAACCTGCGTGGTTGTCAGGGGCAGTAAATATCCATGGCAACGGCTAACAACTGCGGGCTTGGATATTCGTATTATGATTTCGGTTTACTCGATAAAACTACAGAACTGTGAGATTACTTCTTCATAATCATTCTCATTCAAAAATCATTATATGTTTATTTACACTACAATACACTAGATTGGGTAAGTTAGGTTAATATTAACAGCAGCTTAACAGATAGTGTAGAATGGATCATATATCTATAGTGTACACCTAAGAAGACAGACAGGCCTGAACTCAATCTCAGGGAGCTCCCTACACCTAGTGCACTTATCTCATGTCCTATTTATGTTCAGCCAAAACTGGTCGACCTCCTATCTTACAATGAGCACAGTTTCATGACCTATGAAGTGCTCATATAGAGAGTAGAGAGCCAGTCGAGATCGAGCCTGAAAGAATTTAATGATAGACTGCATGTCAAATAGATAGACAGATGCCTAATGCCCAATCATTCTTCATGAATATTAGTTGTTTGTCAGTTCCTTCATCCACGAGTTGCTTCATTCATCTGTTTGTTCATCTGTCCATCAGTCTGCACATCTCGTCCGTTTTTTTGTTTGTTGTTTCATCTGTTAGTCTGTTCGTGCATCTGCTTGTCTGTGACTGCTGTTGTGTAGTTTCCATCATATGAAATCTGTATAATGATTTTAGTTCTGTGTGGTGGTGAGTGGTGGAGCAAGCTAGGAGTGTTGGAGTTAAGAGAGACAGATTTAATTTTTTTTCAAATATTTTACTCTGTGCTCCCTGGAACCTTTATGTCTCTGTGACAGAGCTATGAAAAAGGAAGAGACTTCAGAGTAGAAATGGCTTGTCCATTTATTGTCTTCAGTTATACTACAACACTACAAATGACAATAAGCATGTAAAATATATTAAATTTGTTGCTCATATGTCCTGCTAACCAAAACCATATAACTCTGGACACACATTCAGAGTAAGAAATTGCAAGGCACTCCTTGTCTACACACCACTGCCCCTGAAATAATATTAACTCCCACACCGACACACCCTAAAATATTTTGTCCCCTTAAAAACCTACAGACAGTGGAGGAAAAATTTGCTTTTATTTGGTCTGGCCAGTACAACAAGTTTCCAGAACTGGTTTGTTGCAAGTTCTGTGCATTACCAACATACAGAGAAACCTGTTTTCATATCATTCCTAGGAGTCTTTTAAAACCACCTACCATTCAGAGGACTACTCTGGTAAACTGTGAATGCAATGTCAATTTGGTTTCACAACTGTGCACCACTGTCACTGCTGAAATCTTATTTAAGCATACTAGACACACTATACGTCCAAAGGTTTTCAGACATTGCTTCTAATTTCTGAACACAGCTTATATAATCACCATAGAAAAGCACTGTCAAGCTAACTAATCTAGCTTATTTGTCAGAATCCAATAATATCCCGCAAAAAAAAAAAAAAAAAAAACTGCAAATAACCAACAAGTGTCAAGTGTACATTTAAGATAGGAAAAAGGGGAGATTCTCTATGAATACTGTTATTTTAGAAGAAATGCTGGATGACCTGCTGGATGACCTGCTTTACTCATTCATTCATTCATTCATCTAAACCACCTACCCTCCTGAGTCATGAGAGATGCTACAGCCAGTTCATCATAGAGCAAATGTACAGACATACACACACACACACCTAGGAGCAATATAGGTATCTTTAACATACCCCACTGCATGTCTTTGGACTGTGGGAGGAAATCCACACAGAGAAGACTAGATATAAGACAATCTACTCCAGTAAGGAAGAGATGGGACTCCTAACTATCTCACAGGACCTGACAGACCACCAAAACTGTCACCATTCACTCAAATACTTTCGCTTGAGAAGAAGGAGGAAATCAAAGTCAAAGATTCACATTTGAAAAAATCCACAACGCTGTGGGTCTGAAGGGATGTGTGGTTGTGTAAAGCCACTACTGAAAAAAGGAAAGGAAAAGAAAAAGTAGTAAATCAAACAAAGCTGCAGGTGTTCTCCAAACAAAGGACTGACCACACCCGAGTCCAGACCACAACATCACTGAATGCACTAAAGCAGCACTGAACTGCTTATCCCTCTGGGTCGCAGGTTAGTTTAAACATTTTATCCCAAATATACAGTACTGCAACAGCACATGGGTTATAGAGACATTTGTATTTTTATTTATCTGGCCAGAAGACATTTATTTGTTTAAAAGAACTGATATAAGAATAAACAGAAATATATAAACATAATAGGTAGTGATTTTAGGCTTGTTAATGTGTTTGTTTAACCATTTCCAGATTCCTCCTCAAGGAAGCCTGGTGTTATTTGTAGTTACAATCCAGTATCTGGTTCGGTAATCAGTGCCTCCTTATATTAAATCAAGAATGCTGGTCATGGATTTAAATGACTCCATGTGATAAGAAAATAGCACCAAACTCAGTTCCTCAGATGAGCTAATTATATATAGTATATATAGTAATTATATATAGCATCAATGCATTGTTGACAAATGGACTGCATAAAGTGTTAAGGTACTGAAGACTTTTGACAATTTAAATTCATGAAAGCTGGTCTCTGACTTTTACACAGAATTCTACAGTGTAACTTAAAAGCATGACGGTGATCATCTTTACTGTCATTATTATCACTATCTGTATGAATAACAGACAATAAATGGTGGGAGGAGAACATTGCTAGCTGCATAGCCATGTGGTTGGAAATAATCAGACCTGTTTGGTAGGTTTCATAGCCATAAGTACACTTGCATGACAGTGAGTGCTGACACATTAGCAAGCAGGACAACAAATCTGGTTTAGCCGTTTCACTCTCGGTAAGTTTTGTTTCTTTTCCTCCTATTTAAATGAAATTGGATTAGTGTGGGCATCATTGTTAAAGACAAATGTGACTGTCAGCTAAAATTTCACCTGCCTACTTAGCGATACATTTAGGAATTTGTAAATCTATATTTCAGTCTCATCTCAACCTTGTTTGAGAAACTCATGAAGGTATAAGGAAACTCATGTGAACTCTAAACTAGAAAAACGATAATACTATCATCAACCTGTTTGAACCTCTGTTAGCATGAAATCCCTAATTATGTGCAGTGCTTTCAGTATTTCACTTAAATTAGCCTAAAGCAAAACCTTCAGAAAGTCCTTCAGCATGGAAACTATTGCTTTGCACACTGCGGTTAAATAAACCAGTTAGTCGTGTCTGACAGCTTCCTCACCCAGACACCACCTCTATTTTTATACAATCCATGGCAGAGCTAGTTTAACCACTACAGGCTTATATATGAAGGAAAATGGACAAACTCTAGAAATTTGTAGGCAATGGTGATCATATTTAATATGAAACTCTCACTATCTGTCTAATTCTCACAGTAACCATGGCCCGCTGGTGTCTGTATGCTTTACTCTTCTTCCTGTCCTGTGACGTTTCCATGCAAAGAAAAAAGAAAGCTGTCCAAACTCTCTCTCGAGGTAAGACCATATCAAACATTTCACTTTACTTAGCAATAAGAGTGCTCTTAGTGTTTTAAGAATGCTTTAAAAATAGTTCATTAATAGTTATTAATTCAAAACCAGTGTAATAATCATTTAAATGCAGTTATACCATGAATAAATAGAGCAACATTTACCAAATTACATCAGATGGATATGTATGATGTATAGATTTAGTGCTGACTTATAGAGAAAGTAACCAGAAAGGTCTGAGGTTTAACAGTACAGATGAAAGCTCACAATTCAGCAGCAACAGGTCACTGATGCGTTATAATGTGCTTATTTCAGATATCATGTTAAACCATTAAAAAATGCTACATAGGGATGATTTTATTATCATAAAACATGCTTTGGTCAAATGATGAAGCATCCATTTTTGGCATGTGTAAGTGAAAGTCATTTCAAAATATCCAGAGCAGATATGTCACTCCTGACGTATATAGAAATGTATATTTTCCAATATCTGACCTCACGCAGGTCAGATGACCATTTGTGATCCTGGTAAACAGGATCAAACAAGTTGTATGCTCTTTTTCTAGTATTTTTATATGATTCAGCTGAACTCTTTCATTATTCCAGGCTGGGGAGATGAGATCACCTGGGTTCAGACGTATGAAGAGGGTTTGTCAAAAATGCAGGCAAGGTATCAGTTTAACATTTATATCTAACTGTGAATTCAGTCACTTCTGATTCCACTCTCCTGTCTCAGGTGGGCAAATTACATAAAAGGTAATATATCTGTATGCTTTTTATTTTATCACCACAGCAAGAAGCCTTTGATGGTCATTCATCACTTAGAAGAATGCCCACACAGTCAAGGTCTGTACCCTTCCTGTAGTTTTTCATTATGCTGGTTTCTCCAAACAGCTGAGATCCAGGCAGAGTTAAATTTAATGGTGTCAGATGACAAAGGATAACGTAAGGGATAACAATAACTGGAGACTGATACGCTGCAGGCCTAGATAAATAAATAGATTGATAGATAGATAGATAGATAGATAGATAGATAGATAGATAGATAGATAGATAGATAGATAGATAGATAGATAGATAGATAGATAGATAGATGTGTTAAGTGTCTTAAGTGTCTGTGTAATGGAGGTAGTGGTATACCATTTGCTGTGCAAAATAAGATGACGACTGATGTCAGCCATATAGATGCAATAGAGTGTAATAGAGAAGATGGCTGGTGTCAGCCATACATACAGTGCAAGTACGCAGTAATATAAATAATTTAGCAGTGCAAGATACGTAAAGAGTGGTACAGAACGGTAGAATAATAAAATAGAAATAGAAATAGGGCATTTAGGAGGGAGTGTGTGCAGAGATGGGGGTGTGTCCATTGGAGTGACCGGAATGAAAGAGTGTCACAGAGTTGAACTGAGAGTTCTCTCTGAACTGAGAGAAGTTGAACAGTCTTATGGCCTGAGGGCCTATGTATTACAGACACAGACACCTTGTCTTGTAGCTAAGCTCTTCAGGACAGTACACTCTTTAGTACATTTTGAGCCCCCCTTGACAAAAGTCATAAAAAAACACAGAGCCTGGGCAGTAGGCGCTATACAGTTGTGCTTTGAAGTTTGAGGATACAATAAATATTTAGTACATGCACAAAATCATAAAAACCAAATTTGGTGACGTGGTCATTTATTAACTAAGGACAATGATTCAGTATTTCACATCTGTGAGTGTCCAGAGTATGCAAAGTTTTGATTTCAGTTTCAACCACCTTGTGCAGCAAATATTTAGAAAGTGTTTCTAGTAACTATCCTTTACATAGGCTTGGAGGAAGTTTAAGCCTATTTCTATATATCAGAGGAAAGCTTTAACTGTGAGGTGCTGTGGGTTTCCTCACATGGACAACATTTCTATTGGATTAGGGTCAGGACTTGGGCAAACGACAAGGCAATTCCTTTATTCTTCTTTAATAATCCTTTCAGAGAACTTGTGTGCTTAGGTTTGTTGTCCTGCTGCATTACCCATGCTCTTTTGAGATTCAGTTCATGGACTGATGTCTTGACATTTTCCCTTAGAATTTGCTAAGATAATACAGAAACCATTGTTCCATCAATGATGGCAAGCTGCACTGGCCCAGATGCAGTAAAATAGGCCCAAACCATGATACTACCACCACCATGTTATTCTTAATTACATTAAAGCATAAAGGCTTTATGCTTCTCATTTAAACCAAAAAGTTTTATTTTGGTCTTATCCTTACAAGGTCTTCTGGCTCCATGTGGTCTTTAGCAAACTGCGGATGGACAGCAGTGTTGTTTTTGAAGAACAGTGGCTTTGTCCTTACAGTCCTTCTGAGTACATCAATGTTATTCAGTGTTCTCCTGATGGTAAACTCATGAACACCAACATTAGCAACTGTGAGAAAGGCCTTTAGTTGCTTAGAAGTTCCTCTGTGTCCCTCTGTAATGTCACAGGCTTTTACAGACCTTGTTCATGGAGTGATCATTGTTGGTTGAGCGCTCCTGGGGAAGCTAATATAGGTCTTGAATTTATTCTACTTGTACACAATCAGTCTGACCGTGGATGGTGGAGTTCAAACTCTTTAGAACTGATTTACAGCCTTTTCCAGCTTGATGAACATCAACAATGTTCTCTGAAATCTTATTGGTCTGTGACACACTTCCACAAACATGTGTTGTGAAGATCAGACTTTGATAGATTCCTGTCCCTAAAAAAACATGGTGCCTACTTACACCTGATGGTAATTCCACTGAAATTACTAAAAAGTCTAATTTATCTGTCTCATTTGTTTAATTGGGGTTTCTTTGTCTATGTTTAGGACTTGTGTAAAATGATTTTGGTGTATGTCATATTTATGCAGACATATAACACATTCTAAAGGATTCACACATCATTAGGCACCACTGACTGAACATTTGGCTGAAATTTATACCAAATAATTTCCTGTGTATTTGTTAGTATTTTGATATTTATCAACATGTTACAATGCTGCTGCTCATCTTAAACACACATTTTCTTACTTTTACTTCCAGCTCTGAAAAAGGTTTTTGCTGAGAACAAAGATATTCAAAGGATGGCCAAATCAGATTTCATCATGCTCAACTTAATGGTAATATTCCACATGCTTGTCCTGAACAGTGTCCAGCAAATGTAATTAATGAACAGTGTAGCTGTAGAATGTAGAAGGGCCCAAACAGTTGTTTAAGTTTATATGTACAAGTTTAAATGTCAAGAAAACCAGCACAATTTTATATGGGTAAATCTCCTCCTATTCAGTGTACAGCAGTTTAATCCCACCCATTTAGGCTGCAGTTATAAGGCGTGTTTTAGCCCTGTCTGCTTTTTGAATGTGGCAGGTTAGCCAGTCATATCAGAGATCATTTACATGTCCCAGTCAAAAAAGCACAGTAACGAAAACAGCCTGTTTTATTCTAAGGGATAAAGTGAGGCTGAAAAATGGCCATGTAAAAATGATTTCTTATTATTATTATAAACCACACAAAGACAAAAGAAAACATACGAGATAAAACACAAGACACCTGCAGCATATGGGGCATTTAAGCATTTGATCATAGTTGGATTTTAATTAATGTCCATAGGGCACTTATTGCATTATCTAATCCAGCTTAAATATTATTCACAGCATGAGACAACGGATAAGAATCTGAGTCCTGATGGGTACTACGTTCCCAGGATCCTCTTTGTTGGTGAGTATCTTCAGAAAAGCAATGTCTTTAAAAGGTTTTCCGTTAAAACCAAACAGCAAAATAGAATGTAAAATGTAAAAAACTTACATTACATTACAACTTACAATGTAGCTGTTTTTATATATATATCTATATTGTTTCAGATCCCTCTATGACGGTGCGTAATGACATCACTGGCAAGTACAGCAACCGCAAGTACACCTATGAGCCTGACGATATGGACATGTGTGAGTATCTAATTAGGCATTCTGAGATGCTCTGTGCTAGATTGCTCTCAACCTTCTCAGTGTCACTGCTGTGTTGATGATGGTCCACCACACAAATAATATCTGGTCAATAACAGTCCTGTAGTCAGAAACTGACTAACAAGCTGGAGATCAGCTGATAAACTGGCAACAATGACAAAGCCCTGGTAGAATGCTGCCCTCTTCATATCTGTAAACACAGAAGCACAGACGTACCACTGATATACTGAGGTAGATGAGATGTTCTGCTCCCTGGCAGAATTGTTTAGTTAGGTACCTTGCTTCCATTTGTATTACCCAGCTTTCCAGCTCGAGGGGAAGGTTCCCAGAGCTCTGGCTAACGTTCCGTACAAGTTGTAATAAAGCTTTAAAGAAAATGTTGTAGAATGTTTTAAAGATGTTTCTAAGTTCAGATAATGTTCCTATAAGGTTGAATGTTTACTAAGACATAATGTTTTAACTGTGACGTTCAGAGGATGTTTTGAGGGCCACAGATTGTTACATGTTAACAAAAGAACAACATTCTCAGCACAATATTCAGATGTGTGTAAATCTTCTGTGGATGTTACTGAGACCTGAGATGACAATATTTTAAAAGAAACATTGGTTTGTAAATTTTTAGAATGTTTCAATATCAATAAGTCCTAGCTAGGTTATGGGGTTTTAAAGGTTAACTGAAAAATTAAATATACATCATAACATGCTGTCGCTGCTGAATCCAGTCTATAGTATTCATTCAGTATTTATAACCGATATAGTGCAAAAATGTCATTTTGGCCAGACTGTCCTTTTATCTGGGTAATGTTTCTCTTTATCCAGTGCATTATTGACTGCATTCCTGATCAGTCATGATGTAAGATTTGATTTATTGTCTCCTCTCCTCTCTCCTCTGTGTTTGTTTGTGTTTAGTGATTGAGAGCATGATAAAAGCCAAGATTCTGCTCCAGCCACACTCTGAGTTGTAAGGGGCAGAGGCAGTCACACGGGACATGGACCTCTAACGCTTCTGTATGGCAATACAATTCAGGATCTAAGAACTGAATAGTGGAACTGAATGTAGAATAGACCATTTCAATAAAAACAGGCCTGTGTGTTCAAAAGAATGTTTGTGATCATTTTCATTATTTCACATGTTTACATTTAAGCATGTCCTTCTTGATCAGACTAGTATATCTCTAGCCAGTGGTTGCATGTGGAGATATAACTGGAACTGAAAATGCGGTGACAGGAGTGTGTTCGGCACTCACTGTTTCAATACAGAATTCATAAACAAATAATCTCTCTTTCAATGCATACAATTCCTACAGGATAATTATTTCAAACGTCACTCAGCGCTGATTTTTACTGTAACAATACAGGAATTTAACACTATATGTGCTATGTACAGTTCTTTGCAACAGAACTTTATATTCCTCTTTTTATTCCAGGTTCTACATTTAATGGTTCTCCTTTAGTGCAACGTAAATGGATCACTGGTGTAATAATTGCACCTTGCCAGTAGATGGCACTGTAACATGCAGAATTCCATTCACCTAAAAAAACTGTGGTTCTTAGAGAAATTACCTCAACATTATTTTTTCATTGTTAATATTATACACTTATTACTATATTACTATATAACATTGCAATGCAAGCATCTCCCACTGACCATGATCAGGTGCAGACTGCAAGATGCCATAGAACGAGCTACACCATAACATAATGGAAAGAAATAAATAACTAATACATTTTAGTGCTGTATGTTTGACCATTTAATCAAATGCACTAACCATATTATTGTATTAATCATAAACATGCATTATAATTTTTATTAAAAAATCATTAACAACGACACCTCCTAGTGTTTTCACTGGTCGGGAAGCAGGCAGATAAATTCAGCGACACTTCCTTAGGGCTTTTTCACATGGCTGCTTTACATAGTCATGCCTCCCATGCTCCCATAGCCATGCACAGCAATATTTTAGTTACTGTGTGTTACTGTGTGATGCTCACAATCATTTAACAATTGCCAGCTCCTGTTTCCACAAACTGTGACTGGTCAGACTGAAAAACGATAAGATCTCTGAGTCAAATGATAGATTCTCTGGTGGTAGAATAGGTAGCATAGCAACAGTGCCACACCATAGATTCAGCTGTTTTTCAGATTCCTGGAAAGGTAGAGGAATGAAACTCAGCTTCATATACTTTACTAAAGGGCTGTAGTCAGTGACAGACACATCACACAAGCGAGGCTTTTGGCTAAATACACTAGCATTAGCTCATGTCTGTATTTGCTCTGTATTTCCAGCTCCAGCTGACACCCACCCCCAGGCTGCTCTGAGATACATCCGCCCAAAGTAGCACAGCCTTCACATTAACGTTCTTTGTCAGATTAAACCCAGAGAACAAGTGCAGAGGAACAATACCAGAATAAACATATAGAGCATTTCTCAATGGTGCTACCCCAAGCCCCAGTTACCAAAAACCTGCACCCCTGAGAACACACTTTTTGAACTGAACTGGAGGTACTTCCTTCTCCTATGGTATACTGGGAACTGTGTGGCCTTTCCTCCATCAGAGTCCTACAGCATAGTGACTGAAGTGGGTTGTGCATCTGCTGTAGTGGTCTGTATCACACAGCCGGAACTTCTCACAGCTCTTAGTGTCAAGTTATGTGCAACTTGAGGCAACAACAGCAGGAGTAGTCCTTCTCTTAGCAAACCCCTTCTTTCTCTGGCGACCTTTGTGTCATTGTCGCCTATGAGTGTGCTGCTTGTGTGTGCAACCCACAAAAGGACTGACAACTCACTCCCCATCGGAGTTGCCCCAACCAACTCTCATGTAGGATGGTGCACTATGCACTGGGCAACCAGTGGCTTCATTGCCACCACATGGCCACCTCTGAACCCTTAGTGTAGCACCTTGTATTTCCATTTTGCATCTGTTGCTTTCCAAAAACTTTTAGACCAAAAATACATGTCTTGGACTTCAGCTATCTGATTAAGACTAAATGGTGCATGTTCTTGCCCCTGACTCCTAGCATCAGCCATCCTCTCCGCATGGTCAGTGCTAGCTGACCAATCACAGTGTGGAGATAAGCTGCTGTGCATTCCAGCTTGAACACCACAGGTATCACTTTTGACTGGGCCACTGTGACTCTCAACTTCATGTCCACCAGAGCAGTGCCTGGAACTCCTTCAATGCCAAAGGAAATGTGGCAGAAGTCTGATACAGGCATTCACCCCACTACTGTGCAAAACCCAGTGGACCATCAAAACTGTCACCATCAGATAAACAGTACTTAAGGCTTAGGAGAGAGGGGAAAACATGAAGCTCCAAACTTACTTCAGATCTGTCCTTCCTTCCAGTCTAAAGACAGTTCACCACTATATACCTCAAAAGATGTGTAGCTGTCAAGAAGCTGTTCCTAAAAAAAGGAACCAGACAAAAAACTAAATTAGTTTAACTAAATAATGAATAATGGTATATTATTTTAAGCTGGTTATTTAGTTTATTTTAAATATACAACACTGAGCAAAAGTTTAAATTACAGGTAAACAGTTATTTATCTGGGCTGAAAGCATTTATTTGTTCAGCAAATATTAACTAATATTAGAATAAATAAAACAATATGCTTACAATAAGTAGGGAGTTTATGCATATCAGTGTATTTGTTTATGTAAAGCTTTAGTATCATTTGCAGTTACCATCCAGTATGTGGTTTGGCCGTTTATTGGTTCACTGTATTAAATCCTGCTGGTGATGGAAAATAAAAACTATTTCAGACAAAAAATGGAACCAAATGTAGCAAATCATACCTTGTGTGTTTTACTAGCACAGACAGACTTGTTGCCAGGACAAATGGTTTTAAAGTAATGGTTAAGCTGCCAAAGACTTTTACAAAGTACTGCATGGTTTCTCTGACACTGAAAAATAAATAACTTTTACTTTGTAAAAAGAGATAACTTGTGATTGAACATTCATCAGACCTGTTTGGTAGGTTTCATAGCTATAAGTACACATGCACACCAGTCAATGTTGACAGATTGGAGAGCAAATCTGGTTTAGCCGTTTCACTCTCGGTAAGTTTTGTTTCTTTTTCTCTTGGTTAAATGAATTTGGGTTCTTGTAGGCATCATTGTTAAAGATAAATGTGAGGGTACTGACTACATATCATAATACTCGGCAACTGTGTGAATTTGTACATTTGTATTTCAGCTTTATATATTTACTACTCAAATGGGACAATGCGTAAATATACAAGGAAACTGAATGACAGAACCCTGAATATGAAAACGAGCACTGAGAAAAATACTAGTAATACTGTCATTGACCTGCTGGGACATATGTTCACATGAAATCCTTAATTATGTGCAGTGCTCTCAGTATAACTCAAATTAGCCTAAAGCAAAACCTTCAGAAAGTTACTCATTAGGGAACTATTGCTTTAAACACTGCAGTTGAATGAGCCTGTTAGTCGTGTCTGACAGCTTCCTCACCCAGACACCACCTCTGTTTTTATACAATCAATGGCAGAGCTAGTTTAACCACTACAGGCTTATATATGAAGGAAAATGGACAAACTCTAGAAATCAGGCAATGGTGATCATATTTAATATGAACCTCTCACTGTTGGTCTAATTCTCACAGTAACTATGGCCCGCTGGTGTCTGTATGCTTTACTCTTCTTCCTGTCATGTAAAGTTTCCATGCAAAAAAAAAAGAAAGCTGCCCAGACTCTCTCTCGAGGTAAGACCATATCAAACATTCCACTTTACTTAGCAATACGAGTGCTCTTAAAAGTGTTTTATGAATGCTTTAGAAATAGCTCATTAACAGTTACTAATTAGGTCGAAAACACAATTAACAACTTATAATAATTAAAATGCAGTCATAACATAAAGAAAAGGGCCGGCATTTAACTGTTACACTAAAGTTTACAATCAGAATCTTTATTTTAAGTATGTCACACATACAAGGAATTTGCCCTGATAAGTCACACATGCATGACAGGTACTGTGCAGACTGTACATCATGTTTAACCATTCGACAGGTTTCTGTTTCCCTTACTATTATATCTACTGCTTATTCATGATTTTAGGGTGCGGTTGACCTATTCATACCCATTAAGTCATTGTGGACCTTTCAAAAATGTTGTAAAAATGAATAAATAGTTTTTATTTCTTTATGAATATGTAGAGCAGATATGCCTTTGATGTAGGTTTTTAATGACTTATTTTCTTACTTATTTAGCGTGCATGTAGGAGGATCATTTATGAGCCTGGACAACAATAAGTTGTATGCTCTTTTAGCAGTATTTTTATGAGATTCAGCTGAACTCTTTCATTATTTCAGGCTGGGGAAATGAGATCACCTGGGTTCAGACATATGAAGAGGGTTTGTCAAAAATGAAGGCCAGGTATCCGTTTTAGCATTTACTTCTAAGTCCACACTTCTGTCTCAGGTGGACAGATTACATTGCTTTATTTATTTTTTATTTTATCACCACAGCAAGAAGCCTTTGATGGTCATTCATCATTTAGAAGAATGCCCACACAGTCAAGGTCTGTACACTTCCTGTAGTTTTTCCACTATGCAGATTTCTGCATACAACTGAGTTAAATCTAGCGATGTCAGACGCTATCAAATCAGTTGCTAATGTGCTAACTATTGTGATGTGATCCATAGACACCAATGTTGTAGCTTGGTTTCTAAATCAGTTCTACAGGCCTTATTTTCACCCACAATCCACTTTATTACAATCACTTACATTGTGGATTCACTTATTGGCCACTGCAGACTAAAGTTCATTTGTTGTTATGAACAATTTGTCAGCCTTTCTCTACCTTTTGGACTGTGTCTGACCACAGTGCCACTGAGGACCAGGGGTATGGCTTTTTTCCACATAGTGCCACTGACATTGTAGTGTATCTGTAAAAGACACACCACAATACTGGTGATTATTCATACATCAGTGTCATTGCTAGGTTGATAGTGGTTCACCCTCTAAAATGATCTTGGAGTAATCCTGTGATCAGAAACTGACCACCGACAAATGGCTAGAGCAGGTGTTCTACTGTGCTGTGAAGGCTTTGTTAAAACCTTAATCTAACATGCCGGATCCAGTTAATTAAGGGCTTCAAAAACATGTGTGTTGGAGCTAAACTCTTCAAGGCAGTTAATCCTAAAGACCCTACTTGGGCACCTCCTGGAGGATGGATAACCCAAACTGCAAAGGTGTGCAGCAGTCTTTAATTGTACCACAGCCAGAGGACCTACCATGTTTGGGGCCATAGAATGCATTGTGTTAGCCTTTTAAATAATTTAGCATTTTAAAATATTCTCTTATATGTTCATAGATGGTAGATGCATGTTTGCACACCCATTTACACCATATGATTTGGTGCTAGAGTGACAGTGAGTGAGTGTGGTGAGTTCATGATATACTCTGCTCTGCTGTGACTGGCTGGTCTAGAAGCAACCTGTCAAAAGAGACATATCCAGGAAAATCAAATAAACAACAACAACATAAAGTAAACCAAGGATGTTACTCACTATGACACTTTCTATTTGAGATAAACTGACTTCAACTGACAAAGTGTGGTAAATCACATAGCATGGCTGCCACTTGGTATTGTGATGGTAGATTAGGTGGATTTAGACCTGTTAGACCTGTTAAGGTGGAAAGTCTCCAAAGAGAAATATGCAGAGCAAACTAATAACTTCAAATTAAATTTGTCTGGGATCTTCTTAAAGATGTGGACTTGAGTTTGTCTTCCTGTTCATCTGTTTTGTGGATTAGGTGCATTTTTGTGGATCCACCTTAAAAGTGCATTCTGCATTCTGGCACCTAAACAAGCTGTAGCATTTGAAGTAAAACAGAACATTGGATTAGGAAGCAGAAGCTGGCCCATAGGAAGCCAATTTCAGCCTCGTTTGAAAAAAAACTGACAACTGATTAGAATCACCATAAAACATGTTGGCATCCCCTTCTCAGCCTGGTAAGGTGGATTTCTACTCAGATAATCCACCACTTTGTGCTGAGATGGAATTTGAGCTGGTGTTTATACATTTTTGGGTGTGGTTTTAAGTGAAGTCAGGACGGTTACATAACAGTCAAGGATTTTAGAAATGGCTTGTTTTACTGCCTCCTTTTAAAAGTGTGTACAGAGATGATAATGAGTTTACCATTCTTTGGTTCCTTTAAGATCATCTTATCTTGTAGAGCGACAGTTCATTGTGCTCACTGAATGATATATGTGGACGTTGACTGTAATTCATATGTTTGCTCTAACACCATTTTCTTACTTTTACTCCCAGCTCTCAAAAAGGCTTTCGCTGAGAACAAAGATATCCAAAGGATGGCTAAATCAGATTTCATCATGCTCAATATAATGGTAATATTCCACATGCTTGTCCTAAAAACAGTGTCTAGCAATCTAATTAATAAACAGTGTAACAGTAGAATGTAGAACGGCCCATGTTAATGTAAAAATGCTGAAATTTATCATTCACTCATCAGTCCATATGGTTTATGTATAGACAGCCAGTTTTAAAGTCATTATGTTTGTGATATATATATATATATATATATATATATATATATAACTCTTCAGTCTACAGCAGTTTATTATTATTTAAGATGAAATTATAAGGAGTGTTTCAGCCCTGTCTGCTTTTTGAATTTGGCGGGTTAGCCAGTCAGAAAAGAGATTTATGTATTTTATATGTATCAAAATACCAACAGTAATGAAAACAGCCTGTTTAATTCTAAATTGACATTTGTTTATTATTATAAATCACACAAGCACTATAAATTGACTCTAGGGGATTAAGTTCTAGACAACTGTATGATATTTTAAGTATTTGGTTAAAAATGGATATGAATTGATAACCATCCAGCCCTTGCTGCATTTTCTAACCCAGCCTAAATATTATTTGCAGCATGAGACAACGGATAAAAACCTGAGTCCTGATGGCTATTACGTTCCTAGGATTTTGTTTGTTGGTGAGCATCTTCAGAAAGCAATGTCTTCCATAATCAAACAGCCAAATAAAATGTAGATACATTTACTGGGAAACTATACAGCATTCCATTTCTCAGACTGATCTTACTTCTGCTGTTTAGACTTTTTAAAATTATCTTCCTCGGTTTTCTCTTCCAGATCCCTCTATGATTGTGCGCAATGACATCACTGGCAAGTACTACAACCGCAAATACGCCTATGAGCCTGATGATATGGACTTCTGTGAGTATCTAATGAGGACTGTAGACAGGTCTTTGAAGTAAGCTTACTGAAAATGAGTCACCTGTGACTGAAACATACCTAATAGCATGTAATACCTTCAAACAACTGCTTTTCGATTTGGCATAGACTGGACAAGTTTCTGGATGTAGGCCACATCAATGTTCAGCTACTCTTTCATCAAATAACTGCACAGTTGGGCCAGATTTGGTGAAAGCACAATTTTGAGGAAAATTTCCCATAGGCTGGGATTTTACCCACAGTCGGTAGACCCATACCATACGCTTCCATACAACAGAACATTCAACTACTTCCATCACACTATGGTCTTTGGCACAACCAAATGCAATCACTCCTTTTAGCCAATCATTAATATCTGCTTTGGAGCCATTTTTCACACATCGATCAAGACATTCACGGAACCGTACCAGCACTTCTCAATCTACAAACCCCGTCACTCACACCCTGTAGATAGCTATAGCTCAAATGTCTTCATGCAGCTCCTTCTGCAGAAACCTGATATTCTGCTTAATACACGCATTATAATTTTGACATCTACCTATTACGCCATATTAATATGTGCTTTTGAAACAGATCAGTCTAATTTGATCAAGCCAGGATCATAACCATCATGGCCATGCATATAACTTCAATACATGTATATTAAAAAGAGGCACCTGATGCTAGAGAAGAACTGAAATGCTTTTATATGCACACACTGGCCACTTTATTAGAAACACTTACATTTCTGGAGTACAGTAAGAGACTGTGGGCCGTGTCTGTTGAGGAATCATTTTTATTAGTCATTATGTAGCCCTTTAGCAGTTGTCAGCTTTTATTTACTATGGGCTCTATGATGGATCACTCTTAAACTTCTCAGAGTCAGTGCTGCGTTGATGATGATTCACCACATGAGTATTATCTAGTCAATAATAGTCCAGTGGCCAGAAACTGACCAGTGGGTTAAAGAACAGCTGATAAACTGTTTACAACAACTCATGAACAATGAGCTACAGTTTATATATAGTGGACTTAGTCTTTTAAACTGTGTGAAGAGCTTTAAAGCATCATTAGGGCCTAAAACTAGCCTTCATTATGCTTTTTGTTGGATTTTGCAGTATTCCACAGTGCACCCTTTTATATCTCAGCCACATCAGTTTGATAGAATTTATGATTCTGTATCCTTTCATGAATCAATGTTCTTGAACTCCAATACCTAACACACACAGCACATGTAATGCAGTCATTGGGAAAGCCCCCTCCTCCGTTAGCCAGCCTGCACCCAAATGTCCACTCCAAATTGGTTGTAACGTTTGTCTCACCTTCAAAATACATCATCCGAAGGGGAATTCCTTGATCTTCAGCACTGTAGGATGTTGTTTTATCACATGTGAGTAGGCATGTGTACAATGGGTAAATTTGTCATTTAGGTTGAGAGCACTTAATGACATGGTGTTTGGGTTTATCCAGTGCTGTGCTGACCTACAGCTGATTAATGATAATATAGAATATGATTAATTGTGCCCTCTTTGTTTGCTTGTGTTTAGTGATGGAGAACATGATAAAGGCCAAGATTCTACTCAAAACTGAGCAGAGCACTGAGCGGAGAGCAGAGCAGAGCACTGAGCGGAGAGCAGAGCAGAGCATGGAGCAGGGAGCAGGGCGGAGCATGGAGCAGGGAGCAAAGGAAGATGGTTTTGCTCAGAGCATGGAGCAACTTTTTAGAAACTCTGAGGATCAGTGTTCTTTTTCTGTCCAAAATGGCTGCCATGACGCTCCTTCCCACAAACCAGACAGTTCTTTTTTCCCATAGTGACTACCTCTACATGACACGAGCGACGCGACAGTAACTGTTACAAGACGCTATGGCCATTCATGCACAGCATCTACGCTGTAGAGCTGTTCAGCAGAACTACAAAGCTAGAATTTTCACTGATCATGATGAAGACGGTTTTAAAAGCATGGGCTTTTGTTTACCCCCCGCAGGTTTCCAGCTTGTGGGCTGCTGCTTTGAGCCTAAACCTTCTAAACCGTTCTGTGTAGCACAGAGCGTTTAACTAGTTTTTCATTTAGCATATTTTAAATGTATAATTAATTATATAAAATGTGTAGTGAAACATTCAAATCGGTCATATGAAGCGGAGTGGTTTGAGGTGTGAGTGAGGAGCAAGCATAGGCAGCCTATTTATATTGTACTTCCTGCTGTTTTTAATGTGGACCAGGTAAGATCAGGTTACTTCCTGACCGGTTTCTAGTGCAGTGGATGGTAGGAATGCATGAGACTGCACAGGCGCGCAGTGATCCAATCCCAGCCGGCAGTCCAAATTACCACACTATTTGTAGAAGCTGCCCGACAAACTGTTGTGAACATGTTGAAGGAGTAAACCATCAGAACTGATTAGCACGACTGCACACTTTCACCACATAATGAACTTGAAGTGCTCCTTTATTACTTACTAAAGAGAAACCACTGAAGAGATTCCATGTATGCAATAAACATATATGATAAATGTGTGATAGTAAATAATAATAATTATATTAATTAATGATAATAACTAGATGGTCTGAAATGAGCAGAGTGGGAGCTGGAGTGAAGTGAGGAATGTAAATGTCTGCCACTTCCCTCACATACACAGATTCTGCCCAACTCTGATCTTTAGGGGCAGCCACACAGGACATGGACCTGTCACACCTTTCTATGGCCAGAAAAAAGCTCAGGGTCTAAGATGTGTATGGTGGAGTTGACTGTAGAATAGACAATACCAATAAAAATTGGCCTGTATGTTTAAATAAATATTGTATAGACTGTTAGACTGAACAAATCTCCATATAAATGACTATACATATAAAACTTGATCATTTAAAATAGGTTAAGATGAAACCAACATTAACGACATTGACAATATTGACAACAACAATATTAAACTTTAAGAACAATCTGCTAATTCACAATAACAGTTACTTGTAATATACTTTTTTTAAATCCCCAACTTCACATTTATTGGTTGTCCTTCAGTGTAAAATGATCTCGCCAGCAGAGGGCACTGCAACATGCAGTAAGGATCTCTGTGCTATCTTTCAGTTAAATAACTGTGCTTCTTAATTGCAGAGTTAAATAAATGTATCCACAGCATCAACAGATGTTTTTTCTTCATTGTTAATATTATACTGTATCCACTATAACTTCCCTATATTATTATTACATATTCTCAAAGCTACAGCAAACGTGCTGTAATGTGTTCCGCCAAGAAAAGAGCTCAGGGTATGTAAATGCAGGATATTTACCATTTAAGCAAACATGCTACATCCATTAACCGCACTGAGGTACTGATGATTAATGTGCATTACAATTTCTATTAGGAAATCATTAACAACAGCAGTGTCAGTGTTGTCACTGTAAAGCTCCTCTAGAGGACGACCGTGAGCAGTGTGGATTTACTGGTGCTCCTGCTGTGTTTGTCTTCTTCAAGATGTTGTTTTTTACATTGACTGTTTGTTTATGTATGGAAATGCACTAGTTTATTCTAAAGTGTTTAATGTAAGGTGAGGATAAAGTCTACCAGTCTCTGATATATGATCACGTAAGTATGCTGTAACATGAACTACCGTATACCGTATATCGCCATCACTAAAATGTTGTTATCTGAGTGAGGGTGCATTACACACTCCCCTCAGGCACTTTTCTCTGTTTCATAATTAGTACTGGTCCAATATTGGAGTTACAGTCAAAACCAAGAATAATATGTATGTGCCATTGCAGAAACAGTCACTAGTACTTGGCATTTACCTTTTTATTGATATTCAGTTCAATAATGATAATGTTCAATAATACCATCTACTAGTAATAGGAATATTACATTTATAATTCAAAACTGCTGTATATCCAATCGTATTTGGTTTGGATATAACAAGCTTTGAAATAGAATACAATGGATTATTTTTTTAAACAAGGCATTCATCTAATATAATATCAATATTTAATATCAATATTTCGAATATATGTAAAGTCCCCTCCCAGCAATGTAGAAAACATTACAAGTGTATACTGAGATATAATACATTTAGGACAAAACTCTACAGTTACATAAAATACTTTTCTGTTTCCTGTACATAGTTATTGTACATTGTTACAGTGCCACCATCAGGCAGTCAGGTGCTGCAGCTCTAGTTATTTGGGAATGACGAAGACAGGCGCTCACCAGTTGAATGAAGCAGCTTAATACTGACCTTTCTCTGATGTTTTAAACTTTGATTGTGTATTTCACCCCGATGGACAGCATATTGTTAACATTTATTGTCAACCTCTAGAATGTTTATTCTGAGAAATTTAATCGGTTCATGAGGTTAGCTAGGGAATCCCAGACACCCCATGGGTTTTTTGCACCATGGGTATAGTAATATATATTAATCTAAATAAAATGGTTCTGGAGTGATAATATTATCATGCTCCAGTATTTTATCTGCTTACATTCTAATTTGTGGTTCTTATTAAAATAAAGCATTCTCAGAAAAGGTCTACTGCTAAATCCTGACTTTCTGTAGAGTGTGAATGCATGCACTGTGGTCATGGTAAATTGTGTGCAGAACAGCAGAGACTACATTACAGAAAAATAAAATCTCTAATGGAGGAACCCCAGACATTCCTCCATCCCCCAATCCCAAATGTAAACTGTTAAGTCCTTGGTGAAAGCCTCTGTCTGCAGCTGTGCTGTGATCTACTCCTCTGTCCTCCAGTCTCGCTCTCTAGCTGGCCAGGGTCAGCGCGTAATGGAGCGGAGCGGCTCGGTCAATCCTCCGCTGCCGTACTGAATTAATGCTACATGCCTGGTTACGGTTCTGACTGACACCCGCCCCCGAGAACAGTCCCATTAGCCTCTCATAAGAGTCTACTGTCTCTTCACAACGCAGAGGCCTAGTGTCAACTCAAACCTTACTTTCCAATTTTCTATAGAAATCAACACTCAGTGCAGAACTCTGCTATGATGTTCAGCTGTAGTTATCCACACACAACAATGAACTAATAATATCAGTAACAATAAAGATTAGCTAATCCCAATAACCTATAGCAATTCACCTAATTCATATTCAATATTATAATATTAAAAGTCATTGCTCAGTTCATTGTTTTGGACTAATAATATTTTGACTATTGAGTGATGCTGACAGATTAGTATAAAGTGCATGGCGACGATCACTCATGAGGGGTCCCTTTTACTGTAGCATCGTTTTAACGATTGCCAGATCCTGTCTTTACACAATGGTCAAATTCTCTTGTGGGAGGAAACATAGCCTGCCACTCACTAGATAGTGACAATGATTGCTAACTGCAAGAAATACAGATCAGTGTTCTGTACAGATACAGGGGTTGGACAATGAAACTGAAACACCTGTCATTGTAGTGTGGGAGGTCTCATGGCTAAATTGGACCAGTTCAATTAGCAGGTAAGAGCACAGTTCTGCTCAAAATATTGCAATGCACACAACATTATGGGTGACATACAGTTGAAACCAAAAGTTTACATACACTATATAAAAAGACACTTATGCATTTTTTTCTCACTGTCTGACATGAAATCAGAATAAACTTTTCCCTTTTTAGGTCAGTTAGGATTACCACAATTATTTCTATTTGCTAAATGTTAGAATAATGAGAGAGGAATTTTTTTAAGGCAATTTTTATTACTTTCTTCAAGCTCAAAAGTTTAAATACATTTCATTAGTATTTGGTACTATTGCCCTTTAACTGTATGACTTGGGTCAAACGTTTTGGATATCCTTCCACAAGCTTTTCACAATAGTTGGCAGGAATTTTGGCCCATTCCTCCTGACAGAACTGGTGTAACTGAGCCATGTTTGTAGGTCTCTTTGCTCGCACATGCCGTTTCAGCTTCGCCCATAAATTTTCAATAGGATTGAGATCAAGGCTTTGTGATGGCCACTCCAAAACATTAACTTTGTTATCCTTAAGCCACTTTGTAACCAGTTTGGCAGTATGCTTTGGGTCATTGTTCATTTGGAAGATCCATTTGCGCCCAAGCTTTAACTTCCTGGCTGATGTCTTGAGATGTTGCTTCAGTATTTCCACATAATGTTCTTTCCTCGTGATGCCATCTATTTTGTGAAGTGCACCAGTCCCTCCTGCAGCAAAACAACCCCACAACATGATGCTGCAACCCCCGTATTTCACAGATGGGTTGGTGTTCTTAGGTTTGCAAGCTTCCCCCTTTTTCCTCCAAACATAACGATGGTCATTATGGCCAAACAGTTCAATTTTGGTTTCGTCAGACCACAGGACATGTCTCCAAAAATTAAGGTCTTTTTCCCTGTGTGCATTTGCAAACATTAATCTGGCTTTTTTATGTTTCGTTTGGAGTAATGGCTTCTTCCTGGCAGAGTGGCCTTTCAGCCCATGTCGATACAGAACTCGTTTCACTGTGGATAATGGTACACTCTTACCAGCTTCAGCCATCATGTTCACAAGGTCTTTTGCTCTTGGGTTGATATGCACACTTCAAACCAAAGCATGTTCATCTCTGGGACACAGAACATTTTTCCTTCCTGAGCGGTATGACGGCTGGACATTACCATCTTTTTTGTACTTGCGTATAATTGTTTGTACAGATGAATGAGGCACCTTCAGGCATCTGGAAAGTCCACAATTCTCTTCCTGATATCTGGGCTGATTTCTTTCAACTTTCCCATGATGTTACTCAAAGAAGCAGCGTGTTTCAGGTGTGCCCTAAAATACATCCACAGGTGTGTCTTTAATTAACTCAGATGTTGCCAATAAACCTATAAGTAGCTTGCAAAGACATGACATCATTATATGGGCTGTCCCAAACTGTTTAAAGGCATAGTAATCTTAGTGTATTTAAACTTTTGAGCTTGAAGAAAGTAATAAAAATTGCCTTAAAAAAAATCCTCTCTCATTATTCTAACATTTAGCAAATAGAAATAATTGTGGTAATCCTAACTGACCTAAAAAGGGAAAAGTTTATTCTGATTTCATGTCAGACATTGAGAAAAAAAATGCATATGTGTCTTTTTATATAGTGTATGTAAACTTTTGGTTTCAACTGTACCAGAGTTCAAAAGAGGACAAACTGTTGGTGCACGTCTTGCTGGCGCATCTGTGACCAAGACAGCAAGTCTTTGTGATGTATCAAGAGCCACGGTATCCAGGGTAATGTCAGCATACCACCAAGAAGAACCTCCACCAGCATCACGTAGTGACCTGGCCACTATCCTGCAAGAAGAATGGCTTAAAATCCCTCTGACCACTGTGCAGGACGCAGTATATGTCATTCCCAAGACCAACTGACGCTGTATTGGCCGCAAAAGGAGGCCCTACACCATACTAATAAATGATTGTGGTCTAAAACCAGGTGTTTCAGTTTCATTGTCCAAACCCTGTACATGTATATATGTATAGCTAGCCTTTGAGCGGCCATTACTAAAGCAGTGGAGCTGCACATTTTGCTTCAACTCCAGTTGAACATCCAGTAAGCACTCCACTATTCCCCACCAAAAACTAGGTATGCATGCCAGACCACCATACTCAGTTCCATAGCACAAGGCTCATAATATTAGCTGGCTGGGTCCACGTTGTTTCGTACTAGGTACTACTTCCTTAAAGCATGCTGCAACCCACACACAGAAGCTAGCTACATAAAGCAGAGCCTAACAAATTCTACCTTCTATATGAAGTAAATAGATACAGTCGTATTCAATGTTTGTTGCACTTTCTGCTAATCCAGGTAATTCCAAACACATTCAATGATGATGAGGTCGGGACTCTGGGGCAGTGAGTCCATTGTTCTAAAAACACCAGCAGCATCTTTGTTTTTTTATGGTTTCTTGGCTGCTTCATATCTCTCAAGATGCATAGTGTTGAGTTGTGTTCTCACACTGGGCTAGATCATCTCTTCTCTTAAAGAAGCTTTAAATACTGTTTATCTGATGGTGATAGTTTTAGTGGACTGCCGGTCACTGTTGTCCAATTTTCTCTGTAATTTAAAGAATCACTACTTTCTGTTTGCATTTTGTTATGCATGTGGATGCTTATCCTTCATTAACATCCCCTAAAAAAAATCATGTTTTGACTGTACATTAAATAAAAACCTGATCTCTGACTTTGTACAGAACTGTATCTGGTGCAATGAAAAAATCCACACATTAGACTGCATTAAAAATGATCGTATTTGCGGTTAAACAAATTAGCAACACATTTCTATAAAACAGTTCACATACAAAATGCATACAGTAAAACATACAGTGTTTACTGGATTTAAATGGGAATTAGGGCATACACGGGACTGGTATTTCCTCTCTGGAGCACCTTCTACAGCGTGTGCTGAAAACACAAATCACGCTGATCAGGAAATGGCCCTAGCAGAATGTACTTTGCAGTATTCATTTCAAATTCAATTTGAACAGGATGGCAAGTAGAACATTAAATTGTCAGAGAAAATCAGTGAATAAAAGACAGCCGGTCCAAGTGTTTCCTTAATGCACATTTTCAGCAAAGCATGGTCAACATGTGATGGAGTGAGCCCCTCTATCCTGCTCTGCTTTTTATAAAGCCCAGTTTCTTGAGGCACGGTTAGCTGTGCGCTTTTAAGCAGACCAACCACTTTCGTAGGTAAAGCATGGAGAGAGGCCTCCAGCAAACATGTACATCTCATAAACATCCTCGGATTCACACAGAATCAAAGCGAGAGCCACATTTTCATATGCACTCAAAGCTCAGTCCGTTACAAAGACAAGCACATGCTCACAGACACACACACACAAGCAGAGCATTCAATCACAAGCTCAAAGCCAGGAGCGCTTTTGTGTCCAGGTGACATGAGCATTCTTTTCCCTGAAGGGCACATCACACCGTGTTTAAAGTGTATTACATATCAGTCATTTGTTCTAGTTTTACTGAGCAGTTTTGTGTCCCCCACAACACTTCTGAATATCACAGGTTCCGCCATAGACTATAACTCACATTTAAAAGTAGCTCCCTCCAATCAATCTTTCTTTTTTTCTTGGGAAGGCATCAGCTCTGAAGGACAGTGTGAGGGTACAGGGTGTTGCACATAATTGGGTAAAATAGTTTGAGAGCTGTACTGTTACACAAGGCTGACTTTATGCAAAGCCCTGCCTATTAATCATGGCACAAAATGTCAGTGACATCTTAGGATGAATCCACATTATAATGTCTATAGAAAGTTTTTTCTTTTTTTCCTTTACAATCTTTCATTCCAAAAAAGTTGGAAAGGTTGTAATATGCTAATGAAAACAGCTGTATATAAATAAAAGTAGCGCAAAGAGAAGTTATTTACTCTTCAACTTCACTGCTTTTTGTTATGATACCCTCTTTCTGAAGCTGATGCACATTCCAAAAAAAGGTTTGGACAGGGCCAGCTTTTACTTTGGAATTAAGCAAATATGCCCATGTGTAAAAGAAGCATCCAGGAAAAAGCTGGTCACTTAAACAAGTACAGTTAATAAAACCTCAATGTATTATCCAGCCGTTCCTTGGGTATGTGCACCAGGTGCGAGGTCAAGAAAAACACAACTGAACTCATGAACTTCGATCATTTGGAGCGCATTACATTCAAAACTGGCATGATTCTGAGACTCAGGACGACTAACGAACCATTATCAACAACACTGTTCATCGCTGAATCCAGAAAGGTTTACAAACGTCACCTAGAAATTATGATAATTGATCTGACTTCAAGCTTATCTGAAATGGATGGTGCACAGTGGAAAAAGAAGTATCCGGTTCTGACCAAGCAGCATGGTGGCGCAGTGGTTAGTACTCACAGCAAGAAGAGCCAGGGTTTAATTCCTGGCAAAGGCATCCAGGGTATGTTCACCAAGTGTCTGTGTGGGTTTCCTCCCACAGTGAACTGGGGATGCTAAATGCTGCCCTGAGGTGTGAGTGAACACGTATGTGTGCCCTGTGTTGGATTGGTGGCCACCCCAAGGTGTATTCTACCCAGTAAGTGCTGGCATAAGCTCCAGCACCTCCTGCAACCAGGAATAGTAAGCTGCTTAGATGATAAATAAATGAATGAATGAATGAATGAGAACAAAGTTTAAAAGCCAGGGTTTGTCATTGTATGAGTAACTTGCACTTGTGTGAAGACACTGATAGATCTACAGGGGTTGGACAATGAAACTGAAACACCTGTCATTTTAGTGTGGGAGGTCTCATGGCTAAATTGGACCAACCTGGTGGCCAATCTTCACTAGTTGCACATTGCACCAGTAAGAGCAGAGTGTGAAGGTTCAGTTAGCAGGTAAGAGCACAGTTCTGCTCAAAATACTGCAATGCACACAGCATTATGGGAGACATACCAGAGTTCAAAAGAGGACAGATTGTTGGTGCACGTCTTGCTGGCGCACCTGTGACCAAGAAAGCAAGTCTTTGTGATGTATCAAGAGCCACGGTATCCAGGGTAATGTCAGCATACCAGCAAGAAGGACGAACCACATCCAACAGGATTAACTGTGGACGCAAGAGGAAGCTGTCTGAAAGGGATGTTCGGGTGCTAACCCGGATTGTATCCAAAAAACATAAAACCATGGCTGCCCAAATGACGCTGTATTGGCTGCAAAAGGAGGCCCTACACCATACTAATAAATGATTGTGGTCTAAAACCAGGTGTTTCAGTTTCATTGTCCAACCCCTGTATGTTTTGGAGCAACATATTCCTGCTGTAGAGAACAGAGACATCACGGGAGAAGGACCTCTCATTGAAGTCATTTTGGGTTATTTTTTTTACGATTTAATTTACATACAATGTAAAGGACAACAGACATTTTCAAATTATGCCAAAAACACTAGGTTTTGCTTCCACAGAAGTGATATATTACCTTCTAGACAACATACTTTCAGGAACATCCTTGCTATTTACAATATGTCATTCTGCATGTGTTACTGCCCGCCTGCAGTCCAGACCTGTCTCCGTTTGAAAACATGAGACATGTAATCAAACATCAAATATCGTGTCCTTGTACTGTTTTTAATTAAATACAGCTCAAACTGAATTTACTAATCACTGCCCTCAGTTTTAATTAGCACATCATATACTGTCCCAACTTTCTGCATAAAAATTCCTCTTCTTAAAAGCAAAAACAAACAACAAAAAAGCAGCTTCCTTGACTAGAAAATTCCCTGTGATTATGTTCAGCTCTAAGTCAACTGCCAGACCCTGGCATCACAGGCATCTGAAAGGAGCCACTGTTTATAAAGCCTGCTAGAATGTCAAAATGGCAAGCTAATGTATCTGAGTGCACGAAATGTGGCATTTCTCACCTGTAGATAGAAAGGGGGAAAAAATAACCCGAGGCACATTTGTGTCAGCCATTCATTTAAGAGTCAGAGTTCTCTTTTGCTCAGAGAGATCTTTGACAAGGACACAGGCCCATTAGCTGCCATTCCAGCCCCCGTTTAGACAATTTAGATATTCAAATGTCCCCCCGCTTTGCGGAAACTGTTTGCAGTGAAGAGCTGAATTGGTAATGTGTTATTAATCTCTTTCTCTCTGCAGTCTTTTCTCACCACAACGCCACCAGCGTGCGACGCTGTCTGTTCCTCAGACTCCAGTTGCTCCGTGGCCTGATAGAAGAAGGGCAGATGTGCCATTGAAACAGGAAGGTCAAAATGCAAATTCACTCTCATTACACCCCCCACCCCCCTCTCACTGTCCCCCCTCTCGTGAATAGAGGTAGGGTCTCTGTTTTTTAATTATTCTGTCATCTTCAAAGGCATCCCTGTCCAAACTGTTTGGCAGCCAGGAAAGCCTGAGCTCTAAGATAAATGTTATTCATTTCTGTGACAATGTCTCTCTTTCCACCTCTCACCTTCCCTCCTTCCTCGTTCTGTGGCTGGGGGCTAGCTATGGGTAATTACAATAGAGCAGTCTGTTCAGCAGTTGTGTTAGACAGACCCGGTTCCAGAACAAAAGGTTTAATAGAAGTAAATGAGAGCGCACACATACATGTGCAGGGGATAATGTACGTGAACACTACTGCGGCAAAAAAAATGGATTTAATGTTTACAATAGTTGCACCCAGAAGGCAGTGTGGGATTGCCTTAGGGTGGGAGGAGAAAGGTTATCAGGAACAATAAATGAGGATAAATCTAGACCGCCATAGACAATAGTTATTGAGATACACATATAGAGGTATACAGATACAGTATACACATACAGAGTGTCTCTCTGTATGGTGTCGGGCCACCATACCATACATACCACCATAATTGTTAATGCAACATGCTATAAGTCTCGGCATGGAGTTGTAGAATTTTCTAATGGTGTCCTGTGATAATCCATCCCATGCAGCTTAAATATTCTCACACAGTTTCTGTAGATTGTGCGGAATGGGTGGAGGTGGAGTGACAAGGGCTTCAGGATATGTGACGTGTGAACTGTTCAACTTGGGCACTGACAATGTGGCCTTACACATTCGTTTGTCATCTCCAAAAGAAAAACGGGACTCATCATTGAAGATGACCAGCTGCCATTCTGAGTCACTCCATGGCAGTCTGGCATGACGCCATTGCACTCTTTGGTGACACTGATGTAGATTTAAGGGGAGTTATTATAATGGTCTGTGCCCATGTAGTCCTGCGTCATGTGGCCGTCTGCTGATGTTGCTGGCACCAACACAATGACTCATGGAGGAGATTGATGCTTGTTGAATGTCTGCAATCATGACCATTGGGTCAGTCAGGTAAAGTGATGAAACCGTGGGTGAAATTTGACCTACTCACCAAGTTTCATTCCTGTTGGTTGAGGAAAGGAACTTGTATCATAAGACTGTAGTCTTGATGGGAGGAGAAGAGCATGGAGAAGAATAAGAAAGGCTTATGATCTGAAGCGCACCTCATCATCTGTTAAACATGGTGGAGTTAGTGTCATGGCATTGGCATGTATACCTGCCAATGGAACTGGTGTTTACTAATCATGTGACTGCTGATAGAAGTAGCAGGATGAATTCTGAATGTATAGAGCTACTAATCAGATTTAGTCAAATGCTGCACAACTAATAGGACAGTTCACATGAATTATGACCCAAAACATACCGCAAAAACACCCTGAGAACTGCTTAAAGGCAAAGAAATACAACTTCTGAAAGCAGGCAGTCACCTGAATTCAACCCAACTGAATAATTCTTCATAATTTCTAAAGTTTAATGCATTATTTTTAATCAATCCATACTTTAATCACATCTTGACTGTTTCATTTCTAATTCATTGCCATATTTTCCACACACAAAATTACAAAACATTGTGTCACTGTCCAAATACTTCTGGACCTGGCTCTACATGATATTGGTTAGCTGTTTATAGCATCTTTGCTGGGCAGTGAAAAAGCTGAAGGTGATGGGCTCAGACAGATGTAATATGCCTGGCTTTCTGGCCTGTTTGATTTTGTGCTGCTCCTCTTCGCCGAGAGCACCAGCAGGTGTGGCATCAGTGCAGGACACAGAGCCAAGGTCACTGGGATTCCACACTAATAAATAGCGTGGAGAGGGAGCGGGCCGTGCGGTGGGTCTGCCGCATGATTCGCCACATACATCAACTCCACTGAGCAGAAAATTGAAATGGAAATCGGAGCCTTGAATGAGCGCGGATCCCATTGTCCCCGGGACATGGACTTTCATGATTTATGATTTCTTTTAGGGCTGCTGGTGCCCACTCGCCACTTCATTTTATGCCTGTGCCGGACAGGTGAGTTCAAGTGAAACTTTGAATGGGAGTGCGATTCTGGGTCCCTAGATAGAATGTGATGACTCTTCAGTTGGACTAGGTGGCCATCACTGAGCACGGAGGATTAATAAAGGAGAAGATATTGCTCTTCTTCAAAGAGAAAACCCAATAGCTGTGTGTATGATTAGAAAAATGATGACCACTATACTCCAAAAAATGAGGATGAAAAGCAATAAAGAGGAAAGTAATAGATGCACATTTATATATCTACTTTAACATTTTGTTCAGTTCCATACAAAAGTAGGGCTACTGAGAATGAATTGATGCAATGAAAAATAATACATTATAGAATCATATATAAATCATGCATTATAGAATCACAAACTATATATTTATATTTTATTTATGATAAATCAATCATTACACATAACTTTACAATTTGTTGATGATTTTACAAAACTTTGTGTCTGTATACCAGCATTTACAGCAGAAAGAAAAAGAAAACATGTAGTGTTTGAATGTAATGAATGATATTTCCAATTACGGAACTTCTGTTGGTCTGTTCATTATCAAATCTGCAAGGTTCTCACCTGACAGTAAGCATATGATGCTTTCTGAAGAGCCCACATCATGGCTGCATCAACACTCTACACAATAAGTCCAAAAGTTAGTAGACACCTGCTCATTCAAAGTTTCTTCTGAAATCAAAAGAATTAATAGGGAGTTTGTTCTCCCATTGCTACACTAACAGCCTCTACTCTTCTGGGATACCTTTTACGCCAATGGGGAACCCTCAGGGCCTTCTAGACCTTCAAACAAGGCCTAATGATTTCTGAGAACTACAAAAAAAAGTGTAAGTCTGTCGCTTTTATTCAATAGAACCATTCTTGTATCTGCAAGCATTCAACTACTACACTTTTGTCATGTTCAGTTCAAGATGAAAACAAATGGTGGTTGGTGTAGCTCAGCGGATAACACCACTGCCTGCCAGAGAGCCACCACCACATGTGGGAGACTGGAGTTTGAATCCCAGTCTGGGTGACTATGCTGTGCTACACCAATAAGAGTCCTTGGGCAAGACTCCTAACACTACATTGGCCTACCTGTAATATGATTAACCTTGTAAGTCGCTCTGGATAAGAGTGTCAGCTAAATGCCATAAATGTAAATGATTAAATACTCTGCAGGAAAACTGGCAGGAAGTTTTAGTAAGAATTAGATTTTGCTCAACGTCAAGAGCATTAATGAGGTCAGGTACTTTGATGATAGGTCATCATTTCAGAGAATACGGTTCCACTGCTCAACAGCCCAGTGAAGGGTGCCTTAAGCCAAAGCTGGGCTCTAAGTGTCGCTGCTCCTTTCTATTAGCAATGCTTTGCTATGGAGATTATACAAGCTGTTCATCTGAAAGTGATGTTGGGATACTTTTTACAGTGGATTGTTCTGTGCTTCGGTGCTGTCAGTGTTATTTCTACCATCCTTTTCTGTCATACGTTCCATTGCTGTTTTAGATGACAGCAAAATGACAACTGAGATTTTGAGTTATTTACTTCTATCAACAGCATCTATAGCCATGCAGGAAACACAACAACAACACACAACTTGATCTTTGGTATCAACCTGTCAGCTGTCAGACAGTGAGATGTCGACTGAAAACAGTGTGATACTCCATAGTCATATTTCAGCTTCTAAACTGAGAGTTTTATGAACATTATAAACTTATTATTATCAGAATATTTCGCTGCCTCTCTGTCTGGACCTCCTGGCTGCTCTGGTTGGATTTTAAAGTGTCTTCTGTATCTCACACAATGCAAAAAACTTTTGTGACAAAAGTGCTAGGATCTGCTATGCAGGTACTGAATCCTACATCATTATCACAGCAACCCCTGCAGATAGACTGGTGATGTTTGGAAACACAAATCCAAACGCTCGCAAATGAGAGTGCATACAGTCATCTCAAAAGACTTCATTCGAGAAACAAATCCAATCTGCCTGAAGTCTCAACACGTGGCACTTTTGCTCATGGATGTAAATACTATACTGTATTTGTAATTAATTGCTCTGTTCAGAATTACTCTGTTTACACCATATAGTGTGTTCAGGTCTTCTGTCAGAGCTAACAGTCTGTCTGTTCTCTTTGTCTGAGCTGAACTGCTGCCCGTCCTGTGTGGCCTGATGCTGTTGCTACATCTGCTCTGCCTGGGAGCCACTGGGAGCCTTTACCACCACGGAGCTCCTGGCTCTCCTGCACTGTGGAAGCTTGGCCTGCGCCTGCTGACCCATCTTATGAACCACCAACATAATTATAGACTAATCAGACTCTGCTTTCTTGTGCTGTCTTGTATCTGGTGTTGACCCGAGGAGGATGGGTTCCCCCTTTGAGTCTCGGTTCCTTTCGAGGTTTCGTCCTTCCTAACTAAGGGAGTTTTTCCTTGTCACTGTCGCCCTCGGCTCGCTCATTGGGGGCTCGAACACCAGATTCTTTGTAAAGATTCTTTGTAAAGCTGCTTTGTGACAACATCTGTTGTAAAAAGCGCTATAAAAATAAATGTTGATTGATTGATTGATTGATAAACTGCCACAATTAGTCCACAAACTACAGGGAAATGGTAAATGCTGAACATGAGAGCGCAGCATGTTCTGATCAAAGATGTGTGGCTGATTTTGGGGGATGCAGAAAGCACTAAGTATCTTTTTTTGTCTAAGGCTTAAACCTGTTTCAGAAATGCTGACAAATAAAAGGACACTGGATGCAGTGCTCACCGCAGATCTGCTATTGTCTGGAAAAATGACAAGATCTCTTTGGTCAGTCTAAGAAGAGTGGTAAGGCAGAAAAGAGGGCAGCACAAGACAGGTCAGCTGGCATCACTGCCACTCAGTTTCAGGAAAGAATGAGAACTAGAAGTACTTCAAGCATGTGCCCAGCAGGGAATATGTGGAGAGACAGAGCCCTGTGGCAATACCAACCCCAGCCTGCCTCTCCTCTCAACTTCTTCTCAATCCCCCTGCTTAGTCCCGAGAGCCTCCCTGGGACCTCCTCAGATCAATACAGATTTATATTTGCCTCTTCACTATCGGCATCATTTTTAATAACATAAGGGAGAGTGAATGTTGTTTAAAAGTATTTGAGGAAATGTCATATATTTTTAAACATGCACCCTACATACCCCTGCTACTACCGAAAAACCTTATTCTGAGCACCTACGGTTTATGAACAATTCAGGAGAAAGCAGTGTGAGTGCACAACCAGCCTCATAGGCAAGGCTTATTCATATAAATAATGCATACAATTTCCACAATAACTGCCACAAATAAATCACATTAAAAGCACTTTTTGACTTGCTTTCTCATCTACAAAGTAAAAAAAGTCCAGATATAAGTTTGCTTGTATAAATCATACACGTTCCAATGATAAATATTGTATCAACTATTTTTAAAATATGTCTTCTGTTTTATTTAGGGGGTTGTATAAGGCTGCCTACATGTTTTGCAGAGTACTGTATCTGATGTAACAGCCTGGTTTCTATGGAGCAGCTTGCACACAGCACAGCATTTAGATCACGAGCACCACCAGTGATCTGCGGCAGTCCTCCTGTTACATGATACTGCAGGGATACAAGGAGCCACATGTGTGTATAAGGCAAAAAACTGCAGTAGCTTCTCTTAACTGAAGCTCTCTTTGACCTGCTGGTGAACTTGCGCATGCTGCTCCTTTTGATTGGTATCTAACTACAGAACTACATTTGGGTCTACATTTACATTTATGGGGTTTAGTTGACAAAAGTCTTGTACTGATCTCAAAACAGAGTTTACAATGTGGTTGGTGCTACCTATCCGTGTACTGTGCTGTACCGTATATAACACATCATGAAAGGGCATCTTTAATCCTGAGTAGGCAATGAGTGAAACATCAAAAGAAATAGAGTGATCCTCTTTTCTCTGACCCACAGGGCCTAATCAGCCTGGCCTTGCCTGCTGACACAAATAGAAGTCAGGGAACAGGAATCAGGGGCTCATCACTGGAACCTACACTCAGCGCTTACCTAACCACTAAGGTCAGCAGAGGTCAGCGTTCTCTCCTCTTTCAGGCCCTGGGCAGGAACAGGCCAGTCCCCTGTTCACAGTGGTATTTAGCACTCCTGAGTCAGCATAGCGCAGAGCTGTGGAGGGCAAGCGGACGGGTGCCGGCCGTGATGGACGAGGGTAGGGACCGAGAAAGCCCAGCTCAGAGACTCAAGACCACCGCACTACTGTTCCATCCTGAGGGAAGGTGAAAGCAAAGACATTCTCAATAGTGAGCACTCACACATACCCACACACGCACACAACAAAGGACGACAGTTGGAGTATGAGCAGTATGAGTGTGTGAGGGAACGTGGGTTTAATTCCCACGCCTTAACCAGTACAAGCACAGCCTAGTTTAGAATCTCAGTTTAGCATCACAGCTCTGAATAGAACATTTTGGAAGAGATGCCATCTGTGATAGTTCTGACATCAATTTTAAAACAGTTGCTGGAGTCCTGGATGTGATTATGATCTCCAGATATCTTCTCAGTATACAGTTAGCAGACAGAACTAGCAGCACACAACTGTGGTGACAGTGCACAAAGCTACATTACTGTATATACTGTGCATCTTTAACTCCTGGACACTCCACTTAAATATCATGTTTATGATGTTAATTCATTCAGTCATTTATCTGCTGATAACCGCGTCCCTTGCACATTTATTTATTACTTTTGCACTGTCTTTTCTACAGCCTGCAGTTATATTTGTACTCTTGTATATATTTCTTGCCTCCTTACGAAGTGAGATATCTATATATTTATATTTACATATCCACCGATAGTGACCCGCACTATGTATAGTTCTATAGCCTATACCTTAATAGTTAATAATACTGCTGCCGGTACCGACCGACCCATTTAGGTTGTTCATACTGCACAACACTGTTTTATTTTTATTTTTGTATTATTATTCGTATCTGTGCTGTTCTTTTTGTGAAACCGCTACTGGCTGCTAAATTTCCTTCGGGATCAATAAAGTATCTATCTATCTATCTATCTATCTATCTATCTATCTATCTATCTATCGATCTATTCGCTCTCATAAAAAAAAAAAAAGGGACTGTAAGACAAGGGAATGTAACTGTATCTTACTTCACCGCAGTTCTACATTGTATGATGCTCCATTGTTTTTATTTATTTTAATGTTACTATTTTACTTGTTTTTTATTGTTTATTCTAAATGGCTGTTTCATTGCACTTACACATCACTGTGGTTAAAACAAAACTTTGTGTTTTTATAATGTTTTCGTTTTTGACTCGATATGAAAATGTTGCCTTTTACACTGTGTCTAAATTTCATGATGAATTGTTCAAAAGAAATGGCCCATAATTACTTTGGAAAAAAAAGTCTGCTTCCCTTGATATACACTCTCAGTCATTTTCTTAAGTGCTTATTCCTTCTGGGCCACTTAGGGTGCTGAAGCCTATCCCAGCATTCAGTGGGTGGAAGGCAGAAAAAACCTCAGACAGGCAAAGCAAGAGTTTACCCATATCACCTAAATCTACCGCAGCAAAGCAATCGAACAGTGAGCTCCATTATTCAGTGCCTAAATAAAATTCTATAGTCGGCTGGACATTAATCTAAAGCTTGTGAACGTTAACATGGCCTCTGTTTATAAGTGTTATTAATGAACTTGGAATCTTTTTACTGCACATAAACTCAAACCTGTACAACTTTACCAGCTTTATATTTCTATGTATTGCTCCACTTAGATTTGGCCATTTAACTAAATGTGAGATGAGTGATTGATGGTTTGAGGTACAGTATGAGTAGGTCTACACTTTGTCCAGTAGCGGATACTCAAATGGAAGTAAAAATAGCACATGTAAAGTGCCTTTTCTTGTTGAAAGTAATCAGTAATGCTTTTTATTCTGCACATAGTTTCAAGCCTGCTTCACTGTATATTCCGTTCTACAGTTGTGATGTACTCTCACATCTATGCACACAGCATTATGCTTTTTCCTGGCACTATTTATACTAATACCAATCTATCTGACCACCCACTTTCAGTGGCCTGTACTGTTTTGTCCCTGTGCCTTTATTTATGCTATTTTCAAGAATGTGCTATACCTTCTTCGGAACTGCCACTGTACATTGTCTGTTCATCTCTAGTGGCCACTGCAGTATAAAGATTTCACAGTATATTTGAATTCCTTGTTTCTAAATATGAATACTAAATCTTAAAACAGGTAGCTGATTATACAACCCTGCCCCCTGCATAACTGAATGTTATATACCTTTAAAACTCACCTGTATCATGTTGTACCTTTGAGGTTACTCTTATTGATTGTCCATTGGGTGACAAAATGTACCTGGACATTACCATGTTTTACTCACAGCATTGAATCAATGGTGCTATGTTGGAATACCACTGTGAAGCAGGGGTGTCCTGTGCTGCAGCAGTGAATTAGGGAGGGGAAACTGCATGGCTTTTGGAGCTGATGAAGGGTCTCCTCCTTTCTCGCACCATCTGCTGAGGAGCGAAGTGCGTAAATGCACTACTCCAGCTCCATTAAGCTGCTCACTGAAAGGAGGCACCTGTCCACTGCTCTGGAGACTACAGCAGGGGGGTGCAGACTAATGACCGGCCAACTTCATTAGCATCATCAACAGCAAAATAGCCACATTTCTTTCTTTTTTCTTGATGAAGATTTTATACTGCAGATCCCTCTCTCTCTTTTGCACTCTTGGCAAAGAAGCACATTCCTGTAGATCCTTAAAAATGCATTTGCTGAAAATGTTTTTAGAATTAGAGGCATTCATTGCTGAGCTGAGGCCTAAAGACTGAACAGAGGCACTGTGTACAGTAACATAACTACAGAAGCTATGAAGTTAAAAATACTAAAGACTATATAAGGGAATGGTAAGCGACTATGACAGACACTCTTGGCTTATTTTATATGATCCACTTAACATACAGGAGCACTTTCTAGTTCTACAATCACATACTGTAGTCTATCTGTTTCTCTGCATTGTTTGTTAGCCCCTTTCCTTCATTCAGTCAAGACCACCATAGAACCATCACCGAGAAACTAAGAGTGCATGAGGTGGTCTCGAAATTTTGACACTTTAACAGCTCTTTACTTATCAGTCTAGATGACACATCGCATGTTCAGCAATTATATACAAGTCAATAGCATCTCTAGTGGTGGAACACAATGCTAATTCCTGCAGTGGCTCACAAAGTGGTATTATGAGACAGGGCGGGGTGCAGGTAGATGGTTAGCATGCTAACTTCAGAAAGCTACATAGACATTTTTGAAACCATGAAATTCCATAATTTCTTCACAATCTGCTGGTTTCTTAGAAAGAAGAGAATTTGTTTTAGAGAAAACTCCCTTCACATATCAAACTGATGGAAGACTCTTCGTTTGGAGAAAGCCTGGAAAGGAATTCCAGCAGACTGCACTAAGAGTGCTATAAAGCACAGAGGTAAAAAACTGCAGTCATGATCTCAGATGTGCTCAAAGGTTTTTTTGAAACTTGAAAAGCTGACATCTCTGCAAGGAGACTGTTCACAACAGAAGTGGATCTTTCCACAGCATAGCAATCTGAAACACACCAGAGGTCTTGTGAATAATTAACTATATTTCTATGGATGGCACAAATATGCAAACATCGACTTGAAGGAACTTTTATCCACTGCACTGGGTCATGCCTGAAGGTGCATAGCTTTTGGCTGTAACATAAAATCTAAGATTTATAGAACTGCTTGTTCCTATGTTTTTTTTTTCTGGACGAATTCTAATCTCAGAAGCAGAAATGCTATAAGACTTACAGGAATATTTTGAGTGATTGCCAACCGTGTAAGTGTATTACATTAAAATCAGACACCAGCATTCCCATTGGAATGTAAATGCCTGAAATCAAGACCTGTATACTGTATCTGCGTATAGGATCACTGCATATGTAAATACGTATGTCCCTAATAAAGTGCCCTGGGAGTGAAATACATATCAAAGATATATATATATATATATATATATTAGGCATATTTGATGGTACTGTGTTATTTTCTCCTGCTGATGTCTTAAAAAACATTGAATTTGATTTGAGAAAAAGAGATGCAAATTTCTAAATTTGATGCCTTCATGTTGCAAAAAAGCTCATACCAGGGCATGTCTGGAATTGTATTACATCACTTCTCCTGATTTTTAGAACTGAGGGCACCAAATGTTGTGTATGTGAAAGTGGAATTCTCTTCCATTCCTGCTTGATATAACACTTTTCAAAAGTTTGGCATCCCCGTGGTCATATACTGCTAAATAATGCACCACGCATTTTCAATGGTAGATAGACCAGGACTTCAGGAAGGCCAGCCTCGCACATGCACAAGCAACACTGTTGTACCACATGCAGAATCTGGCTTAGCATTGTCTTGTTGAAGCAGGGAACCAATCACTAAGATATTGTCTAGCTGGCAATATATGTTGCTGCAGAATGAATTTGCAACCCTTAGCATTAATGATGTCTTTACAGAAGTGTAAGCTGTTCGTACTAAACATCACCACATCATGAAAAAAAACTATGGAATCAATCTAAAACCTAAAACTATTTGAAAGGAGGACTTATCAGACCACATATCACCTGTCCACTAGGCCATTCCTGGAAGCTTCTTTTATACATAAGTACGACTACATCACCTATGTAAGATTTTTTTTGCACAATATACCAAATCTCAAAATTCCCAACCTATTTATGAACGTCTGGCAGGGATCAGTTTCATACGTAGACCCAAAAGAGACGGGGGGAGAAATATTTTGAGAGAACATTTTCTGTTATTTCTGGGTACATTTTCTTAATGCGTTCTCACGGTAAAGAATGGGTACCACGTCCTCATACCTCCTGTAATGCAAACCAAAACAACATAAGATCTAATAAGTGCATTTCTATTATATACATCTAGCTACACTAATGCCTGATACACAGTTTCAGGGTTACCCTACTTGCGTATGCATAAGTTCCAAACCACTCCCTCAAACTATTATTATTATTACTTTTAGCCCCGCCCCTTTGGGGCTCTATAGTTTCAGAATAGACATATACAGCTCTGGAAATAAAGGAGAGACCACTCCAGTTTCTTCTTAAATCAGCTTCTCCACATGTACAGCAGGCTCTTAGTGAGGAACAGAAGGTTGGGTTCTAGCTTTACTGGCAGATACAGTGAGCCTCTGGTTCATAAGAACAAGGTGAAACAGCAAACACACAGGACAACACAGCTACAGATTGGCAGAGGGTGAAAACCTCTCTCTACTGATCGTGATGAGTGCCACCACATTTCAATGCCACTTAACCGCTGTAAGACCTCAAGTGACCTACAACAAGACTGGCGAGCGGTGGCTGGGGTGGAACGCACAGCGAGCATGGTTAAGAAAACAGGCTTCTGCAGGCGTCATTAGTGATTTTCTAAATAAACAGATCTAAATACAATATCTGACCTGGATTTAGCTTAATGCACAACCAGGATCCCACCTATACCCCAACAAAATCACATCCTATAGACAGCTTTATTATTTTAAAGCCTTATTATTTTCAGCAGGTTGCACCTCCACAAAACACAAACAGGTGAAACCAAAGTACTGTATATAAGGACAGAGCAAGACAGGTGAGTGAATCTCCTCCTCTCTTTGCCTAAAACCTCTCTCGGCCGGAGCCCGACTCCCTGCCCGTGCTGGCGAATGAGGTGAATAATTCCCTCTTTAGTGCTGAATAAGTCAGAGGGGCTAGAAGCTCAGTCTTCTGCTCTACCCTCCCTTGGTGAAGCTTTTTAAATTATGGATCCTCAATACAAACAGTCCTGCCAAGTGCAAGGCAGACGGGCTTCTCACTCTCATGGTTCTCCAGCATGAAATCCTGACTTAGATCCGAGTTATCATCAGCATACCCCACTGGACTGCCTCTGTGCATCTCCAAAGCCTCTGCATACCATGAGGTATTGATTTATTATGCATACTATGGCTGCTTATTCGACTCAGTATATATAGTATATACATATATAAACAGTCCAATATCTTTCATTTTTAACCTCTAAACATTTCAAACTGGCCAAAAAAGATATACCAGACGTAGCTGTTCTTCAAATATATGCCTTATTATCTTAACATCTGAGGACGTTACTATAAAAATAATTCATACTGAAATAATGCTATCATTTATCAACCCAGGGAAATCATTTAACAAGTGTACTACTGGGAACCATAGTGTTCTACATTAAGGTCCTCTAGCAAGCCTCAGTTATACCAAAGGACTGGACTGGTAATGAGGGCATTAATATTTAGCCTTGCATAGCATAAAATCATGATCAAAACTGTTACACTTCACAGCCTTTTTGCAACAGCTCCTTTTAGAATTTCACCCTGATGATCCAGATTCTTGTTCCAACCTAACCCACAACAACAATACTACAGGGGTTGGACAATGAAACCGAAACACCTGGTTTTAGACCCCAATCATTTATTAGTATGGTGTAGGGCCTTCTTTTGCGGCCAATGCAGCGTTAGTTGGGCAGCCGTGGTTTTATGTTTTTTGGATACAATCCGGGTTAGCACCCGAACATCCCTTTCAGACAGCTTCCTCTTGCGTCCACAGTTAATCCTGTTGGATGTGGTTCGTCCTTCTTGGATACTGTGGTTGCACCAGCAAGACGTGCAACAATGGTGTCCTCTTTTTGCATTGCAGTATTTTGACACTGTGCTCTTACCTGCTTTACCCTGGATACCGTGGCCCACCAGGCTTCCGATACATCACTAAAATGAAGATTTCTTGGGTCTATGTGCAGTATTGTAGAACAGTATTGTAAACAAGATGTCTCAGTTTCGATATAGGAACGCTTAATATACATTTCATGAAACATTGAAAGGTTCTTCACGGGTTCTTGGCTATTGTGGCATAGTATGCCCGAAGGCATTGTGACTGTTTTCAAATTTGGTCCCTGAAGAGATAAAGCAAAATTTTACTATTCCAATACGACACAATCTGTTAAATTCATACTCCACATATATAAAACCAGAAAGTGTTCTCTATAGAGAGAGAAAGTCCCTCCTCCTCAGTGTTACTCTTTACTTACCAGTCTTGAAGAAATGTTGCACGTTCAGTGAATCCTTCCTCGGTTCCGTGTTAGCTTTTGTTTCACTTCTGTTTATATCACTTGTTTGCTGCCAAACATAGTTTCTTGCCAAGAGCAAGTGGTGGTGGTGATCTAACCAGGAGCAGAGCCTTCAACTTGACTGACAAAAGGTCAGAATACGCCATCAGGACAGTGATGCACCATCCTCTCATGTTGGACTGAAATGACTTGATGCTATAACGACTCACTATCGCCTCTTGAGGTATAAAGTGGTATTATGAGACAGGGACGTAAACGCGGCTCACGCACGAGAGCATCTGGAAGTTACAGAACCAGATACATGCTATGTTCACATACCAGAACACAATAAAGGGACTCGTATACAGAAGTAAACTAAGATCTTGTTTATTTATTTCCTTTTTTTGCTCCTTTATATATAGATCTATGTTTTATTTTTCTACATACAAGTCCGTTTATAGTCATCATGCTGGGTGCAGCTTCAGTGGAGGAGCTCATGCAGGTGGCCCGTGTATGGATATTACAGAGGACACGCAGAAGGTGGGGCAGGGCGGGGCAGAGCGGAGCTGTGAGCACCGCACCGGGCTCCGGTGCCCTGCTGTACAGTCACCGAATCACAACACGCTCAGAACAGGGCTGGCCAGGACCAGAGCACTGGGTCACAGGTCAGAAGTTAGGACTCTGATTAAGACGAAGTCCAGTTCCAGAATAATCATAAAAAATAAAAAGGTCCATCTTAGTTGGGACTGGGAGTTGTATTCATGACATCATCCATTGACATCTTGGGCAGTTGCTAAAGAACAGTAGAAGCAGGTATCAGAAGTACAGCTTTGACAGTCAGACACATACAGAAGGGAAAAGATGTTAGGTGGGAAAAGAAAAAAGAAAATAGAACAAAAAATGAAAGTCACCCTATATCACCCCACTAATCCTCTACACCTCGCCCTCTCTGCACACTTCAAACTAAAGGGTTCGCTAATATTGCTGATATACTACACTGATATTAAAAAACAAAACAAAGAAAAAAAAACCCTATATTCATTTAATTCATTTATTAATTTTTACACGGTTTTCAAGTTTAGGACGGAATGGTTTCCATTTAAGAAAAGGTGAGTCGTGTGAACGGTCACCAGAGAGGTGCTGACCTGGTCCCTCCAACACAGCCGGCCTTCATTATACAGCACAGGCCGGCACAGCACCATACACAGCGAGGTCAAAGCTCAACAAGGTGTGTCTACCTCTCCTCCTCTCTCAACCCCTTCTTCCTTCCCTCTCTTTCTCTTTATCTCTTCCTCCATCTGTCCCTCCCCTCCCCTCTCTCTCTCTATTCCTCACTCTATCTCCCCCTCTCTAGCCCCCTTTACTTTTCCCCCTCTCTTTCCCTCCCTCCCTCCCCTCCCCCTCTCTCTCACCCCCTTAACCCCTCCATCCCCTCCTTTTTCTCTTTCTCTCTAGAATAATGAATCAGGTACAGGATCAGGAGAACCGTGCTGATGGATCAGAGACCACAGAACAGAACAGAACAGAACAGAACAGAAACAGAACAGAAACAGAACAGAACAGAACAGAACAGAACAGAACAGAACAGAACAGAAACAGAACAGAAACAGAACAGAAACAGAACAGAACAGAACAGAACAGAACAGAACAGAACAGAAACAGAACAGAAACTGAACAGAACCACACTAAAATTCACTACAAACTGTCGGAATGAAGGGAGTCTGTTACGGGAAGCAGTATATCAGTATTTTTGTTCTTTTCCAGCGACTGTGGGATGGAGCGTCATGAGAGGTACAAGTTCAAAAATACCAGTAATATATGCGGGTGTCCATGGCAACAACAGAGAGGTTCACAATATTTACAGTCGTAAATGAGCAGAAACAGAAACACAGAGAACGGAGCTGTTCAGATCTCACTGCAAAACACAAACGTATTCATTTATACTAATTCAAATATATTAGTAAATGAATATACAAAAACAAGGACGACAAGTTGTAATATGCCCAACAATCTCTGCACTAGTAACTCTTAATAACTCGCTTTTTTCTGTTTTCAAAAAAATAAAGTCTCCATTTTGTTCACCTTGAAAGAAAATAGCCAAAAAAATGACATCATCTTTGGTGAAGATTCAACAGCAATCTCCAAGTCCTGTTGCTATGACATCTCGACAGAGTGCCGGTTGGGCTCAGCAGCAGGTGCACGCGCAAACACACGCGAACGCGCACATACACACACGCCACACATACACACACACATGCACTCACCCGGATGGGCTCACCAAAATGAAATGAAATGAAACACTGTCTCCATACTGCTGTGAGAGAAGTGAACAAGTCCAGTAGTGATGGGGCAAAGCGGGGCCGCATGAAACATCTGATCCAGAAGTTGTCCGACAAGCCCGGCAAATACACATTTGGATCCCGCATGAGACCAACGGCACTGCAAAGTGATCTAGATTTGAGTTACTGCATTGTGCGGAAAACCAGACTTCATTTGTTTCATTTCCAGTCAAAATGAATTGGTGTTATTTACCTTTCAGCATTATATTAGTCCACTGCAGGACGTCTTTTAGGGAAATCTGCTTTTCACTTACAAAGAAATCCACAAGGATATTTCTCCACACATCCAAAGTTCAGACATAGATGGATAGATGGATGCACATTCATTGATGTAGAGGTCTGAATTCTGAGAACACCAGCAACTTTTCTGTTAGTTTGATTTCCGATCTTTTGTCCAGTTCCTTTTCTCAGACAGACGGAAACACTAGTAGCGGACTATCATCACGATCCTGTTCTTCTAGTCAACAATCCAATGACTTTCAATACCTCAGAATTTGCACAGGGGTCTGAAGTCGCTATGAAATGAAACGGTAGCGTCACAGCACGCCTGAGATAGTTCATTATAGTTACTCTGTTCAGTATTTAATTATTTAGCCCCTTATCGTGAGAACTTTTATTTTGAAGAGCCGGCAAATGTTGAGGTACACAGGTGAGCCTAGTAGTAAACAGAGCAGCCGAGCCAACCTATCAGTGAGTTCCAGCCCTGAGCCTGAGCTCTAGACTCCCTTTGTTTTCACATGCCATTTTTGAGTTCTTCAGTAAAGCTGAACCATGCACCGGAGAAACCCCCCATGCTGCAGTATGATGAAATCCCACACAATCGAGTCACTGGCTCCAACACCGTGTCACCTTTTCAGGTGGGACTGTGGTGTTACCTGAGTATCTCATTTCACACTTACATTCTTTGCAAAGGGCAAAGGTCTCGTCTGTCTGCACTGACCCCTACAGCGTAGGAGCAAACAGAGAGGAATCATGCAGACAATGCTGCCACAGGAACGAAAAGCATGCATGGACAGATGGATGTTTCTGTATCACATAAATGAGACCAGATCATTACTGTTTGATTATCAATACAGGTCAATGGCCTGTTACATCCCTAAGAAACACCTGTGGATTGTTTGAGATCTGAGAGGAAGTGGATCTTGATTTGAGCAAATCTCTCAAGGATGAAAGTTTTTGAATAGTGTTTGTCTGACGGTCTGATGGTGCAGTTCAGATTCACATTTCCTCTTTATCAATGAATCATTCTTTTAATGTCTCCTGAAAAATGACTGGAAATGAAATAAATGACGGGTGGTCTCCGACTTTTGCAGAGCTCTGTATGTTAACAGAAGGACATCATTTACTGTTTGCATTCATCATTTTAAGCCACTGTTTTATAAACCCATGGCATCAAGCAGCCAGTGCCTCAGATGGACTTCTCATTCAGCTTACATTGTGACGAGAGACAGTCTTTTTTTTTTTTTTTTCCTGGGGGGACTGATGTACTCAGTGCCCACTAAAGAAAGAAAGAAAAGATCATTATATAAAACATGCCCCCAATTAATACAACTTCAACATCCTCATCAGTCAAACATGCTGCGTTTTTTGCAGGCCGTCAATCAAAAAGAGCTCAAGCTTAAAATGAGCTGAAAAAACAAAAAGTCTTTAAAAAGTGTAGCTCTAGACTTCAATCCCGTGGATACAGCGGACTCCAACGATACGAAGCAGTTTGTGCCCAAAAAATGCTGGCACTGAAATCTCAGTAACCCATGAAGATCAAGGGGGTAAGGGGGTTCCAAGTGGCCCCTGCAAACCATCCGCTCAGTCCATGCAGAGAGATGGCTTTAAATAAGAAACGTGCACCACTGAGAAACATAGCTGTTCCTAATCAGGGAGGAGCGTACTAGAATCGTCTGGTTTGCAATGGTCGATGCGAATGTCTGAACTTAAGGGGAACAATCATTGCAATAGCTAAAAGGGAGGTGCTACAAAACCTAGCTCCCTACGTGAACATGTTCTCCATGCAGCTTTAAAAAAAGTCAATACATTGTTTAGTAAAAGTACCTAAATGCGGAGGTGACTCTTCTAAAATGGTCAAAAGAAGGCAGCTTCTTAAGTCTTCTACACTTTGCCCAGTAAAAAAGAGAGAGGGGCAATTTTTCAGAGTGATGTGCACTACAGCACACAATACAAACATGCACTGGAGACATTATTGGAACTGAAAGCACCACGACACATTGTTTAATGAAAACAATGCACTTCGGCTGCATCGGTGATGCACAGGAACAAGAATGAGATCGTTTCCTATTTCGAAATGAACGCTTCAGTGAATGCCTCCTTTCACAGAGCTTTAAGGGGACCAAGTGCACATTTCCATCTGAGGTCAAATCAATATGACACGAAATGTTAACTTTAAAGGACGATGCTGTTTAAAAAAACACTACTGTAAAAATGTCTTGACAAATGACTACACGGGGATGGTAACAAAGGAGAGCTACCTGGGTTAAAAATCTAAACAGGACACTGCAGTCTATACAGTTTAAAGGGAATAGAATAAAATTAAATAAAATAAAAAGTCTGGGATGGTGCTTCATATAAATGGTGGTCTTCCTCTGATCACAGGAGGGACAGGAGAACTCCAACGCTCTACCTAGCATCTTCCATTGTTGCCTACAGGCAAATGGTCAGTCTGAGGCCTCTGACCTTGAGCATGTACCCTTAAATCCTCATCATAAGGGGAATAAAATGACAAACACAAGACAAAAACACGACCTCAAAAGGACACTGTTTTCCAGTTATAAATGACAGTATTTCCTACCATGTACTGTGAGCTAATGCCACCGATTCCAAAACAAACATTAGTTTAAAAAGACAGACTGGTCCTACATACATTACAAATTAAAAGGCAAATTCATGTCATCACACACTTGAGGAATCAGAAGTGATGAGAGCAGAGTGACCGGGACTAAAGGGCTGTGGTTTGGCTGGGAATAAACACAGTCAAACACACACAGATACATACACGCACGCACGCATACAAGCACACGCACACATCAAGTGAAGTATCAACGGCTGGTTGTAGTCATGTCTTTCAGATCTCTACTCTGTCCCTCTTGCGCCCCCTTCAGGAGTTGAGAGAGAACTGGTCCTGTTCTATAGGCTTTTTCACCCAGGCACCCAAGCCTGCTTTCTGGAAGGCCTTGATGAGCGTTTGCTTGGCAGAGTGGTACTCCACCGCTGCCTGTTTGGCTTCGTGGTACGAGCTGGGTTTGGACACTTTGATCCGCAGGGTGGATGACAGCTGGGAGAGCAGATCAGAAAAAACAAAACAACAAAGAAAAGATGACATGGTTGAATCTGTCCACACTACCGTGAGATTACAACAGCTTTACGAGTACCTTCCTTTGTGTACATGACAAGAACACATAGGGCTGGTAATCCTACACTGAGAGTAACAAGGACTGTCAATAAAGAATCAGCGGAGATGCTACACCAAATAAAACTGGGTCCAGGAAATCGGCAATAGAGTTGCTTTCTCAAAGCACAAGTATTAAAACACTGTACTGTAGAAAACAGGTGCCTGTACTCTTACAGGAGGACGTTTTGGTTTTTTCAAAATGCACTATAAATGCTTACATAAGATTTTTTTAAATGTCATTTAAAAGTTTAATAAAACCTATTTAGATTACAACATACCTCATAGATCACTATACAGGCTCTTTACAGCCTATAAGTGGAGTGAGAGTCTTTAAAAGGAAATACAGGACATACAATGTGAGTTGTAAAAAAAAAAATATACAAGCTTCCAAATGTCATTATAAGGCACTATGAATAACATTTAACACTTGAATGGATTTATAAATCACTATGAATACAGGACTCATATAAAGAGTTTTTTCTATAGAATAAAATAATAAAATAGAATTACATTTTGAGGTTAACTTTTGATGTCTGTGTATCAAAAACAGTCTAGAGTCTTATTAGTTTTTACATGGCCAGTTTCCAACTGCACATTACACCTTACTGTACAGTCCAGTCATTTCTTAGGAGAGTATATGATTTGTAGCAACTATGTAGTGACAAGCCACAAGCGGCAATAAGTAAGTTGCCAAGCTAAAAATTTCCCAACTTCATGCAAATGTACCAAGATGTGATGAGAGGATCTAACTGATCAGCTCAAACAAAACCCCCAGAGCAATCCTCAGACACGGGATCCAAAGTCCCTAGTCACTGCTCCCTGAACTTTTTGTTCCTACTGGCATTTCGCTCCTGTTCCCAATAGTACCACTCAAAATCTGAAACAGAAACTTGTGAACTTGATAGCGGTTCATCATCTGACGAAAACATCAATACATAATACATATTTTATTTTTTCTTTCCAGAAGCTTGACAGTTTACATGCCTACAAGAGACAAGAGCGGCCTCGAGCACACCCCAGAGAGACAAACTTGAGGCAGCGTTAGTGACTTTCCTGTTAGTGTTAATGAGCGATCAGAATTAGACAGGCTGTGCTTTTAAGGCTAACATATGCAAACAAGCTCTGTTCTGCTTCTCTGCCTTGTAGTTAGCCTTATTTAAAAAGCAGTGTGGTCTACAGGAAGACTAGAGGATTTAGTTACATGTGCTGGACTTTGTGACATCACAAATACAATAATGGGAGTGTAGTTTTTTTAAATGTCTGTTTTCATACTACACAAAACCCTCATTTAAAACAGTAAGTTAAATGAATATTTAAGTTAAGTTTAAGTTAAGGCTTAATCTGAGTCTGTCACAGTGTAAACCGTACCTTCAAGTGGAGTCGAACCCAGCGGCTGTAAAGAGCGTGCTTGCAGAGACGCGAAGGCCGGCCCATGTCGTCTTTGCCTGTTGTGGCATTAATGACCTCCAGGCCCTGGTCTCCCACAGCCCAGTTCACACTGAAGTTAGGAGCCTTCCCCGGTTGCCGTGCCTCCGCATTGCTGATGCCTGCACAGTGCGCACACATGCAAACACACAGGTGAGGGGGACACGTAGTTCAGCAGAAGTCATTATTTTCTGATCAATAAGATAAAAAGGAACTCATGCATCAGGCAAAGACGTTTCAAAGACCCGAAGAAGAAAAACACCGTTAATAAATGCCCCACTATAAATGTCATGTACAAGCTGGTCTTTTGAAGTCAACATTAACTGAGAATATTTTAGGAAAGCAAGAAGACAGGAAAAACTCAACAGCTGAACTGTCACACAGTTACGCATTCTGCAGCTGCAGACTAGGCTGGACCGGCTGAGGTATCAAGAGCCGGAATGATTTACAGTGAAGTGATGTAAGCCCTTCTCAAAATCTCTAAAGCGGAAAAGGTTAATTGCCCACCCCATTATCTGTCTACCTGCAGAGCTGGAGGAGGAAAGCACAAGGAGGACAAAACGAAAGGGAAATGTAGTCAGACAAAATTCAACTATAGTCCTGACAGGACCATTCAAGACCACCAAAACTTCACTCTTGTTTGCTCTTTAAGAGGTGCTCAGTAATCTGAAACGTTTAAACTGGCATTTCTTTTGATTGTAGTCTATTGGCTGCTGTACCTACAGAAGATCCCAGCGGGCCCTGACTGAATTTCACACCCACTTGTGTCACTGAGAGGACTTAGGTGCTTAGAATTGAGGGATATGAAGCCCACACTGCTTAGTGAAGCCAAATGGCTGTTTATATACACAGATATACATTTTTTTTGCCAGGCATTGTATACACATTTTATATATGTTGTTAACACAACTTAACAAATACATAAAATATGTGCACTAAAATTCGCACTAAATAAATAGCAGTTGGATCCCTGTATAGCAGGGGTTCCTAACCCTGGTCCTAGCGTATTCAGAATTAACTTTAAATTTTATTTTTCTTTTTTTAATCTTCTGACGGTATAGCGCCTTTATCTATGACTGCATAATAAACTACATTTTAAAATAGTGTCCACTGCTACTGTTCTCCATGCTCCGATAAAACAGTGGTGAATTACCCTTTTGTGCTCATACTCCAAACATTTGGAATACTGGTAACAAATTACCAATAAACACTAAAGTAGTAATGTTTTCTTACTACTTTAAATTATTATTTTATTATTATTCATTTTTACTGTTCTCAACTTTGCCACTGCTTTCTGTTGCATCCTACTGTTGTTATTGATTGTTTTTGTTTTACTGCCTACTCTTTCTTTTCTTTCTCTCTGGTTTTCAGTTCACATTGTTAAGCACTAAAAAACATTTTTCTTCTTGATTCTGTTTAATGGTCATGCAAACAGTGCTTTCTTTAACAGGGTTTATCTGGTACTTTAAATGATGTATTAGGGATGATTGGTCAGAATTTGATGTAGTTTGGGTCAGCTTAGACTCAGCATAAAGTCCTTGGGCTGTAATTGGGTTCAGACCAAAACTTTAGACCTGATTAAAGCTTTAAACTACTGTGAATGAAGCAACATTTCATTTCATTTCATTTCTGGTATTTAGCTGACGCTCTTATCTAGAGCAACTTACAAGGTTAATCATATTACAGGTAGGCCAATGTAGTGTTAGGAGTCTTGCCCAAGAACTCTTATTGGTGTAGCATAGCATCACCCAGACCGGGATTCGAACCCCAGTCTCCCACGTGTGGTGGTGGCTACTTGGCGGGTAGTGGTGTTATCCGCTGAGCTACACCAACAACACACTTCCAACTTCAGTTTTAAAGCAAACTTGAGAGAAGGATCACCTTGTTTCTGTTTAAAAAAATCAGAAGAGTGTCCCTTTACCTGGAAAAGAGAGGCTTGTGTTTGTACAGCAACACAGTTATACCCCAAACTCCTGTCACATACTTATCAAATGGAGACTTCAGCAAGAAGCGATGAAAACTCCTGGGAACCTGATGTAATACACTGAAACGCAGTGTGGAAGCAGGTGTATAGAGTGTGTCTTATCACATCTAAAAAGGGATGACCTTATAACAATGTGATTAAGGTGAGGCATTCTACAGATGTTAAGCAAATATCACTTCAAAAGGAGCCGGGTGAGAAACCGGGAAGGGATTCCAAAATGCCACTCAAGACTTTAAACCCAGCAGTTCCTCGTGTTTGCACACAGCTTAAAAGGGATATAATGTTTCTTGCTCTCATTGTTAATAAAAGAAAAGACAGAACAGAGAGAGAGAGAGAAAGCACGAGTGTATGAGCTAAAGAGAAAGAATGATCAGCTTTAAACTTTTCTGTGGCTTAAGAACACAGTAGTTGGTACAACCATGCCAGTACACATACATTATGTCCAAAAGTTTGTAGACAGTTTCCTCCCAAGACTTCTTAAAACCCGGAGTATTAATACTGAATCTTTCCAGCTTCCAGCTTCTTGGAATGCTGCAGTGAGGGTTTGATTGCAATTGCCAAAAGTCAGGTCAGGAACATCAGGAACTGAAGTTGGCTGATTAGTTCTGGATCAAAAGTGCCACTACCAAGATGCTGGATGAAGCTCAATCACTCCTCAGAATGCAGTTCTAGTGCTTTAGAGCCCAATGCCAGGAGGCTTTATACCACTCCAATCCATGCTCAGCTTTGGGTGTGATGACTCCTAGATTCTAACCCTAGAGAACACATGTACATTTTGAGTTTTCCCCCATTCTACACACCTGACTCAAAGTCACATGAAACATGTTGAGTTGAATCAGGTGTGCTAGATGAGTCTTAGTACAGCAGTGTGCACTGGGTCATCAGGACTGGGATTGGGAATGTAAAGGGTGTCATGACCTGTGGATATCAGCAATAAGTGTCCCATCCCAAAGTAACTGCAGTTGCCAATTAGAAATGATGTCTGGATACCTTTGGGGATATAGTGCATCTTAGATTAAACAGAAATCTGAAAACTTCTATTTTCTATATCATTGGAGAACAGCAGCTGCCCTAATCATCAGTTTTACAATGAGCGGACCAGACACAAGTTTTGCTTTGGACAGCAACAAAATGTCAAATAATTCCTTTGTGTATATGCAAAAATGTCAGAAGAAACAAAAATAAAAAAAGAAAGAAAGAAAGAAAGAAAGAAAGTTTTTATTATCATGAGAGAGACAACATTTAGAGAGAGTGGAGAGTAATCGGTTAGAGAGACTGGGAGATTGGAGGCGGGGGTTAAAGAGAGATCTTAGACAGAGAGTGAATACAGATGTACAGAGAGAGAGAAAGTTGTGAGAGAGAAATCTGTAGAGAGAGACCCCCAACATAAAAGAGGGTCAGAAAGAAAAAGACTAAAAAAGCCCCAAACAACAGTATGTTTCATTAACTGGGTTTAGTGCAGAGCAGTATGTGAACTGTTCGGTAATAATCACAGTGTCTGTAGTTTTTGATAGCAGTATGTTAATGTGACGCTGTATGAAATGTGTGAAACCAGTGTTCTCTCTCGAGTGCATGAAATCCATGTCTATATACTAGTATTTCCAAATCGCCCAATTCTAAAAGTAATGTATGAATTAGTCCTGAGACTACAATTAGAAGTTTAGAAGCTGATTGGACATGCTGTATGCAGAGAGAAAAACAGAGAGAGAGAGAGAGAGAGAGAGAGAGAGAGAGAGAGACACAGAAGTTGGACGGGTTTCTCTCACCACTGAGCAGGGGCCGGTTAAGGGTGAACTGCTGGGGCAGGTCCTCGATGTCTGCTATGCGTTGGTACATGGCCCGAGAGAGATGATCAGCATGGTACAGGCTGCCCAGTATGATGCTGGAGAAGTAGATGGGCTCAGTGAAGTAACTCATCAGTGATCCCTGGATCCCCACTACGTTCCACCTGCACAGAGACACACAAAGAGACGTTGGCAAACACAGACATATCACAAACTGCATTACTACAAGACTTCTGCTTGGCCTGAAGCATTTCCTGTGTTGTTTGATCTAATGCACTTACGTTTCCTGCCATGGATTCTATCAGCATTAATATGTAAAGGAGTTGAGTGGGTCGGAGGACACGACACAATTATGGAAACAACCATGTATAAGGAGCAGCTATAGTAAAGTATGAAATGTGGGAAAGGTGGTAAATAAAATAAGGCAGAAAAAGATGAAGAAGAAGACAATGAAGAAGACGAACACAGGCAAATATGAAGACGATGAAGAAGATGAAGAAGAAGAAGACAATGAACAAGAAGATGAAGATAGACAAAGATGAAAACAGACAAAGATGAAGACGAAGAAAACGAAGAAGACGAAGACGAAGAAGAAGAAGAAGAAGAAGAAGAAGAAGAAGAAGGAGACGAAGAAGAAGAAGAAGAAGAAGGAGACGAAGAAGAAGAAGAAGACGGAGACGAAGAAGAAGAAGAAGAAGAAGAAGACGAAGACGAAGACGAAGAAGAAGGAGAAATAATCAGGCACAGGAGGAAAAAGCTCTCTATCCAGCAGTCCGTGGCTGGTGCTTTTTTGTCCATTCAGGATACAAGACGAACTGATTCATTAGTGCCGTTCTTCCATTCCCCCCTCAATTTGGGCATTCACAAGTCCCAGACTGCCCCAGCGGTAGTCCATCCTTCTGCAGAGCACAATCAAAGGGTCTAATCAAGACCGCCGCCTCTACTCCCCCAAACAACACCTGCTGCACAGCCATGCCGGCAAAGCGCACTCAAGTGATTGGAGCTCTTCTGTTCAACATAGCCAATCAGTCGCTTCAAACACTGGACTGACTCAGAGCCTTCACTCCAGCTATTGTTAACGTGCCGATTTCATTAAGAACAGGAAGGGCCGGTTAAAAGCCTTCTCTCCGCTGTTCCTTGCCTTTAAGGCTGGCCATTTAATCAAAAGGAAAGCGAAAAGAACAGTGAATTACAGATGAGCTCGAGATCAAGCAGTGCTAGCAACTTCTTAACTAAAAAAGCTAGCAGAGCGTTAATAATTCAGTGAGATGGGTGGGTGGAAGACTTTATCCAAAAGAAGCAGCTTGAAGGAGGAGAAGGAGTCGTGGTGTGCAGGGGAGCCTTTTTTCCCTCCTTTAAAATCCTCCTCCACTCTGAAACTCTCGAGTTTCCACTCTGCTACAGCAAACTAGCCTGCTGGCACAATCTGGCACAAGCCTGAGCAGCTACAGGGAACAGAGCAGTCAGAGTCCAGAGATCCCACAGCAGCTGGGTGAAGCTACTAAAGACATCAGTAGTGAAGGTTAATATATGACCGTTTGCAGGAATCAGAGTACCCTTGCAGAAATATGTTTATTTTCTAAATGTAAAATAAGTTAACAAAGTGAAAAAATCCAAAATATTCCATTACATATTTGTCAACTTGACACCTTTTCCACAGTATAGTAAATGCAACATACCATATAGAATAGAAAAAAACTCCTGTATATACTGTGTATATATATATATATATATTAATGAAGATTGGCCACCAGGCTGGTGCAATTTAGCCATGAGACCTCCCACACTAAAATGACAGGTGTTTCAGTTTCATTGTCCAACCCCTGTGTATATATATATATATATATATATATATGATTTTTGATGATTAATTTTTCATAGTTATAATACAATCACCAATCTCTACATATTATAATCTCATACATACTATAAATATGAACAAATTTACCATGTACACGTCAGCGTGGACAGAGTCCCAACATAGTTAATGGCATCAGTCCAAAAATGAAATCGATGCTGCTTTTGCATTATAGAATCTGACTGCTGTCCACCGCAGAATAAGAATCCCCAGAAAATATTCACATCATAACCTTGATGATGGAAGATTAGGTTAAAACCAGCCTTTCAAGATTGCCTTCTTTCCTGCGGTTAAAGCTGCCATCATAACGCTGCACTGTGTACCCTAAATATCAAATCTGAATAATCATGCAGCAAAAGTAAGACTGGGGACAGAGGAATGTTGACAGATGTCATTTCTGTATATTATGAAGTGAGGAACTCAAATTTAATAACATCGAGTCATCATGTCACAGAGAAAACCGCTAGAGAAAACAGCTATGAATATGAGCCGGAGTCCGGGCTTTCTTCCTTTTGAAAGATGCGAGTGTGCTACAGAGAATCATTAGCAGTGCTGAAGAGATACTGATAAATTAGACATACGCTGCTGCACAGTTTTTTAACCAGCTGATGCACTGCCTCACTGAAAATCATGCATCATAAAGCCCGGGCTCCAGATTCACAGTGCATGCTGGTTATGTTGAAAAATAACCCTATCCAACAGGGGATGATGGCACCTTGAGAAATAGTGCAATACGAGTGATGAAACGCCACTTGCTGACAGCTAGCCATCGTTCAAACTCTAACGGCCATCTTCCCTTAGGCATCAGTTACATAAGAGACTCCTGTTGCAAAAGTAAACCACAGTCATTATCAGTGCCTGTTCTTCCTTATGACAGCCAGCTTAATAGACTAAATGAGAGTGAAGGCAGATAGTGCCGGAATGATGATGAGGCTAGGCCGAGAGTGACAGCGTATGTGCGCGTGTGCGCGTGAAGGTAAATAGATAAGTAGGAGCGAGCTGCTCTCTCATCAGCTGTGACAGGGCCTGTGCTCTGCACACACAGCTGCCTCCGACACCTCCTTATCTCCACACTTACAGGCGTCAGCGGCAGGGGCGGACAGCACCTCAGCCGCGCCGAATAACTACACAATCCCCTCCCCTGAGCCGGTGCAAGCCTGCTCCTGCGCCAACGTTCAACCAGTGCTCGCAATTCCGGAAAGCTTTGCAGCGTAACGTTCACTGCAATAAGGGAGTGAGAGCTGTCTCAGGAATCAGGAATGCCCAGATGTATTTAAGAAGTGCGGTTATGCTGTATTTTGCTGCTCAGCCATAACTTGTGTGCAAATGCTCAATTTGTTATCAAACCACCATTTCAAAGTTGGACATCACCATAAAAATATAAGGAATGTCTGCACCCCAAAAAAAAATCAAATTTCCACATTTTTTCCATCTACCAAATGGATAACTTTAGTCTATCACTCACAACGAGTTTGGGGCGTTTAGGTTTGCACTGTAACTACAAGCTAACGTTGCTAAATCACTCAAACCTTTCTGAAGACCCATCATAAGTCCAGTCTGATTTCTAAATGAAGTGAAAATTGAAGCTTTGCTTGTTATAACTACGCTACACCTAAACTACACTGCAAGCCTATGCAACCTTACCGACAACCTGGATGTGGTTTGAGCAATTTTAGAGTTTGGGAGGTGTATTTAAAAGATGCACCAGCGTGGGCAAGCTGACCAATCAGAACACACAGAGATCACCAGGAGGCAGGCTTAAAGACACAGGAGCTTTTTGAACAGAGGGTGAACACATGCAAAAATAAATAAATAAATAAAATGAGTGTAAATTGAAGCATATAAATACGCTCACCAGATCATAAATTAATCACCTGTCACTAAGCATAATTATTAGCGTGTAAGACTTCCACAAGCACCAATAACAACTGTGATTGGGTTTGGCATGGACTCGACAAGTTTCTGGCTGTAGGCCACATCAGTGTTCAGCCACACTAGCAGTACGCTTCCATACACATGCAAATCCAGCTACTCCCTTCACACTACGGCCTTTGGCACGTCCAAATACAATCACTCCTTTATGCCAATTATTAAAATCTGCTTTGTGACCCATATTCTACATACTGAACGAGGCATTCACTGCACTGCACCACCTCTTCTCAACCTATGAATCCCATCACTCACACCTCGCAAATATTAACTGTCTCATCATCTCGTACATCCTCCGAGTTACCACCACCTTAAACACACAAAGTGAATTTTTATTCTGAATTTATGTTCTAGAAGACCCCCCAGTTACCTGGCGATCTTGTCACTGCAGGACATGGTGAGGAGTCTTTCTCCTTGCAGAACTCCATCCCACGTCTGAATGGTGTTACTGGAGCGCACTGGGATGGTTCCTTCTCCAGACTCGATCTTAGTCCTCAGCTGACCCCGGGCTTTTCTGTTTGGATGTCTGTCTCCCTGGTCTGACGATGAAGGAGAGAACAGTTTGCCAAGAATCCCAAACAACAGGCCAATCCATCACCTCTCCGTTTGTTAACATTAGCGAACTGGCAACGTAGACAAAGAGCTTCCTCATTTACAATTTCAGCAAACGTGCAGAGCTTGCTGTTCTCGATGCACGTTAGAGTAATTGTGCGTCACACAATAGGAAGCAGTTGAACACACAATGATTCACACATGACACTCGCAGAGCAGAATTAATCAGACGCAGAGGGGGAAAAAGGAGACAAAGCTGGCTAATTAAAAAGACTGTTGAAATTTGTTTTCAAAACACGGCTAGACAGTTGAATGAAATTCTAATTAAACGAGACTGATCACGAGGGGAAAACATCCTAAGCTTAAATGAATTCAATTATTAGGCTTTGATAATTAATTTCCAAACAAGGGGTTGAATAAATCATTTTGGAAAGCTGTCATCCAGCTAAGGCGAGATGAAAGAGATGTCATGTTCTCATATCGTCTACATCCTGAGCATGTCTAACCCAATCAGGAGTCCCTCTGGACCTAACACGAGCTTAACACTGGTCACAGGGCTAGCTCACAAAGTTTTCCTCAGTTTAGGTATGTTCCATTCCTCTCACATGCTTTCCAAATATGACTCCACTCCACTATCTGGTGTGATGCAGAGTTCCTCCAGAGCTGGTTCCTCCAGTGTTTTAATTTCTCTCAGTATTTCTTCTTTAAAACCTTGGAGGGAAGGTAATTCCCTTACTTTTGCCATCTGTTGCCTCATGAAGAGTCTATCCAACCAATGCCTCTCATATCGATGGGCAGTAAGGCTGTATGTAATTTTTAAATGCATGATTTGCTGAATGTAAAATACTTCAAATTAAATAATAAAGAACAAATATATAATTAAGAAAACGCAGCATGTGTAAAAATAATTGAACCCACTTCCTGTTGATCCTCTAGTGTTGTTTTATATGTAGGGTCTCAGAGCTTATTTGGCTCATTACATCTTAATCCAAGTCAGGTGTAAACAGTTCCAGAGCATAATGAACTAAGTGACTCTTCAAACCTCTCAGAGTCTTGTGCTTACGTGCAACAGCTAATGGTTTATCTAAGCAACTGACTGAGGACCTTGAAACTAAATGTAAGAGAACGGTTGAGGTCAAACTTGATCTGAAAGATGGGGAAACATTTATGTAAAAACTGCTTATTGACTGGTCAGGCATGCAAAGCAAAACCCCCACATCACTGTCAATAACCTAATGGTAGATCTGCCGGTACAGGAATATCGATGCACTGGCTCACTCTGCCGCGTTGTTGGACAAACATCATCCAGATGGAAAGGTCATTAGAAGGTAAGATTAAATGTGACCTCATCATAAAGTCTGTGTATGTCATAGTGTGAACAATGTAACGAAAAACACACAGGTTACTGAGAAATTCACTCTCTTAAGTTTCGGTGAATGAAAATGGCAGTAAACAACAGAGTGTACAAGAACACTGCGGTATGTCTGTACATGACTGCCGGCACTGGTGCAATGCTTCTAATGCTCTCTTACCTTCAACGCCTGCCTCATGGGGGGAGAATATGCGAGCGTCTCCACATGGTGATGTGCTGATGTACAGGTGAAACTGAACATTGTCTTTCAGCCGGTACCCATGTTTCTCACACCGTGTAAAAATAGACTTCTGATGCTCCTCTTTGTTGTTACTATGTGGGAAGAAAAGATTTTTTTCATTTTATTTTAAGTTCCTACAGAGTGACAGGGTGAACAGCTCTGTCGTGGGGTTGGACGATATGACAAAAATATTATATCATAATACTTCTAGACATTTTCACAATACTCAGTATCCATTACAGTATTTAGTTTTTCTATGGTTTAATAAGTTGTAAAAGAATCTGTGGTATCACATATAAAAACACAGTACTACAGCTAATGCCAACCCCCACCCTGATGTACAATATAAAGAAAGCTACGGTTTAGCTGTTGGTGTCTCTCACCTCAGAAAGAACTCCAGCTGCATGTACAGGTATCGGATAAGTGAGCGGCGTGCGATAATCTCAGCATGGCAATCATTAAGCGCCAGGCCACGGTCACTCATGTACTCTCCATTGATGCACTTGGTTCCCGTGGAGACACAAATAACCTGGGCCTCCTTCACATCAGTGCCTGAGGACATAGGATTGAGGACAGATGCAACTGGGCTGAACTAGGATCTGTCTTGTTGCTACCAGATTTTACTGGATAAGGGCAAAAACAGTTTCAGACCAGCTCTCCTAAACTGCATGCCTAAACCGGTTTAAACCGAGTCTGGTTTGGGTGTAAGCGACGAGTAAAGCTGAGCTCCGAATGTAAATCATTTCTAATACAATCTTTGTGAAACCCATATAAATATCCCACGTGATAAACCACAGTGAGCGACCAGGTTTAATCACATTTCTGCAGTTTTGATATAAAAGCTCCATTTTATAACATAAAGCCAACAAATCTGAGCCCACGTTTTTGACACCCATGAAAGAATTTCCTTAATCCCAAATGAACCTCTCATTCTCACCTACCAGTGAACGATTATCACTCATCAGTTACTGATATGCCTCCACCATGTAGATCCTAATGCTAAGTTCATATTTTAGACCTCTGATCTTCAAGAACTGTCATGAACAAGCTGTACTGAACATCTGCAAACGAATCTGGTAAACTTCTATTTGTACTTTCCATAGACGTTAGCTGAAGACCAGAAGTTGTCTCAAGGCAGACGTGCGAGGCGCAGCCTGAGATGCATTTCCTCAGAGAGGTTAGAGAAATACCCAGGCTCATGTGTTCGACGGACCATGGAGGCACATCCTACCTGTTGTCATGACAACCCCAGCCAGAACTTTCCGCCGAGCATGAGGGGACGTGAAGTTGTCTGTGAGCTCGCTGAACTTGTCCACCACGAGACGAGAGACGGCGTCAGCTAGCACCTGGGAGAACACACAGCCAGTTAAATCTGAACAGCGCTGACAGCTACTGACAGTGAATGGAGCAGAGATTATTGGAGATGCATCAGTTAACAATATTCGGGAAAAGGAAGGCAAACACAAGCTTGATTAACAGGACACATGATCAAACACCGGAGAGGCTAGATAACAGGAGCGAATCAAAAGATCAGAGAAAAGCTCTATATAAATGCACCTGGACTGAACTCCTAGCTTTAAGACGACTGTAGTCAGTTTCACCCAACGCTACTGTAGAATATCCCCTCTAATTTGGCATCACCTGCCAAAAGCTTCAGGCATTTCTTTCTCTCTGACAGTGTCTTTTATCTCACACTCCATTCTCCTCCGCTAATATGGTGGAAAATGATTGTGCCAGAGTGAAGTCACTGGCTGAATGGGCACAAATTAGAGACATTAGTCCAACATTGTTCCCCAGTACTTCAGAATCACTCAGCGGTAGACAGTTAATGTGAGCTCGAAACGCTGCGCCGGAGAGTGAGCTGACTTTCAGTGCTGTGAGAAAGAGAATGAAACCCTTCAAACCAGAAGGAGAGCTTTTCACCCTGGCAATCAAGCACACTATTCCCAGCACTCACATTTTCATCCATTTACCATCCAAGCAGCAGGGGGCACCTTTCATCTGAAGGTACATTAAATAAATATTAACAATCTGCAAATTCACTGGCCAATTACACACTGCCATATCATGCCCCGTGAGAGGGAGGTTGAGTTAAACAAACTGGTGACAGGCGTAGAAGACAGAAACGGCTGCGCAAAGAAACCAAAGCAGGACTTGCAGGGGAGATTAAAAAAGGGGGCAAAAATAAATCGGTTTGATGGACTGCCATTTCATCGACCGAGACTTTCGTCTGCCGGCATCTGCACACAAGCACATGACTGCTGCAATCGGTCGGCTGATGACAGACTCCACGTCCTACTAATAGCTTTCATCCTCTGCACCTTCTCACCATCTACCTAAAACAAATTTACCCACGCACCCCAGCCGCTGCACAAAGCTGGACTGACAGCACGTTAAATCCTGTCATTTGGGCTGAGGGACAGAAAGGGGGGGCTCCGCTAATAGAGCACCATGTTCTCGGCTCCGTGCCTGTCAGGCACACGAGCGGCCCATGAGGCATCAGTGCCAGAAACAGAACCTGACAGCGCTGCTCTTCAGTGGACAGGCAGCAGCCAGACTGAAGCTAAACGTTCTTGTTTTGACACGGTTCAGAGGGAGATGTTAATTAAGATTGGGCCAGCCTCGGTCCCCGGCCTTATCTGAAAGCGGGATTAACAAAAGGTTTAGGAAAGGTGTAAATAGCCGTTTCCCCCCCTCCACAAACACATGGGACTCGGCTTCTTTAAGCCACCTGCTCCATTTCACTGCCTTTTTATCATCCATCTTCCTTTTCATTTAGGCTTCAGGCCTAATGAAGATGGGCATAAAGTTATGGCATTGTGCTCGAGAATCAATCACAAAGCCTGTAATAAAGAACTTATCTTTGACAACTCTCCTCAGAGTTCAGTGCCATTAATCAAATACTATGGAGCGGCAGGAGACTGATTCCTCATTTCTTCAGATCAGTTGGCTAATCTTAAGACGTCTGATATGGCTACGCTTTATCTAGCAGTCAGATCGAGGAGGTGGAGAGGGATAAAACAAAACTGCTCAGAAGGTTGGACTAGGTTTAAGTGTTACCGTTAGCCAAGGAAAAGTTCTGTGAGAATAAAGTTTTAGATCACATTTAAAAACTAATTCAAATTTTGAAATCGGATTCCATTAATGTTGTTGAATCTTTCCCCCAAGGCTATGAAAGGCCTCTTTTAACTATAGCTTAGCTGGTACACAGCTATAAATAAGTAATGCATCCTCCAGAAAATCCATAGACAGTAAGAAATACGAAATGCAGCAGGGAAACGTATCTGAATGGATATCCAGCAGCCCTACTTCTCTGGCATGATCAGTAAAGCCATCATACAATTGACTAGGAAGACAGAGATGTGGGATAGATGTAGGGCTGGCTTGGGGTAGAAATGAGCATGGTGCTTTGAATGTATGGCCACCTTAAATTAAATTTCTGTGTATTGTATTGGGTGTTCAAATTAGGCATCGCATAGAATACACACACACACACACACACACACATACATTATATATATATATATATATATATATATATATATATATATATATATATATATATATATATATATATATATATATATATATAAATAATAATAATTCATTTCAAAACATTCACTTAGTTCAGGGCACAACCAGGAAACTGTCTGTAAACTTTACAGACATAAAAAAGGTGCCTATTTCTATAATTTCATCTATTTTTATAATAATGTAATTATGTATTTTATAAATATTAATAATGTATTTTTTATAAAATCATTTTTTGTACAGTTTGTGTCAGCACAAGAAAGCATCAGTAAGGTGCTGCATCATTACTCTGATTTAACAAATTAATAATAAGCACTACATACAAGATCTACTTGAGATATTTGAGAACTATTTTGTTTAAAAACGTGCAAAACAACAGAAACGGCTCAAACAGAAAAACCCCCCATGACTAGCTTTACTGGGCTCGTACCTGAGGGAGATGCAGCTGCAGGCCCTCTCTGGGAATAGGCTGGCGGGAAGGCGTCTGGTCCAGTTGCATGTTGAAGAGGGCGGACAAAGCAGCCTGAGCGGCTCGTGCCTTGGCCAGCTTTTTGTTTCTGCCCGAACCCTCGAAAGTCTGCGAGTCCACTGTCACGGACATGACAAAGTTCTTGGCATGGCTCTCGCCACTCTCAGACACAAACTCATACTTGAGACCTGGCCGCAACTCGTTGAGGATCATCACAGGGTTCTTGCCACTGGAGGAGGAGCTGAAGGTGGAGGGAGGGGGCAGTGGGGCCTGCGCCAGGCTGTTGGTGCCTGCCGCTGGGGGCACCGGGTACTCCCCCAGTGGGTTTAAAGAACCGTTGCCATTGGAGCCCAGGTAGAAAGGGTCCTCGGGTGGGGCGGGTGTCTCAAAGCCATTGAAGAGCATGTCAGGGAAGTCAGCCTGGTCTGAGGTAAAGTCTGTGTTGACGGTCAGGGTGCGGCCCATGGCCAGGTGGGCCTCGGATGCATTGGGGAACTGGACGAAGGAGCGCAGGGCCTTCTCAGCAGCATTAAGCTTGGCCTTCTTCTTGGTGGGGCCCGATCCCTCAAAGAGCTGCCCGTTCACTTCCACAGTCATGACAAAGACCGGGGCATGCACCGGGCCAGTCTGGGACAGCAGCTTGTACTGCAGGCCTGGCTTGATCTCATTCAGCTGCATCAGGGCGTTTTTGGGCAGAACAGGCCCAGGGGTTTTCTTACGCTTCTTGGGCCTGAATTTGGGATGTGCATGGCCGTTATTGCCCTCCTCCAAAGGGCGCTTACGCCCCACTCCTCCGCCGCCATTGGGAAGCTGCTCGGGCATTCCTGTCCCCTCCTTGGAGGAGACGTTGTCCAGGTTGCGGTTTTCCTTGACGTCGGTGCTGCAGGAACCTGCGATGCCCAGAAAGAGTAACTTACAACGCCTTCGTTGCAGGATCTTGTAAATGTAAAATTTATAGATTCCTTTATCTTTCTTTGTAACTGAACAAGTGATGTGTGTTCCTTTTATCATGCTGAGCAGTTAGAGCACACTTTTCTTTTAACCAAACACTATGAGGTTAATGCAGTGTCAAAAAGTTTCATTTACACAGTTAGACAAGATGGTTAAGTATAGCATTCTGAATGATCATAGTTGGGAAACTTTAACTGGAAGTGGACTGGGATGCAGGCCGTGGTTCTTATCCAGACAGAAGGGAATTCTACAGAATAGGTTTAGATGTGAAAAATGAGTGTAGCTGTCTAACAAGTCTAACAATTATTCTACCATCCAATGCGTTCACCCAGCCTTTCTTATTCCAAACACGAAGCTGATGGGCTTTTCATAAAAAAGCAGAGATATGCAAAACATTCCATAAAAATAATGTGTATTTGGATTAGGAGACATTTACATGTTAATGCACAATGTCAGTCAATTTGAATATGTGAGGGTGGCACCTGAGAAAAAGAGAGAAAGTTCTTTGATTTGGAAACATTTACTGAGCTGCAAACCTTCTGCATTACATGTGACAGGATAGGTCTTGGCGTGAGCTTTAACATTTAGCTCTGGTAATCAGACATTGCTGAACCCTGTACTGAACAGGCTGATAGGAATAGACAGAACCTGGAACACACATCATCATGCCCGGTTGACAAAGCTGATGGAACTTTGGCTAAATTTTCATTTATAACATCCTGCAGCAAAAGCTCGCTAGGTTACTCCTTTCGGCGCTCAGGGAGAGAGAGAAGCGTTCGTGAAGAAGAGGAAGAAGACAGGGTCGGAGGGAGGGTAGCACTGCAGGATCATACGGGGAAGAAGGCAGTGGATAAAGAAGGATATCAAGATAAAATGAAAGAAAGAAAAAGACAGACAGAAGGGAAGACAGAGAGAAAGGAAGAGAGAAAGAAAGCACACAAAACAAAACAAATGGCGTCCATTGATCTCTCGATAACTCCTTCACGATGCGTATGCGCTCACAAAGCGGACGCGCACCTTAAATGAGTTCTCCTCTCATCAGCACAGCTAATCTGTGGAATTTGACATCTGCTTCAGAGGGGTAAACCGAAAAGCCTTCTCTCGTCAACAAATACATGTTGATGCAGCAGAGTGAAGCTGTGTATCTGCCCCAGATATGCTGCACAGGGAGCGGAGAAAAACACTGACTCCTAAAGATCTAACGTCTGTAGATGCTCCTCTGGGCCTTCCATTCACTTCAAAACAACACCGAACCTTTGGTTTTACAAAAGCAGCCAATATTCATCATCAAGCTTGCGCATTTTAAAATGGAGGACACATCCCAAAAGCAAGCACAGAGAAACCTTGGAGTTCGCTAACTAGTTTCAGGACTACAAAAGCTGGCAGTTTTCGGGTGTGTCTGTGAGAAAAGTAGAAGTGCTCTAAAAGAGATGGACCTACTTATCACATTAAGCTTAATAAGTAGCCTATTTGTAGTTTTTCTTTGAATTTGTTTAGATGTCAAGCTGTTCAGAGGGCTCACAGGATCCTGCAGTTTCTGAGAAAAAGATTTGGAGCAGGGTTTCCAACAGAGAGCAGAAACTAAGAACAAGTGAAAAGGAAATTCATCGTGGATGGAAAACAAAACTAATGGAAATGAGACTTGACCCTGTGATACTTAGCCGAAAGAGATTCACCTTTTATCAACTTTCCTTCATCAATAATGCTGAGCTTAGTTTAGCATGTAAGAAATGTATTTGATCCCAAATATATGAGTATGTTGTACGTTGTTTTTGTTTGTGCCCTTATCACATTTGAACCTTCTTACAAATAAAATCCTTTATTGCCCAAAGTGGACATTTTTGCTTTACACCTACCCCAGAGTTTCATGAGTTAACAGGACACTTTCCCAACTCTAGCTAATGCTGATACGCTTAACTAGCAAAATGTAATAATTTCTAAATGTCAGCAGTAAGTCCATTACAGTAACTCCGACCCAAAACATAAAGTAAGCATCCAAAATCTCTAAATTGACTAACCGAACCAAACATGACTAAGTATCAATGAAATTATTTATTAACTGAAAATGTTAATCAATTAAAATCAATATTTTTAATGACACAGTTCTGTAATTAGTTTACAAAGTGAATGACAGCTAGGCCTCCACAGGTCACCGTAAAGACCATAAAGTAATCTGAACGTGATTAACAAAGGGGTGCTATTTGCACTGTAGCTTTTGTGCAAATCATTAAAAATGAGTAAACCCACACCAGAAGGATCTCGTTAATGCAATGCGTGCACCTATACATAATAAAATAAATGTTTCCTGTGAACTACTATACATAAGAGACAAACTGCCCTAATTACTGTATAATCAGATAGGCTTTACTAAAGGAGTCAATGTAAAACTGCAATGTAAAACTTGAATGTCTATTACAAGCTTCAAATGTCCATGTTAAAGTAGAGCTGGCCTTAGCAGTAATAAATCCATGTGTGTAAGGTCATGCACACCTGAACACACTGCACAGAGAAATCCAGGATACACTACAATCCTGGAATTAGCATTATCTTAGCGCTGGTATTCAGCATACCTGTAACGTGAAGATTTCTGCATTAAATCACGGCGACATAATGAATGGAGTCTCGGCTTTAGGCATTTGAATGTGGGGAATCAAAGCTTTACTGAGTTTCTCTCTCTTTCCCTCCGCATCCATCCTCTTTCCTGCTGCGCCTCCAAAATGCTATTCAGCACTAGCAGCGTTTCAGGGCAGATTATAGGATCCAGATCATTTATGCTGGGAGAGTGCTAATTATATTCTGTGATTACACGCACTCACATAAGCACACCACACACACACAAAAAAAATTCCAGCCTCACTAAAAAAACCTGCCCTGAGGCCGCACACTTGGGGCCTGGACCGGCCTCGTACTCGCTCCCCCAGTCACGCTCAAGATGGAGCAGAACAGCCATGCCACGCTAATGTGCTACTAGATTATACGCTTCTCCACCGGCATGACGAGACTTGCACTTTAAATCAACAAGCGCTAATTGTAAACATACAGCATACACTTGTTATTAGCATAATCACATCTTCAGCTCTTTAATTAAATGAACCGCTCTTTCTTACTTAATGGGGTATAGAAACCTGCAAACAATATGACATGATCAGCATATCAATCACAATTCCCACTTACAAAAAGGTGCACTGGGCTCCAAACAGACACAGAGCAAATACTGTGACAGTACTGATGTCATTCTCTCTAGTTTTCTTTATTCCTATACAGATATATTTCAAGATAATGTCATAAAGCTTTCATAGGAAAAATAAAAAAACGTGTATATCTGTATGCCAGGGTAACTAGATCCTACTCGGTCATTTTTGACCATTTATCAAGAAATACACACACACACTGTAAAGGAAAGCTGCCGATTTCAAATAATATAAAATGGGTTTTAATATGACACGTGACAACAGAGGGTTTTTACCGTCTACATACTTCAGACCCTATTTAGTGCTCTAGATAGCAAATAGGGAACCAGATCAGACAGAGCTGTGCATCCTCTCTGAAAAGCCCTGGAATATCAAAGCATGCTTATCCAGGGAAAATCTAAATAAGAAACTGGTGCCTCTGCTTTGAGGCGGTAATAAATGACCTTGCCTGCCATTGTAAGTGGCTTTCAGGAGAAGCCAGTAAGTGACGGGACAAAGGAGAGCTCCATTTCTCCTGGGTTAACGGCTCCTCCAAGCAGCCATCTCCCAATACACACACACCTCCATTCACGGCAGCTCTGAATGCGGCCAGCGGCCTCAAAGGTTCCGAAAGAATGTTGTCTATTCCTTAAGCCCTCTGATCAAAACCTGCCCAAATATCAATTAACTCCAATTGTGTGAGGGGGACTCGAGAGAGGACCTGACTAGTGGGTGGAATCAGTGGGATATGATCCAAGTCCAGGATATGGAAAAGAGTCTGAATCTTTAATTAATCCAACAATACAGCTATAGTAGAGGAATTCTAATTCTTCAAAGTTTGCTCAGGTCTTATAAGGTGTGTTCTAGCCCAACCTGGGCAGAGATGTCCATTCTAAACATCTTGTAGCATCTAGACTGCACTGTAGGAGTTTTGGATTTGGAATGGATCAAAAAGGGGAAAATCTAATTGGACGATGCACCATAAAGGGGTGTCTACATGGAAGGTGGGGAGAGTGTTATGGGGCATAACTTGAGGTGTGTTGTGGGATGTGCAAAATAACAAATAAGGCCATGTAGTAGGCTGTGTTCAGACTAGGCCATTCATTCTTAGGCTTTTTTGGTAACAAAGGATTGAGGATAGTGTCTCTGCGATGTCAGTGTTGTCCGTTGTCACACTACAGTTGCTATGGTCCCGTAGACATGTGATCCCGTAGAAATGCGACTGCTAATGGTAGAGTTAGCGCTGTGATACAAGCACTTAATAGATATTCAACATATAGCACACCTCCTCTTAATCATTCACTTAGAAAACTAATCAAGAGTTAGCATCTCATGACAATACTAAGTTTAGAGGATGTGAGCATGTGCTTCTTCTAAAACAAGCGAGTTATTCTATTGAACAATTGCTAAAGTAACAGAATTGGACAACTCAGTGCCCTTGGGGGAGAATCCTGATTTGTCAGCTAACAGAAACCCACGTTGGCTAGCACTGTAATGATTGATGGCGGACAGGGAGTGCAAATTATGGGCCTAACCATCCAGAGAGAGCAAGGCCAATCAGGCTCGCATGGACTCTCGGTTCTTGAACTCTCTGCTTTGGACGGCTGTGTTGAGGAGACTGAAAATCTTCTCATGTAGGGCCAGCGGTTTACTTCGCTCTGGATCCCCCAGCAGACGTTTTTAAAAGCATCTGCATTCAGACCCTCCTGTGGACGCTGTTCACTGAATCCCATGTAAAATAAAACACGTGCTGGAGGTTCAGGAAAAGACATCTAGTGTAAACACAACCTTACAGGACAGCGTGGGTGTGTGCAAGGCTGCATACCGGTGTGTGTAAATGTGTGTAGAGTGTGTGCATAAATGTGTGTGTGTGCGGTCTACAGTAAGTGTGGGTATGTATAGATATGAGAGTGGGTGTTTGTGGTGTGTGTTGTGTAAAGGGTGTATTTGACAGTGTGTGCAAGAAAGAAGAAGTGTGTGCATTTATGCATGGGTGCGTGTCCGCATGCGGGTGAGAATGGTAGTGTGCATAAACACTCACTCATGTTCTCCTCTTCATCCACATCCATAGTGAAGAGCTTCTGCTGCCCCCGAGCCTGTCTCGCCCCAGCTATACCTGAGAGGGAGAGGGAGAGGGAGAGAGAGAGAGAAAGAGAAAGAGAAAGAGAAAGAGAAAGAGAGAGAGAGAGAGAGAGAGAGGGAGAGGGAGAGGGAGAGAGAGAGAGAAGGGGAAAAAAGACAGAAAGAAAAAGAAGAAAAGAAAGGGGGTGGACATCATTCATTCAATCATTCAATCATTTGAATGAGAAGAAAGGAAGGAAGACAGGAAGGGAGGGAGAGAAACAAGAGCATGGCCATGAAATACTATCCATTTCACATAATTCTTCCAATTCACACACACACACACACACACACACACACACACACACACACACACACACACACACACTTGTGCACACACTCGCGCACACACGCACAAGTTAGTGTGTTGGTCAGTCCTGGCTGCAGAGAGGAGCTCCTGAGAGCAGCAGTGGTGGGGCAAAAAAAGGAGAAAGAGGAGAGAAATGGAGCTGCGCCAACTGCGAGGTTAAGCCTACAGTAAGTGCATAAATATTCAGCAGTGGAGACTAATCTTGGCGAGAGGATGGGGGTGGGGGGCTGAGTGGAGGACCGCGGTTGACAGGTCGTAATAGCAGGAGCAGTCTATTGTGACTTTAATATCCATTCGATTGGACCTCATTTTCAGCTGCCTCGCGGGAAAAAAAATACAGCTATTGACAACAACAGGCTTTTAGTCCCCCGTGACACAGATCCGGCATTACCCACAGTACAAATACACACCAGCCACATCACTGATCTTTTTTCAGGAGGTCAGGCAGCTGTAAGTGGATATATAAGGCCTGTTTAGAGATTAGCGGCCAGGGGGATTTCTCCTGACTTAAGGGCATCAGCACTGATTATATAAGTAATGAACGAATCTACTGGAGGTGTCTTATAATATATTCATTCACCAGTTGTAAAAAAGCCCAATAAAATGCACTTAGCTGAACAGTAACAAATCATGCCTTAATAATAGAAATGTATACACACACATATGAGTCTACTGTATGATCAATTTTATCAGCTCTACTATCACATAGAAGCATTTTAAAGTTCTACACTCAGTAAGTCTAGTCTGTTTCTCTGTATACTCTGGTAGACTTATTTTAGTTCTTCAGTGCTTGGGTGGCTTAATTAATTAATTCATCTTCCAAACCGTATATCCTGCTGGGTCATGGGGGGCTAGGCCAATTCCAGTGCCTAATGGGCAAAAGACAGGAAGCAGCCTGACAGGCCGCCAGTCCACCACCAGGCAGAAACACAGACATGTGTATTCTAAATCAAGTTCCAACCAATTAATCAGGAAAACCCTGAGAGGTACAGAGACTGTAACATCACTGTAAATAATACAACTTTAAAGGAAAGAGTCTTGTTAAATGGCAGGAATGACCAGATTATTGATATTCTATAAGATTGAGTTATTGTTTCCATTTTCCTTTTGTATTGTCAAGAGAGAATACAGTTCTCCTCCTCTGGAGCTTCTGGAGCGCTGTATAGCTGAAGGGAACACATTCTGGTTTTATTGCTTGTACATGTTAACTTGTAAACTTGTGGACATTAAAAAGATGGAATGTTACAATCAGCAAGCTTTCTAAGACCTGAGGGATTGCACTTTGCCCCCTGCCTCGCTCCAAAAAAGCCCGGAAGGTGGCTGAAGGGCACAGGCCTGCCTCACGCCAAATGGGCCAACTAATCACTGGCACTGATCAAGGAGAACTCAAAGGCAAAGTCCTCCAGTGCAGTGCTACTTCGGGGATGTATGAGCATGCTGTCCCTCACTGCCTGAGGCTGCTTTCGTTTGCATGCATTTAGAGGTGTGAGTGAGAGAGATTAATCAACATCTTAGCAGCCTCAATACAAAAACGACGAGAGTGCGGCACCCCTGCGTACTTCCACTAACCACTTTATCACTGTCCACCGATGGAGCAAAGTAATTAAATGCAAACCTCAACGGCAATAAACAATTGTCTGCATTTTCACAAGATGCAAATCACTCAAAGCAATCAGCCAGCCACAGCGAGTGACCAGAAGGCGAAGCAGGCTGAAAGTGGGCTCCTAACAGAACTGCAACAAACGAGGGTTTGAATAACCAGTATGCTCCGCCGTGATAGCAGCTTATGAACACACATTGAGTTTGGCAGGTTGATGGTCACTGGGGAAAAAGAACGGGGCAATGCTCCAACACCTTGACACCTCAGAAGTAGAGAAAGCTTTACAGGACAACATAGCTTTAGAAAATTACCTATTGCCACCTTGCACATCTTTTTTTCTGTGATTAAGATTTTTTTAAAGATTTTAATCCCTTATTGATCCCACAGTGGGGAAATTTAGTCTCCGCATTTAACTCATCCGTGAAGTGAAACACTACAAACACACTCACTAGTGAACACACTGGGGGGCAGTGAGCACACCTACCCAGAGCAGTGAGCAGCCTTATCCACGGCGCCCGGGGGAGCAGTTATGGGTTAGGTGCCTTGCTCAAGGGCACCTCAGTCGTTACTGTAGGTTCAGGGAACCGAACCGGCGACCCTCCGGTCACAAGGCTGGTTCCCTAACATCCAGCCCACGACTGCCCCAAAGCCAGGCTGGCGTCTCGCGGCCGAAACCCGGGATTATTGATTATTCAGAACGCTTAAAAAATCCAACTGCCCTTTATACTAAATCAAAATCACTTAATGAATGGACCAGGAGACATAGTCCAAAACTACTCAAAATACAGGCTTCCGAGTTATACGGCAGTCAGACCGCTCACCCTATTAATGCAAGACTGCATGGTTCGGTGCAAAGTGATGCTGTAGCAAGCTATTGGTAAACAAACAGCCTGGATGACTCTTCTTTTCTACCCCTAACAAGACCTGTTTTTATAGTTATGACTAGTGCCTTAACATTTCAGCAACAGTGCACCCTTCCCAAACAAGTGCCCCTATGCTGAGTGTACATTGAACTAACAAGCCCCACTCTCTGTATATAAATGGTTTGACTGGATAGAAGGAGGCAGTTTAAACCTTATAAGGAATAATGTGAAAACGTTCCAGGATATTGCAATTAGGTATGGTATGTTTTTTTTTTTTTTTTTCTGGGAAAGATATTTAAGATCCAGGTGGACAGGTGGAAGCCCTACGTAGCATGACCTAGCCTACACCCTTCCAGCTTTGTAGCATCAGGTGACTGAATGAGACCTAGTCAGCAGGTAGGAACTGGCCAAGACAGAACTGGTTGGCCAAAAGGACAAAGAAATTAAAAATGGCATTTCGGAGTTCAGCCACAGTCACATCAGACTGTTTTATTCCCAAGGTGGGCTTCGGCCAGGTGGGTGGATCTGGATGTTGTGTGATTTTGGAGGGAACATATATTTCAGTGAACAGTTAATGTGAGGTAGTAGTCTTCTTTAGGTTTAGCTGTGAGGGACAAGCTACACTATGTTGATTGAGGAGCCTGCCTTTGTTCAGAATGAAGATCCACAGCTTACTGTCTGGGTTTTCAGCTCATTCTTCTAAGATCCGTTAATTTAAAGGTCCAAGGTTTTTCTAGATTAACTCAGCACAAAGCGAGTTCATCTGTAAATGAACTATTACTAGAAGCAAACTTTGTGTGTTGTGATTGCGGCTTTATGATGTTTTCTTACACCACTGATGCCGTAACTTCACCAGAGAGGCGTCAGCCACTAGTGTGACGAGCTGAGGGACAGGAGGTAGAGAGAAAGCGATTACACACGGGACAGAGCAGCTTGCGCTGATCACAGCCCTCTGCCTTTACACGCACCATTCTTCATGGCCGACACTTTCTTAAGCTAAACTAAATGGCCTAATTAATCTGGCCTAATGGTGGGTGACAGCAAATATGCTACCACAATTATTACCCTATTAAAGATTAATATTCCACAGGAAAATTGAAAAGGGGGCTGACGAGGGAGGGGGGATTTCAGGGTGGGGTGGAAGGGGGGGGCGGGTTCATCTAAACTTGAAGCCAGGTGGCGTACAAGGCTTTTCCTTCCCTCTTTGTGTCCCTCTCGCTCTCATTGGTTAATGGTCTGTGCTGAAACGAGAGGGTAGGAGACTCGTGCTCGGGCTCTTTCGGTGCCTGTCGCTTTTGATTTGGCCTCCTCTGCCATTCTCTTTTTGCCCATGAATCCATAAACAGCTCTGAGATCAGCTTCAATCTGTGAGTGCTGAAGGAATGCGCTGCCCGCGGCGCTCCGGGAGGCCACCGAATTTTTCATCTGCGTTCCATGGAACGCGACCCAGCACAGCGGTACCTGGAACCACTCTTCCACACCATGAAGGTCACAGCAAATGAGGGTTCAAAGTAGGTCTGGTCGATAAAGCGGTAACAGTAATTATCGGAATTTAACAGTTGCTTGCTTTAAATTTTCCATATGCGTGTTTTTTTCTTTTGCTCATTCACATAACAATACCGTCCTCCAATATTTATAAAACAAATCTGGGCTTGAAAACATGATCTTTATGCCTGAACTTTATATAACGTCTTCGGCAGACTGCAGACAGCAGCATTAGCCAGCTATTCAGTGACACAACTATGGAATAAACAGGACAGTTGGTTTATAGGTAAACGTCTCTTAGCAAGAACAGACTATGGGAGGATAAAAGAGCCATCTGCAGTGTGGAACAGGTTTGGCTTTCTCAATAGTATCAGCAGCATTTTGCCTGCATTTTTCAGACCATGTCATACATCTTTACATATGGCTCAATATTTAGGTCTCCAATGCAAAATCAACGCTACTGTGTTAATGCTGACAAAAGTCAATCACTTCCCTCAAAAAGTTTTGACAGACTTCTCTTTGAACATTCTTTCAATGGTTAAAATAATCAGACTTCAAACAACTTCATAGTGTAGATCCTCTGCAGACTAAAAAATGTAAAAATAGGATTTTGGATGATGTAAAAATACATCTTATAGTTTTTGGACACAGCAGTTTACTGGTGAATGTTTGGACAGTGCCGAGCTGGCGCCTATAACCTGGCCTGGCTAATGCAGCACTGAAGGCTGGTGGTTAAGCAGAAGGTTTTAGTGTTAGCACAGCTGTGTGCGGACACGCACCGTCCAGCCATGGCTTACTCTGCCACCGTACTCACACCAAAAGCCGTATACGGGCCAAAGATCTGAACCTCAGAGGACAGGAGATAACAACCTGTTATATTTCACAGTTTTAAACATGATCTTTGGATGCAGATAGGACTTGGAATAATTCGGATGACCAGGAAAAATGAGATAAAGAACAGATGAAGGAAAAACACAGATGAGAGCTAAGGATAACACACATGCAGTGATCTGAGTAGGATGAGAGAGAGACTGAGTTGTCTTTCATCATGCTTGTTTCTGGGGTTGAGGAGATAGCAGAGGACCTGAAGTAAGATGGGCATGAGAGAGGCGTTAACTGCTCATCCTCATGTTTCATAGAGAGCATGCACACCAGCATACTGCTCTTCACAGCCATCCCAATAAGCACACCACAATACAGACCCATCCTGACAGAACAAAATGCTAGTTTGGAGAGTACCACACTCTGAGCAGAATCATCTACCCAGTACAGGGCTGAACACCTGGATAGATTACACAACATCATAAATCATCACTGTCGTTCAAAAAAAAGACACCATCTCAAAAATTATTTGTACCACCTTCGTACCACTGAGTGTACATAGCTGTTTGCTTACCTAAGAACAAATCCCATATATGAAAACCTTGGTGAAAGTCGGAATGTTAGTAAGAACAGCTCAACTGTTATTGAAGAAGAAGCTTCTTCTTAAGAATGTTTGGTGAACGAGGCCCAATGTTTTTTAGTATACCACCTACCTCACTGTGTTGCTGTATTTATGAAATCTGAAAATTCTAGCTGCTCTTTGCATTGTGCTAAAACTGATGATTATATGAATATGAATATGAATATAGCAAAAACAAAGGCACCAACATAAGTCAGGAAACATGTCGTGTTCCTTTAACCTCTACTCAAATTCTCTCAGAACTAGCTGCCTATTGAACTAGTTGCCCACTAGTTACGTATTGTTGAAACTGTGCTTCAGAGTCGAGCTGTACCTCGAGCCCTTCGTGCTTCAAGTACAGCTCGTCTCGAACCACCATCCCTGAGGACACATGGAAGACAAGCGTCCAGACTCTTCTCTGTCCTGGCTCCCAGATAGTGGAATGAACTCCCACTGGGCGTCAGAACAGCGGAGTCTCTCGCGGTCTTCAAACGCAGACTGAAGAATCATCTCTTCGTAATGCACTTAAGTGAGTGAGCTCTAGCAGACGTGTAAATTGTGTGTCTTGTGTGGCAATTTAATAACCTTTTTGTATTGCACTTATAATGACCTTTCTCTAGGTACCAGCACTGGCCCCCTGTTGGGGCAGTGTCTGAGCTCGTGGTGAGTTTTAGGCTCTAAACTTCCTACTAGCTGGAATATTATCCAACAGAACACTACGGTTGTAAATCGCTCTGGATAAGAGCGACTGCTAAATGCCTTAAATGTAAATGTAATGTAAATGCTTCACCCTGTTCAATGTTCAACACTTCAGCTTCACTCTATAAGCAACGAAATGTCTGAGAAAGTCTGCAGATGTGTGGAAAACCCCAAAACACAAGTGGGAACAATGCAAGTCACAGGAAAATACAGAAAGCGTATACCCATTAAGACTGGCTGCTCGCAAACTCTTGCGCTCCATCATGTCTAGAAGGCTTCAAAAAGCACCCTGACAGTTTGGCTACTTTTACTATGTAATGATGTTACATAATAGTTTTTCCTTCTGCTGTAAAGTTATCAAATTGGAGGTATAAGGTTTTGACTGATAAAACGACGAAACAAATTGTTTGGTGTTCATCTATAAGTTACACCAAGAACTGACATAACAGTACTAACAGAGGTAAAGCTAAAAGCAGAGGGATCTGCAGTATTTCACTAAAGGCAGACACTTTCACAAAGTTGACATTTTTTTGATTAGAGAATGAAGCAGCGTTCTCTGGCCAATCAGTCACATGCGCAGCGTTCCTGAGCTTTTAAGCCTTGGAGGCTTAAGAAGTGACAAGCTCTTCAATGCGAGCTTTATTAAAAAAAAACCAAAAAAAAGCATCATTTTAAAATATTCAGCAAAACAACAGGTGATGTCAAAACGGAGGGGAAAACAAATCACACAGGCTCACAGGAAGGAAGTTTCAGGAAGCCTCAGAGTAAAGCCAAGTCTTAGGATTGAAACAGACAGCATCTCAGTCCCTCTGCTTGCTCTCAGGCTTGATTTTTAAAAGATGCTGCTGGAGTCGAATGCAGAGTGCTGACTGATGCGGGCACCAGGTGAATGCTCTGAGGAGGAGGCACACGCAGCTCTCATTTAGGCACGAGATGGGAAGAGACAGTCTAAGCTCTTTAGGACAGAACCAAAATCACTGATTTCTACTGTGAACAGTTTATCAAAATAACACTCCAGAAGGATTAGCATGTCTGAAACTTTGGCATTCCTCAAAGAGTAGGCATAAAGTACCTAAATGCCAAACTACTGTGAAAGATCACTGTGTGGTATAAATGCAGCACAGAGTACTGCGATTCTCCGGTCTTGGTCTTGTCTCAGAGATGCCTCGACCGAACAGAAAACTGAAGGTATTAATAAACATCAACTGAATAAAACCCAGAGAATCGAAGGAACCGGTTCCTTTATGGTATAATCAGGTATTATCAGATCAATGAAGTATATAGGTTCTAAGATAATTTATTATTTATATTAAAATGTAAGTATTACTGTATTTTCATTAAATTATAAAGAGTAATGTATATTGTTTGGTTTATGTTCCGCAGACTTTAGGCTGTGATTCTGATTTTGAATGTTTTAGAGAAGAAGAAACACAGAATAAGTGCACCATCACTTATATAACCATTAGTTACTCCTAGTTAGCTACTCTTTCAAAATTTTGAATATCAATGAGGACAGACCAAAAGAGTTAATCCCAACCTGCTTAGAAATACATTTTTGCAAGTTAGGAAATTTCCATTTTGGAGGTTATTTAAGGTGGACTGAATAATTCCATGAGGGCTATTTTATAGCTTGATGTCTTTACTTTTATTCTACAGTAAAGCATTAAGCTAAAAATCAGGAAACCTTCTATGGGTAGGTTCGTCTAAACTTTTGACTGGTAATGTATATCATATATAAAGAACAACAATGATCAACCACAAATTTACTTACTCACAAAATTAATTTTGATCCATTGTTTGTAGCCCTAACCCTAGTGGTCCTGACGACTAAATTAAAGCAAAGCCACACCTCCCACTCTCGCTAACCTCAATCTCAGTAATTAAAATGAAATCTCTTTTCCTAAAGATGGTGAAAAGACCATGTGCTGTCCAAGTAATATTACTCCATCCACTCATGAACAGCATCCTCAGTAAGGGTTAAATACACACACACAGTTTTCCAAGAAAAAAGCTAAACCTGGCAGCTGCCGAGGCTGAAAGCTGAAAGACAGAGCGCTGAGAGGAATATGACTTGCGAAGTTGCAGCCTTTCACCAGAGAAGCTAGGAGGACAGCGAGTTTGTAATTGCCAAAGTGGGGCACACTTTACACTGATGTGCAGATGGAGGGGTGACACAGCCCGGCCACTTTACTCCTGACATCTGAGCCAAGACTGCTCCAACACGTCTTTAACTTAACAACACCTGCCACCCTGCTGACTCACACAGAGAGAGAGAGAGAGAGAGAGAGAGAGAGAGAGAGAGAGAGAGAGAGAGAGAGAGAGAGACACAGAGAGAGAGAGAGAGAGAGAGAGACAAAGAGAGAGAGAGAGAGAGAGAGAGAGAAAGTGAGAGAAAGTGAGAGAGAGGGAGAGAGAGAGAGAGAGAGAGAAATAGAGAAAGAGAGAAACAGGGATCAATACAGTGAAAGAAAGAGAAAGGATGAAAGTGAGAGGAAGAAAGAGTGAGAAAATGAAAGACAAAAGAAGAAAGACAAAAAAGAAAAGTAGAAGAGAGTAAGAAAGAGAAGGAGAAGAGAGAGAAAGGAGTAAGAAAAAGAGAAGAGGGACAAAAACAAAGAGAGGCAGAGAGAAAGAGTGAGAAAGACAAAGTGAGAGAGAGAGAGAGAGAGGGAGAGGGAGAGAGAGAGAAAGTAAGTGAGAGAGACGGTGAGGCTACATGCACAGCCCGAGTCACCAAGGCTCGAGTCAAACATCTGCAGCCTCTCAAACACTTTCATTACTCAGAGAGACTCCCGTCAGCGCACCTCTGCTGAATCCGCTCTGAAAGGCACGGAGCATTAACAAAGTCTTAAGCAGCTCAGAACTCCGCTTCCACCAGACCTGCGGAACAACTTTCAGATTTGAGGAAGCGTGCTTTAATGTGACAGACACACGTGTAGAGTTCGCGAGGATGACAAAGTGAGGCAGCAGAGAGCGTTTAGAAACAGTTCTAACCTATTACTGAAAAACTAGCAGCGGAACATCCAAGGGTTTCTGTGTACAACAGCACGGATCTCCCCCTGATCAGTGTACGGCTTTCTGGCAGAGGGAGCAAAGTACCTACCCCCAGGCCAGAACACAGCAGGCCTCCTAATAAATAACCAAAAACATCACAAGCTGAGCCAAGGCGGCTTTCCGCTGCCTGTCAGGCCAAGAAATCATGGTGCTATAATACAGTGGCGGAGCGAGCTCGTGGGCCCAGTGCATGTCAGTGTGTGATGAAGAGCAGCAGGTCCATGCCAGGGCACTACACAAAGGTCAGTGCCTTCCAGGGCCCCACACATTTACGTCGAGGCAGGCCTCATTTACATCGAGGCAGACGCCGAGGCATTACAGCACCACGGACAGCAACACTGCACTGCAGGCCTGACAGGCAGCAAACGAGGGAGAAAGCCTAAAGTAGAAAACAGGGGATAACACGGCTATGCTAATTATTAACAACTGACATTCTGGCATCTGATATCTCAGCTATATTAATTAGTCGTGCTGACAGTTTACCTTTAATTACCTTCAGCCGGATTTAACCCCTTAAACTACAGCCATTTCATTCATGTTTACAGTGCAGGGCATAAACAGTGGAAAAGGCTTCGAATATCCTCTTTCATACAACTAAAATGAGTCACCTGTGACTGAAATGCACTAATATCGTCTAATTCCTCCACAGGCACAAATCAGCTGCAGGTCACTTCGGCATGGACTCGACAAGTGTCTGAATATAGGCAGTGTTCAGACACTCTCGCATCAAAGAACTGCACAGTGGGGCCAGAGGTGGTGGAAGCCTCCCCTGGCAGAATACTGAAAGGAGTTTACTGTAGACTGGGATTTTAGCCACTGCTGATAGACCCATATGACCATACACTTCCACACACCTGCAAATTCAGCTACTTCCTCACACTATGGTCTTTCACACCCACATGAAGTTACTCCTTTTAGCCAACCATCAACATCTGGTTTGGACCAATTTCCCAGACATCAAATGAGACATTAACTCCAATGTGCCACCTCTTCTCAATCTATGAACCCAGTCACTCCCAGGCATCCCACAGGCATTTGTATCCCAGTCATCCTTGTGCAGCGCCATCTGCAGGAGCCTGAAGTTACTACAACCTGAACACACACTGAGACTAATTAGAGGTGAGTAGTGTTTGTATAGAAAGCATATTATATTATATTATATTATAGTTTAGCCTTGGCACACATTGGGACATATTCTACTGACATTTCAGTTGCCAACTAAACTATACTTTATTTTATTTTAAGAGCCTGTACCCTATATGTGGGTCCATACATCTGGTCTGTACTTATCTTACTGCATTACCTTCATAGCGGCTTCTGAATAATTCATAGTGCTTACTCAAAAATAAGTTTTAAGTTTGAACTGATTTAAATTAGCTTCAACTTTAAGAGTAAACTTTTAGAAGCTCTTGCTTTTATTCTTTTTCATTACACCTTTCAAAGCAGTATTATAATTTCATATTTAATTACATTCTGAGTTACATTATGTTTCCATTCTTCCATTCTATATTGACATTTCTGAGTCTGCACCAAATCGGGCCCCTGGCCTTCTGTACAAGTGCCTCTAGGGTGGTGTGTGTAATAACCAATCTGTTTCAGCACAGCTCAGCCACACTGAGGGAAAAGAGCTGGCTTCTGCTCTATGAGATTCAGAATGTATACGATACTCTGTAGAGCTATACAGAGCGTTATAACTAAACACTACAGAGCAATTAAAAACTGCAGAAAGTTATGCAACAGCTTTGTGTGCTGGGACTGGGGTTTCAATCCCTGCCCAGGCAGGAACATAAGTGCTCATGGCCGACTGTGGAAAAATAAATCTCTTATAACCTTGAATGGCATGTTTATTTTCCTTTGGATATAAATGTCTAAAATGCATTTCTAAAGTACATTAAATAAATTCATGTTCACGAAGCCATATGTTTTAAAATCAAGAAATGACAAAAGAATAAGGTTTTACTTCTAAAAAATTAAGACTGAGGCACAACTTTCCATCAAGGTTGGAAGGGTTACTTTAAGGTGCTTCCTGGTACAAATTGCGGATTATCAATAATCTAAAAAAATAACAAGGTGTTTCAGGCAAATGAGAAAAGAGGTTTCTAGGGGAGAGAGTTTCTCTCTCTGGTGTGTACTTTGGGCTTTACAACTTTGCAGACAGATTACAGACACAAAAAGCTCCATACTAAAGGAAAGTCATGTGTGCAATCCGGAAATGCATGATATTTCCCCGTCAATGTCATTTTTTGTGTATTTATTTTTATAATGTGTGATATAATAACAGGATACAGTCAGCTTTTTATGTTCTGGTTTACATGTCCGTTACCAAAATCTGCTTTTCGTCAAATTCAATTCATGATAAAATATCTCCAGCAATATAAAAGTATCTCCCACACCAATTCTGAATGAACATACTGATTAAAAACTCAGAATCTGCACTTCTGTCAGAATTTCTCCACTTCTTTTAAATAAGCTTCCAGTGGAACATAATGAATATTGAATAACCCCATACTTCTATTATTATTAGCCTGCGATAATTGCAACTTCTAAAGATAAAGCAGAACAGACTGCACTGAGAGTTTCAAAGCTACAGGTAAAGACGCGGCAATGAGCTGTGTAAATTCAGCAGCAGTAGGTTCTTTATATGAGCGCTCATGTGTGAGAGTGAGTCAGGCTGGACGCTGTACAGAAGCAGCAGCAGCAGCAGCGGAGTCTGAAGCAGAAGTGCTGAGCTCACACTGCTCTCCTGCTATCAGCGCTGGGCCGAGTTGAGCTAAGCTGGAGGTAGCAGGGGTGAGAAACTCTTTTATTGTGTTGTGGGTTGGGTGGGGGTTTAATATTTGACGGCCGGCTGTTCATCACAGAGCTGCAGGAGTGAAGGCCTGGCCGGCAGAAAGTTAGAGTGGAGTGGATATGAATTTTTTATTTGACAGTTTTATGTGAGATTGCTTTTCATAGACGAGGCTGGAGAAGAGACACTGTGGATGTTTCGGGAAAGACGAAAGGAGGGGAGGATATTTCGTGAGAATCCAAAGCAAACCAAAAAGCACTAGAAGAACTGCAGACATACATGGAAAATAAAGGTGCCATTTCTTTTTCCACGACCATTTGCCGTCTTCTGTTTTCCAGCAGAACTAATCAGGCTGCAGTCGTTACTCTGATTTGATACGCAGTCATATGCAAAAGTTTGAACACTCAAATTCTATGCCTTACTGAGTGTCA
>JAMWET010006306.1:507500-555000 GCA_024036415.1 Prochilodus magdalenae
TCTATAAGGGTACAGAAGCTCACAAAGCAGAAGCAGAACTTTCAGAACTACAGTCAGAATGTTTGGAGGCTTTCTGCATGAGTAGAGGGTCTTCTGGAGGATTCTTCACACAGCAGATGCTGCCTTCATGTGTCATAACAAACCCTACAGTGCGTGTTGCCAAGCTGTGATGTGCTTAGTTCGTAAGAATATGTTTCCAGCTCTTCCTACCACCATGAATAAACTCCAATATGGTTTTCTATTCATTTAATTTTGGATCATTATGCTAGCGTTCCTTTTGTACCAATCGTTCTGTTTTACACGGTTAACTGGGAGTTAAGTCTTTGTTTTGTTTGTCATCTTTGATGATTCAAGGGGGGAATTGCAAATGCTTTGGCGGCCTGAACAAATGGCATGTTTGTGCATCCTTTACAGAGAACACACTTCTTTAATCCACAGTCACTGTTTGTTTAACATACTGGGACATAAATAGAACATATAATGCAGTGTGTGCAAAGCTTTTGCTTTATTTATGTATCAGGAGTGATTCTGCTTCTTTTCAGGGTTTTGAATTTTATTTTTGGGATCTACTAAAATAGATTTACATGCATACTGTGAATCTGTATTTATTCTCCATCTAAAGCGCTCTGTTAGAGTTCCTGTATCTTTAAGCCTCCCATTGAGCCAAGTGTGCTCTAAATTGGTCAACTTGCCCACTCTGTTCTGATTGGTCAACAGCCAGTATGGCATACTGCAGTTCTGGAGGTCTGCCTCCACACCACTGTGGCTATTCTTACAATCCTGCTGTGTCAGAAACAGGGGAAAGAGCTGGAATTCCAACGAGGCAGCTGATAAAAGCAGTTTCTTATTAATAAGGGCAATTTGTACATCAGTTAACATGAAGTAATATATTAACAATGCTAAGTATACATGTAACTATTGATATTGCATTACTGCATGTTAACTAATGTATTACCTCATGTCCATGTTAGTCAGTCAACACTAAATGCAAAGTGTTACAGGCAATTCTTAAATCTGCAGTGGCATCTGATCATCTGGAACAACAGGGTGAAAACACTAATACAAATACGGCTATTCCTTATAAATAACCATGGTCTGCTCCTGGGGTAAAGAGATTCCTCAGAAACTATTGACCCCCTTCAGCAATTTCTAACGTGCTTTACAAAGTGAAAAAGTGAAAATTATTCATTTTTTAACGCAGCAAATTATCCCAGCTGAAAGGTGCTGAGTTAGCATATGTGATGAAATCTTTCCCTTAATGTAGAAACTTGCACTAAACTAGTATCTATTCATGATGCCCTGCCAACTCTCCTTCATAGCCTACTCAGATACAACCTGAGCATGTTTTCCAGCACTAAGACTTTACAGTCCATTTAGGTAAGTTCAACAAAGACATCCACATGACCTAATTCACTGCTAGTCTTTTCCTGAAACAGAATACTTTGGTAATGCTGAACAACTCCTCCAAACTAACTCCACAGTAAATGAATCACATATTAAATCTCAGATTCTGTGAGATCTGTTCCTTCAATATTGATGAAAAGCATTTTAAATGAGTGTTTCTGGCTTTGAATCACATAGGCACTCTATGAACCCTATCACACAGCGAGTTTCCAAGAAACCGAAGAATGCAGTCAGATAGCTCTGCACCGAGTAAGAGCATGTAAGCACGAAGCCTTCACAACACGTTCTCCAGTCGCGGCACACCAGACCAGCCTTCACTGGGCATCAGCGGAAACGAGCAGTGATACAAAACCCATTTACAATTAGGCTCCCCCATCAAACTCCAATTACGGCACACGCAGCACAGGGGGAAGTCAGATCAGTTCTTATCCCATTACAGAGCCTGATCAGGACCTCCTCAGGAAGACACAGGGAGCTGTGTGGAGGGGAAATAGAAGCATTAAGGGAGGATGGAATCATTAGGGCTGGCTATTACCCAGTTTGGGAGGAAATTTCAGAATTTTTTTTATCGGAATATGATCAGGCAGATGTAAAAGGAGTGGTCACATTGGTAGACATGATATTTAGGAGGTCCTGGTGCAGATAAACTTGGGGTTGACTATTTCTTTAAATAGGGGGTCTTTAAATAGTCAACTAACATGTCATAAAGCTTTCCAAATTCCAAGCTGAGCAAAGCTTTCTGCTGTAGCATAGCACTTGAGCTATGAGGCTACAACCAGATCCCCTCCCAGTACAACCCAAACCCCTCCCCATACTGTATGCCTCTGAACTTGTGATCCAGGCCTACAATGTAGATAATCACTGAGGATGGGTGGGGACCAGACCAAACAAAATGCTTAACAGCAATACGGCCATTCGCTACTATTCAAACAAACTGCCAAAACAAGCAGATTTAATATCAGTATTTTCTGTGATTTCTGTCCGACTAACCAGAGACACATTCCACTACCAATGATAAAATCATATTGTTAAAAATATAGATGGGAGTCACAAAGTGCCCAGGACCAGTAAATATGGTCTAAATTGGGTCAGATAGAATTTTTGTTATGTGGTTTCTGACACTTTATGACCTGCTGATAATAATTACAACTAATAACTGTTTGTACTACTTACTCCTAACTAATATTCACAATTTGTAGCAGTCTTAGCAGCTTTCTGAGCAACATTTGAACTGTAAGTTCTGTCACACACTCACACACGCACACACACACGCACAAGACCACTGCATCATCATAAATGAGCCCCACAACAACCTTTCAGAACTCCTGATTCCCACCCTAAAACACCTGATACATAATTACTAAAGCTTGTCTGCCCTGGATCTGGTATTGTGTGGAAAGGAATTCTGGCCCGTCAGAATTGTTGATTTTGTGCAGGCTTTTACGTGTTTATTTCATATTATAGGCATATCTTTTATTTAAAGTATAGGCATTTATACCCTCATTTAAAATATTTAATGACCAAGAAAATACAAATAACATTTATAGACTCCCACCCCATGCATGAGACTCTGGCAGCACTGGGCAGCTCCTTCAGCGACAGGCTGCTTCACCCCAAGTGTGTGAAGGAGCGGTATCGAAGGTCCTTCCTTCCTGCTGCTGTTAGACTCTACAACCAGCACTGCTCCCAGAGGACCACGCACACACACACTTAAACTATACACACTCACAGGACCACACACACACACACACACTTAAACTATACACACTCACAGGAAATAGAGTTGTTTTCTATGTAGCATAATGTGCAATACTAACAGTGTGCACTATCTTTCCATTCCCCATGTGCAATAAAGAATAAATATGCAATTTTCTGTAAATATTTTGCATTTATCTGTAAATAAGATCCTTCAGAGGTTTTGATTTTTTATTATTTATTAGTTTATATTGTTGTTCTGTTCACCTGTCTTATTTCACCTGTACCTTGCTATCCCTTTGCTGCTGTAACACTGTAAATTTCCCCACTGTGGGACTAATAAAGGATTATCTTATCTTATCTTACACATTTTTGTGTCATATCCTTACTAATACACAAAATGAAACTTCAAATCAGAAAGAAAAACATTTACACCTATGTGGCAGTATTGCTTAATAAAGCTTTAATATAACGGTTCTCATAATTTTAATAATATTCCTAAACAATCCAAAAAAAGGGGAATTATAATGTGGAAAGACTTATATGGAGGCCACTGTAACTGCACTGCTTTCCATAAAAAGCATTGGCGGGTAAGGTTATGTGCATGCACGCAAAAACCTTTATTAATAGACTGGGAAAGAAGGTAATTCATTTTCAAGTCTATAACTGTGTGGCCCTGCAGCTCTGAGACAAGGGTCTCCCCTTGTCAACAGCAGGTGGAGGTCGAAGGGTGCCAGGTAAGGAAAAGTAATCATGAGGGAAACGGCGCGCGAGTGCGAAGAAGAGAGCAAGTGCAGACAGAGATGGATGGCCTGTGCCAGCGGGGAGAATATGAGGGATGCCAAAGCACAAGGCCCAACACAAACTGTCACAGCCACCTCTCCGAGTCCTAACGCAGATGGATAGATCCAGTGGTCAGAACTGATTCATGAAGAAATGAGGAGCCTCTCCAAAATGAAGCAGCAGCCCACAACTCCTTCTCTTTCCATTTACCTCACTGAAATTATATTTCAAACAAGGCCACAGGGCAGCTGTGTTCCTCATCTGTGTGAGGTCGAGAGAGCAGACGGCTAGTTTCGGAAGAGCCTGCGTCAGACAAAACCAAAATGATAAAGTAGGGGGTGCACCGAAATGGAATTTCTGGGTGGACATGACAATGGATTAACATCATATTTCATATTTTTAACATTTAATAACAAGTTCACACTGTAATACACACAGGAGCACTGACAAGGCAACTATGGATCTTTAATAACACGCACATAGCTAATGACAACAATCCGACCATATTTCACAGACTTGCTGGTAATATGGGTCGCATGGCCAATAACAGCCGTACCTTATTCTCATCATATGAGCTTCCACCACAAACATAGCAAGAGTGAATAAACCAGCAGAAATCTAGAATCAGACGATGTTTCTAATATCACAGAAGTGGTGTGCTCTCTCGGGCCAGGCTCATTCCTGGGTCTTTAGTACAAACAAGTGAGTGACTTGACCACTCTGCTATCAAACCAATTACCACTACACACCTACAAACTATTATATCACTGAGAAGTAACCAGTAAAATACTTCATATGTGATGAACGTCAGTCCCACTGATGTGTGTAATAGGTGTGAAGCAGTAATAGCAACCGTTACAATAAACCTGCATTACCATAAGCTAAACTGATACAGGGCTGTTCACGTTTCACTATGGTGCTCTTTCTGATTCGCAGTTCCCACAAAGGTCAGATAAAGAATAGTTCAATAACAATTTATCACTTTCATTAATATATCCATCCTCCTTACTGAGCATGTAAAATAGAATTCAATTCAACTTTATTGCCGTTATAACAATACAGGGCTGGTGAACTACCAAAAACCAAACCAAAAACCAAAACCAAACCACTGAGTGAGGTGAGATGCCACTCTGCTTTGTGAGATTAAAAGAGAGGAAATTCCTACCATGGGTTCCTAGTAGAGGAATGGTGTGAGGTAAGCCCCATAGTATGATACTACTGTGATGCAAATGCATTGCAATAACACATAGTGCAACACATACTGTTCTTTATTGGCTTTTCTGCCCTGTGTATCTACTACATTGTGATACAAAATATCACAACAAATATGTGTTTAAGTTTAAATAGGAGACTTATTAGAGAATTACAGACTATATTAGACACCATTATATAGATCCTCATGACGGGATAAAAGAATTTTTGGAAAAACTTAAGTAAGATTTGTCATAGGGCTATGAATTGCCATTCATCAGAGGGAATTCTACAGAGAAGCTCTGTAGATGTGTTCCTCACGCAGGGTGGCTCCAGCCTGTGCTGCAATGCAGCTCCACTCTGTCCCGCACAGTGCCTGAGCTCAGGTAATGATCCTTAATGGGACACACGTGGAGGGGGCGCTGGCTGGACGAGCGCCTAATGGAGAGGGCTCCCTGCGGACAGTGCTGCCTGACGCTCCGCCAGATTAAAACTGATGGGCCGGGTGTGCGGGGGAGACGAGCGTGGCCACCCCCTGCCCTACACCGCCCGGCTGGCAGCGCGGAAACCGCCCGCCGCCAAAAACCTCCGGCTCCATTATTCAATTTCTGCACTTTAATGGCCAATAACAGATCTGAATTAGTCTGCCAACAGCGATTTCACCTCGCAGCAAATTGCAGGTTTTTCAGACTTCAAATGCATTTAGGTGTTTGCCCCACACAAAAGCGGGCGACAGGACGCTTTGACAAAGTGGTTCCTGATTTCTAACGCTTGATAAATGAGTGGCGGGGAAAGGAGAGAGGAACGGCTGCTGCGACTGCACCCCGCTGCTGCCTTCCCACTGAAAGACCATCAGGAGAGGGCAACGGCGACTAATCACTACACACACATAGAAATGCCTGCTTAATAAATGACACGGATGGAGGGACATTTACAGAACTGCACTGAGGGGAAAGAAGGGGATTTAGCCAGAGTGCCATTTGCAGTGGCTTTCTGAGAGGCAAATGGTCTCTTTCCACATTAATAAACAAAAGGGCCTATAACTGCTATTAAATGACCTTTCCTGACCTCAGTTTAGTCTAGTCTCTGTCATTTAGACTACAAGACGCTGCGCGGAAGCAGTGTATTAGCCTGGATACCGAATGTGGATAATAAGTGAACTTTAGGTGAACTCTGAGCACTTAAAGTACACAATGCCATGACTTCAGCTTAGAAACTGCAGCAGAGGGTTCGGCAAAGACGATCCAGTCCAAGAGAGACAAATTCCATGAGTGTTATCTGAGGTGGTGATATTTACTTACAAAGCTAATCTGCTAAACACAATGCTTAAAGCCCCAGAGTAAAATATTAAACTTATTTTCATGATACTAAAATTAAACGACTATATTAAACATCCAGCAAAGCATGCACAAATAAAGTAAGATATAAAAATGACTCAAAAATTGGCTTAAAAGCTAATTAGACCTAGTTGAGAACAGTGTGGGTGTGGCTAATAAGCAATATGATTGACAACTCTCTGTTCAACACTCCCAGCCTGCTCCACCACTCATACAGGACTAAAGTCATTATCCAGCTTTTATGTTAAGCTAACTGGATGAAAACGTGCAGGCGGTTGGCTGAACAAACAAAAGCACTGATAAAGCAGTGTGCAATAAAACAGATGAACAGACATGCAGACGGTCAGAATAAAGAAAAAACAGACTGACAGATAAAGGAATGAGCATTGGAATTGTTGACATACATGGAACATGCATGAAGATGGCTGGAAAGACAAACCATCTTGTGAATGAAGGACTGGACGAAGCATCAATGTTAACATATCAACAAACTAATTACCAGGTGTCAGGTAGCTACAGACAGGATGTCTGCTTCTGGTGCAAGCTTCTGGTTCTGCATAGGTTTAACTTGAGCTCTGTCTCTGAACGGAGCAAGATATATCAGCCCTACAGATGTATTACACAAAATTAGGTCCAGCCAGTTCACATCAAGACCAGGATTATAGCAGATAGTCATGAGACTTTGGGCAGGCAGCCATAGGACATATTTTGAACATGTATATTGTGGTCTAGAAGAGCAAGATTAACTTGACAAAACATATTTAGCATTATGCTTTAACTAAACTCTCACGGTTTAGAAAGGCTCTCACTGACGGTCAGCAAGGTTCTACATTGGTGCACAGGTGCCTGCTTATGATGGATATGGAAAGAGGCTAACAGTGCAACATCTCTAAAACAAACATGGATCTACAGGATACCATGTATTTCAGAAAGAATACTGCCATACCACAATACGTCACCAACATGAGGTTGAGCCAGCACAGAGACCTTGAATGAATCTACATTACTACCAGGTGTTGTTATTAAGCGCTTCAGTAGATCACAGAAATGATCTCCGGTAACTCTACAGAGTCTAGCTGACACTGACTTTGCTTGTTTGAAAAAGTACGCTGACACTGGCATTTCTTACGGAACAGCTGTGTCCATGGCAAATGTGCTGAAGACACAACGTGCGACTCCTCCTGCTATCACAGCGCAAATCACTATTACAAGTTGTACACCCTCCACAGAAATGTACAGTTTCTATCTGATGTAACATCCAGATCATAATGTTTCAGGTGAAGACGTCTATGATCAGTGCTTTCTTTTTGCAGCAGTTTGGAATTTGACAGTCTTGTGCAACGTAGATATCAAACTTCATACAGCATGTCCAGATAGTCTTTCCCATTAGGATCCAGAAGGCAATAAGCAGTTGTAGCAGTTCAGGGATGAAGATAAGTGTGTAAGAAGCAGCTTGCTGTTGAGGTCTATGGAGAAGGTCAGCTGGGACAGGGATGTGCTGAGCCAATGAAAATCTTTCTATTTATTTATCAAGGACATCATGCTGGCTATCTGTCCTCTGAACACTCAAGAATCGCTCAATAACGTTACTATGCTGTTTTAACTCTAGGTGGTGCAGTGGGTAGGGCTTTCTGTGTAGAGTTTGCATGTCCTGCCTCTGTCTGTATTAGTCTACTCTGAGCATGCGGGATCATTCCCACAGACCAAAGACATGCAGTTAAGCAAACTGAGTTGGAGACACTACAAATGCCTCTCAGTGTGTATGCCTGTATGTCTGTTCTGCAGTGGACTGACAGCCTGTCCAGAGTGTTTCCTGCTATCTGCCCGATGAGTGCTAGAATAGGCTCTAGCATCCCCCCACAACCCAGAAGGATGTGGCTCAGAAGATGAATAAGTGTTTTAGCTCGACTTACTGTGTTGCTTTACCTTTAAATGAATTGAGATGACAGAAAAATAATGTGTCTTAAGCTGCGCTGACCTACTATCTAAAGTTCAATGACAACCCAGTAACTAATTCCTCTGTGCTGGACGAGGAGGCTTCTAAGCATGTATTGTTGGAAAGCTTAATCACAAATTGTCTGGAACATCAAAGATTTTTTTTAGCTGTTTAAGGTGATTTTCCTGAAGTATGATGTTGTAGCCTTGGACAGGGAACAATAAACGATGAGAAGCTGTTTGTTATTTTATCTGTTTTCTTTTACTGGTTGGAAACCAGCTCTTTGATATGGATAGTTGCAGACATAAGCAATCAATTTTTTGTATAGCATTTTTTCCAAGCCCTAATAATCAAAAGCAGATATATATTTGTTTGGTAGGTCCTCACCAGAAAGCACCTACTTGAATATCTGCCATTCTCTGGCTTCACACAGTAAACAGGGAGGGATTGATAGCTTCAACACTAAGTATCAGTCATGCTCACTCTCTCTTGCCCTCTCTCTCTCTCTCACACACACACACACACATTCTCTCTGCCTCAGTGCACCCACCACTCACAACAGATGACTATCACTGTACTTCACATTCAAGGCCAGGTCAGTTCCTCTAATATCCTCACACCAGGAGAGAGGTGTGTGTGAGTGCTGAATTTCACAGCCTGTGGCTGGGTTATTATCAGGTTTGAAGGTAATGTTGATAGGCAGGCAGGTGCGTGGAGGATCTAAAAGGTCAAAGGAAGATAAGGAGGGCAACACAGCCACACACACACACCCACCCACTCACACGCACACCACCACTATCAGCTGCTACCTAATTGCTATACTACACTACTAGTTCACTATTGTTAGAAATTTGGCTAAAGTTGTTAGAAATGTGGGTATTTAGGAACATTCAGAAGTCAGGAGACAGCAGCTCCTTTGCATGATTTGCAAAGTCTTCTTGACAACTACGCACACTTTCAGACCCACGATGCTGTTTACTTGCAGTGGAAGACTATACAGAATCATCTCCTGATTTTTTCCCAATCTCAGGTGGGAGTGGTGCTTGATATCCTGCTCACTCTCAAAGATGAAAGTCTGAGGTACTACGTATCTTAAAGTGACAGTTTTGGAGGTCTTTCAGGCCATGGCTGTTAGGAGACTCATTTTATCTGTAAGGCTGAATCATTTTGAATCGCAATCACTGAACCTCCTTACAAACATCTCCTGAAAATGAATAATGATGGCGGCTTTGATTGGAAATGAAATAAGTAAATGGTCCCTGACTTTTGCACAGCATTATACGTCCATGGTTCATCTGAAATGAGGTGATTAACAGACTTTGTGTCCCCTTTGCTTCAGTACCCATCTCTATTCTTGTGCAAAGGATTTCCTCTGGTGTTGGAACATGTTGTTGTGAGGATTTGATTATGTTTCAGCACGCGAGCCCCAGTGAAGTCAGGTGCTGTTGCTGGATGATTTGTTCTGGATTCCACTCGTTCAGAAGATACTGGATGATGTTCACTAATCCGCAGTACAATGTTGGGGGCCTCATAGCCCTCTAGCCAACACTTTGCATTGGGCATGATGATCTTAGGGTAATATGCGGCTGGTCTAGGACATCTGCTTAACACAGATTTCATTAAAAAAAAAGGAAATAAGGAAAAACAAGTAGCTCACTGCTGCGTATTGCTCTATCCACCTGCGTGTTGCTGTTCAATCAGCAACAGAGACATAACTCAAATGAACTCAATGGACTAGGCCTGAACAAATGGTTATTGCAATATTGACCTTAGCAATGCTGATATTGCAGTGTACTTCTGTGGGTGTTTTGTGAATATAATCTAACAAATGTAGGTGAAAACAAGGCAGGCCATAGCCATACAGGGCAGCAATTAAAGACAGGTAATGACTGTCCTAGAGCCCATCTATGAGATTTGTGTGAAAGTGTGAGAGGAGACTGCAGGCATGTCATTACCAGAGGGTGGGATGCTTTGTTTGTCTAAGAGTTATTTACCCATCGGACACATTAGAGGCCATTCAGACCACACAGCCTGCGTGCTTAATGAGGCTGAATGCAACACGTCGCATCCACCTCCAAGGGCGGATCTTTCGCTCACATGCGCGCGCTTGCGCGACACTCTCTAAGGACTGTTCCACTACAATGGTCCCGGCATCACCCAGCCTCCTTTATGCAGCATGCTAATCAAGCCTAATTAGGCCCTGTTAATGCAGCGCTCATGTGACCCAGCTAATTCCCTTCTACAACAGAGCAGCGCTGCATTGTTCAGCCTTCGCCCGCAAGACGACAGCAACACAATAACCAAGTCGTCTTAATCAACAAAGAGGGCTGGCTTTGTTTGCCCCGATGAATATGCAGACATCTCTTTCAGGAAGGTGCCGAGTGGAATGCGGCTCAGACGACAACATCCGGAGCGACGTTTGACAAGAGCGGCCTCGGAGAGGATAATTACTCATTAATTAATTAACAAATCAAGTCAACAAGACCAATAATTACTAATTATAATTAATAAGAAAAGTAATGAAGCTATTTCTGAGCTCCTGGTTCACAACAAACCCATGATGACATCTGCGCTAAAGACGGGAAACGAACACGAAATGCCAGATCAAGGCTTCGAGTATTTCCCACTGCTTAAGAATGCCAGACAGCCTGACAGAAACAATCACCTATTATGAAATTCATCCCTGGAAGAGATGAAACGCTCAAGCTGTGAGTGAATTCTCAAGCCGCATCATTAGGGGAATTCGCTAACTTTTTATTTCTGAAGTCTTTGTCCAAAAAAGAAAGCAGAAAATTAATGATGCTCTTGACAGCTTAAATTTCAGCCCTTACTTTTGGAAACTTACAAAGAGAAAATAAATACAAGTATATGCACTATAATACGGTCCTTGCCTAGCATGCTTTTATACATAACTGTAAAAATAACACAATTACAAGACTTTTTTCAGTAATCTGTTATACACATCTAACATCAGTCTTTGGCTTCTCCAATCAGTCTCTCCAAGGTCTGATGCGATGGCCTTTGTATCTCATTTGTTTAACTGTAATCCTCATTTGTTTAGCATAACCCCACAATCCTATAGTTAGTCTCGCTGTGCCAAATCTCATAATGAGAATGTCTGGGGAGGCTTACTGGGTGATCATTTATGAGCCAATGTGGGTTAGAACGTAGACTAATTAGGGTTGGAACAAACTGAGTACAAAGTTTCTAAACCCAGGCACAGCCTACAGTAGGAAGTGATGGTGCGCTCGTCTGCTAGATGTGCGGAGAATGCATGCATTAATAATAAGCCACGGAAAAAGTACTTCAGTTAAACCAGACTATATTTTAACTTTAGAAGATATCATTGGACTAGCGATAAAGCCAGAACCCATTTGGAGCAAATGTGATGTGGAAAGAACAGGCAGCTATGTTTTGGAGAAGACAAGCTATTGGCAAAATGACTGGCCACAGATTTAAAAAAAAAAAAGGGGTGGAAGGGGACTGATGCATAGACTTTGCCACGCTGTGCTATCCCAGAGGTCTTCCCCTTCCCATCATTGTCACCTTGACCTGCTCATTAGGGGTCCCTGATGCTTTAGTACAGCATCTTCTCAAATCAATACACAACATACAACAATATCTGATACAAATTAATAAGTACAACTGACCTTGAACCCTCTGCCTGTTGAATGACCCGTGCCTATTAACAGATGGGTTGAGATCACTGAACTTTGTTAGCACAAGCCCCGGAACCCTGCTCTACAGTCTATACACTGTTTTAGAACTTTGTGCTGTGAAACTCAGAAGAGATGCGTGTTGTCAAAGAGAGCCACATGTCACTTTTAATATGCAGTCTATCTGAAACAGCTCATTTCCGCCATTCTGCTGCCTGGGCAGAAACTGGTCCTGCTCTTCATTTCACATGTCATCAGCAGCCCAATGGAGAGGCTTCTGTCTCCAAGACCCCTCTCCAGGCATAACGAGACAAACTGCATGCGTCACTTTCCTGATTGGAAGATTTCGCCCATCCGTGATCGAGAGGAATGTTTTTCATGTCTTTGTTTTAGCATGCTGATACAGCCCTCCGGCTTATGCCTTTTGTCTGGACATGAAATACAGTTTACATTATTTAATAAATAGGTTAAATATAAAAACTGTAAAATGACTAAATAATGAATAATACAGAAAATACAGATTATTTTACAGATAAAATCTGCTCACCAAAAATAAAGCTAATGTATGCAGGCTACAGTAGTCCTCCATATCAGAGAACAGCTGTTCTTCATGGCCGAGTGCTGTTTTTGGACTATTTATAGTTATGCATGTGAAGAACCTTTATGTATTTATCACATTTTGGCAGATGCTCATATCCAGAGCGACTTTGTTCAATTTACACAGGTAAGCGAAGGTAGTGTTAGGAGTCTAGACCAAGGACTCTTATTGGTATAGCATAGGGTTTTTGCCCATGCAGGGGAATCCAAACCTAGTCCACAGTTACCCATGACACTACACCAACCACTTAATGTATAAAGAATCTAGAGTATATCAATCAGAGCGTTTCACAGAACTGCACATCAGGCAGAAAGTCTTGATATTAAAGAGTATAGTATAGATCTGATTGACGCAAAACCCAGAAAGACACAAAAGATAGCACAGCTGAACGACAAGACTCTGATACAAAGCTGCTGTCCTGTCAGGTCTGTGAGGGAATTACTGTGAGACATGGCTGTTTGAGTGAATCACATTAATGGAGAAGTCCACGCTCCTCTGCCTCTCTCTCCTGTGTACTGGTATGAGCTGATACAGGCAGAAGGCACACTACCATCTGTGACAGTGCTCTTAAGTTGCCATGCGGCATTAGGGCTGCGTGCTGGGCTCAAAACGCTTTTTCAGCACCTCAGGATTTTCAGTGAGGCTGCGGCAGAGAGGCTGTGTGGGAAGGTAAACGGCTAACGTGCAGTAAACACTTTTCTAAAAGCACAGCTCAGTGCCTGCAGCCTCCGCTGCGCTCCCCACTAATCCCACACAGCCACATACACACACTTTCAGTGAGGCCTGGCGGACTCTGCACAGCACCAGCCAGCAGGAGGAAAATCGCTCACTCCATCTGACCAGCACCTCTACGCACTGCCTGCAGACGACACTTTCACAGTGATTTAGGGGTGGGCAATATGATGATATTGTATCACTGGTGTCATAAATTATGCCACAATATGCTTTTCTGAGCATATATAATATTGTGAGCACTTCAGACTACTGACTGCATTCAAAAGAGAGCATAAACAGTCCTGTTATACTGTGCAGGATTTCAAACGCTGAATAAAAATCTTAATTGTTTTGATTGTATTTTATAAATGATGCTCCACCTTTTCATTTTGTCTGTTACAATTAATCAAACCGCAGAAAAAACAAATAACTAAATATCACTGGATATTATTGATTTGTCCCATCATTCACCGCAAGTGTGATTATTAAAGCTACACACAAAAAAAATTATATATATATTATATTTAAATTTATTTTTTATTATATATTTATATATATATATATATATATATATATATATATATATATATATATATATATATATATATATATATTATTTTTTTAAAATAAAATATAAATATATTCTTAAGACACAAAGGGACAATGTGGGATTTGGGTGGCATATCAGAGGAAAGCTCAAGGTATTACATCAATTAAATTCTGTTTCAGAATTTTTTTCAGAATTCTGTTTGCCATAGCAACTAACACATTTATATCATCTCTGTCCATTTTTGAGCCAGTTCTGTTGATCCTTACACAATACAATGTTCACACATGTAAACAGCAGCTGTGATACATGTTTCTCTTTGGAAAGTGATAATATATTGTTTACTGTGATTCTAGAGCTGCATAATACAGACGTAACACGGCATGTTCACTTAGCCTGTTGGAGATGAGACAGACAATATGAAAAAGTGATAAATTGTATATCATGGAACATTACATTTACCACATATGTTTAGTATAAAGGAGTCTGAAATAATGATGTAAATATAGTAAACTTTCAAACTGCACCATTCACTACCGATCTATAGAGTCCAAGCTATACTGCCAAGACCAACTCATTTACATTAATGCATCTCTCCAGTCTACAGAGTTTAAGTTCTAGAAGTGTGAAGAACAGGCAATTACAGCAGTGCTCATTCACCCATATGAATTTTAGATGCACAGTACCAAGTACAGCACAGTTCATTTAAAAAAAAAAAAAAGATGAATTCTGAAAAATTTCCTGCATAAAACTGCACAATTATTGTAAGTGGGCTTCTTGGGGAAGTCCAGGATAGGGGAACACTTGCTGGTTAAAAGCTACTCTGGATCTGTGTGTAATTAACAAGGTCATTAACAATGTGCTTAAGTCTTATTGCGGCAATTATAACTATATGACCTACCCTGAACTGCTACTCTACGCCCTGCCTGAATACAACTTGGGCGTCATCGTCCAAGCTGTGCTCCGATTCACTCACTATTAAAGAAAGAGTGTACCATAATCTACATCTGCTATGTTGTTCAAAAAGCTTTCTAACATAAATGCAAAATAATTTTTCAAACAAATCAACATGTTCTTATCCTCTTGGCAAAATCAAGCAATTTTAGCAAAATACAAGACAAATTATGAGTGTAAATAAAACAAGCTGCCATTGTTTAACTTGGCCAAAGCCCTGGTTTGGTTTCAAACACCGGGGAGGCAACAATGTACTATTTTAACTGTTTAAGCTCTTCGACTAATTTAAACCCACCAAAAGTGGCGCTTGAAATTTCCCATATACGATACCTTCTACCTCTGAGCCTAACAAGAACGGAGCGGCTCCATTGGACTACTTTAAACCCATTTTAAACAGTTCCCATACCTCTCTCACAACCTTCACACACACTACGCCTGCCCACAATCGCTATAATGTACATTGTTGTGCATGAACCAGGAGGCCGGTACCTTTTCATTGCAGACCATGTTTCTACATTGTTTTTAGAGCTTGGTGAACCAGGGTGCACACCTCCAGCTCTGACAGGGTGAGCACTTTGTTGATGTATAAATCACAGCATGTACCTTGAAAAGCAAAAGTGTTCTCATGTAGCCTAATGGATCTGATGGCAGTTCGAGCAAAGGTTAGGCTGTCACTGGAGTTCCTGCCTTTACAGCAGATCCCCATGGTGATTCATCAGTCACACACAGTCACAGTGTGTCCCAAGGCTGACTGAAACGATCCAGCCAAAACCATAAAGCGCTGCAGCAAGTGGCTTCAGTTTTAGAACATCATAGCATCTCATGCAATGTGGAGCTCAGAGATTCCACGACTGTCAAGTGTTAAGAGAACTTAAAGACAAGAGCTACTAAACTAACATACTGTAACACCATCTAAACGCAACACCCAAATCAACTTTAGTGCAGCAATGTGAGAAGGGAAGGAAACGACCACAATTATCCATATTATATACTTAATATACGTATTAGTATAAAACCCAACAATAAACTAAACATTTCAGCTTTATTTATAATAATAATAATAATAATAATAATAACCACCACATGGTACCATCTTTTAGCACATCAGACTGCAACGCATGCATCATGACAATGTAAACATCTTCAATTATAAACGGGCCAACAAACTGTAGCAGCATTAAAGATACTTTCATATTTATTTATGGCTGATGCTTTGGTGTTAAAAATAATATTCTTATTTTCCTACTGTTATAATAATAATACAAATTCTGACCATCTTTACTATAATAAAGTTTATGGGTAATAAAAATAATATAAAATATTAACAATAAGAAGTTTCTCAACAATAAGAAATGCTAACTTCACAGCAGAGGGCAGAAATATTCCACACTTTTAATGCAACTTAAGGCAAAGATTATTATATATTATAATAAGAGTATTTCTATTAGTCCACTCATGGTGAGTGCCAAGCCACCAAGCTCAAATGATGTAAAGGATAAACAAATAAAATATCAAATCAGAAACAAACTGAAACACTTGTGTGTGTGCCATTTCGTCTTTGTCTATGTCATGTATATGTCCCCATCCACTAAATATTACAATAAATATTACAATATATTACAATATTATACCGCCAGAGAAGAAAGTTCCTTCCAGGCAAGCTGAATATTACCCTGCCTGACTGCCTGTAACACATTAGGACACGCCTCTGTACCACATACTGCACAAACCGGCAAGCCCTCTCTGCCTTTCTACCACTGTCAGAACAGCAAAAGTGCTCCTGAGGATTAATGCAGTAGGACAGTCTCTCAAGACCTCCGCTGTGTGAGCGTGTGAGTAGCTGACCTTTGCGCTCGGAGCGTTTCTTGCGCCTCCTCTTGACCCTGGTCCTCATCAGGCAGTAGTAGGCGCCCATGCAGGGCGGGCAGCCCAGCAGCAGAGCCATGACTGACCGGCCCTTAAACACCAGCTTCCTCTAGTGCTCCTCTTCCTGACACACTCGCTGGAGGTGTGAACAACCCCGCTCTCCCAGAGCACTTCTAACCAACACACACACACGTGCTCAGCGCACAGGCATACACGCACGTGGTCCGCTGTTCCCACCTCCTAACCACTCAGCACTCTGCGAGAGGTGGAATCTAAGAGAGAGAGCGTACTGCTCAGAGAGTTTTCAGGGCTCAGCTCAGAAGGGAGGGACTGAAATTCTCTCCCTCTCTCTCTCTTTCTACACTGCTTGCTGCACTATAGCCAGGGACAAAAACTAAATCAATAAATGAATATCACCTTTTATAGAACCGCTAGTCCCTTTTACATCATCCTGTCTATTGTACAGTTTAAGAAACATTCAGGCACTTTGACACTGTCCATTTTAACAGTCAGCATAGTAATCAGGGTTCAACCTGAGGAGGTTGGGTTCCGCCCTTGAGCCTGGTTCCTCTCGAGGTTTCCTCATTACTCAAGGGAGTTTTTCCTCGCCACTGTTGCCTCTGGCTTGCTCAAGGGGGGCTTGGACCCGGTTACCCCCACCCCCCACTTTCAAATGTCTGTTAACTTTGTGTTTTTCTTTTCTTTGCTTTTCTATAACAAACTGATTATCTGTGAAGCTGCTTTGAGACAACATTGGTTGTAAAAAGCACTATACAAATAAACATTGATTGATGATTGATAGTCATCTCCACGTTGGTCAGAAAATGGATCCGTTTGTTGACGCTTCCGGTGCACTACAGTGGTTTCTATGTCTCTATGTAAAAGAAGCCTTTAGCCATCTTCATATTGGTGGATGACCGTTAGTGGACTGTTACAGTCCGAGCAGATTTCATATTGCTAAGAGCTTATTATTGATATTTATTTGTAAACAGGTTGTGGAATTAATTGTTGGCAGAGGGGTTAACTACAACCCTACGCATATATATTCAGTAGCTACGCTAAAACAGTAGCTTGTTGCATTTATGCAACAACAGCAGCAAGACATCATATTAAGAAGCAGAGCAGATTAAAAGGAAGATCGTCACAGTAAAGGGGTCAGTGCCATTACATGACACGCTGCATTACTTAAACATGTGCTTGTATTGATCAGCAGCTCTTCACATCACTGTTATGATAAGGGCAAACCATGCACGCACCTACTAGGGTTTGGTCCTGTGGACTTTTTTCATTTCTGGTTCAATTCAAAAATACCCCCTGAGTTCTGTTGTGGTTTTAATGAGTGCAACCCCTGTGTATCTCAGCTGACCAGCAGCCAGCCCACAGCAGCTCCTCATGGCAACGGTCAACAAATCAGCACATTGTCACTGTGTTCTCCTAGAACCAGAGACCACCATTGCTATACAATTGCTACACCATTGTTATATGTACAAAATGATAACATCATAGGAAGAGAAGAAGGCTAATCTGGACAAAAAAATATATATGATGAAAATCTGGCAACCTCCATTTTCAAAAACATCATTAGTGTATCCAGCTGATGTACTCCTGTCTACTGTGTGTGCATTCTGAAGCAGTCTTCAGTGGTTACTGGTAGGCACTGAGCTCTGAAGAGTCTCTCTGATGTCCTCCAAGCTTCACTGAGGCCAGTAAAGCTCCAATAACCTGTAAAGAAATAACAGAGGCCAATCTGTCCTGCATCCGCACAGAACAGTCTATTCTAAAAATGTACAGCATACCATATCCCACAGACAACACCATCTCTACTAGAACCTTAGAGAACACCATCTCCACAAATAACATCTCACTCCCAGGACTACAGAGAACATTTTGACAAGAGCAATAATAAAGATGATGGTTTCTGAATGACCAAGAACACCATTACCTCCAGAGAACCAAAGAGAACACCGTGTCTCTTAGAACGATGGTTCTTAAACCAGTCCACGTAGTCCATAGTCTTTTTCTTTAGCCTGACTCACAGAACCTGGTTCCTAGAGATACAGAGAATGCCTTGTCTCTCAGAACCAAAATAAACACTCTTCTTAGAAACACAGAACACACATTAATCACAACCACAGAAGACATGATCTCTCATAGAACCACGCAGAACAACATCTCTACTGGAACCAGAGAAAGCTATTGTTCATACAACCATAAAAACATGTCTCCTAGAACCACAGAGAACTATTACTTTTCCTCCAGAGCCACAGAACACACAACCCCTCCTAGAACCACTGAGAACACATCACTCCCTGAACCACTGAGAGAAATAACTCTCTTAGAACCACAGAATACCAATGCTAATAGAAGCACTGATAAAGCATCTCTTCTAAAGCCATGGAGTACATCACTGTACCTGGAATCTCTTCCAGAACTACTGAGAACCACACAAGAACCTGACAGTGGATGAATACTGCATGCAGTCCATACTATTATTATTACACTGTGTTACTATTTAATGAGCTGTTTCTGAATATCAGACAATCCACCTTCATCTGACGTTCCCTAAGATCTTTAACTGTGCGTTTCCAGACCTTCCTCCTGTAAACTGCATCCCTGGCATGAAATATCTATGAGAAGCTGAAGATTGCCAAAGAAAAGCCTCTGCACGGCTGCTGCTGAAGGAGACTCCTTCACCATATTCTCTTTGATGAAGGCATATATCACAGTCCCAAACGGCCTTAGCACTTACCACACACTCATAAACCGTGAGGGCACACTGCTGCCCAACGAAACTCGCATGAGGCCCTCTGATCACGCAAGTAGTTCACGCGGTGCTGAGGCTTCATATTGAGAGAGAGAGAGATTCAGAGAGGCAGAATGTGAACGAATGACTCAATATCCTGAAAGGTTCAAAACTAAATCAGGCTGAATTATAAAGGCCAAGACTGAAACAGAAACACAAACCCAGAATTCCAGAACATAAACAAGTCCAAAAATCTGAAAATATGTAAAGGAAATACTTTCATAACAACAAATAAATAAATCATTTATAGTAATGCATTAAATCTAATCTCCACACTGTCACAATAATAACCGGATACAATACACACACACATATATATGCTGTGTCACAGGTTTCATATATTCTGATTGCCATTCTTCATCTCCCTCTGTGCGCTATGAGAAGAAGCTCAGTTTTTTATTAGCAGTGTTCCAAGGCCCGGCAGAAAGAGGCTGTGGTCTATAAAAGCAGCAATAAAATCCATATTAAATCTATTTCTGAGCCATTCCAAAAGTAATCTTGTATGCTTGGTTTGTTACTGTTGCACTGGTTCTGCTTCAATCTCTTCAACACCTGCAGCCCAAAACAACACCATGGTGCCATCTTCTGGTCAAAGCTAGTTACTGCACTTGGCCAGACACTATAGAAGGCAAAAACTGGGCAAGACCTAGACAGATAGATAGATATATAGACAGACAGACAGTAACGGGTAGCTGTACACTGTGATAGACGTGTACTGTGTAAACAAATATCTATGAACACAAAAACACATACTGTATGATTTATGATTTTTTTTCTAGGATACATATGATACAGTATCATTTTGAACCAGCATTACAAATGCAGCACATGAAAACCCTTATTTAAAAACAAAAACACTTTGCTTGTGTTGGTGGTCTTGCTTGCATTAAGCAGAGCACAATAGAGAGAAACAAGGCTCTACATACGCAGGCTTACTAATGCTATTTAGCTTTTATAGTGGCATCTTAAAGATGGCATGTCTCTTCTTTATTTGACTCCTGGATGTGCATCCAGGGAATGTGTCATGTCCACTTCCACACATAGCCCAAAAAAAAAAAAATAGACACATGAAATGATTTGATAGCTAGAAAGTTATGATTGCTATATTAGCTTTCGCTTGGTGGTTAGCCTTCCCTTGAGATTATGCTGAATGCACAGCAAAAGTTGCATGGTTGGGACACACTTCACCAGCCTTGTGATTGGCAAGGGGACTGCTTGCGGAAGCTTTAAGCAAGATTAGGACTCCACATTTTAAAATCGAAATGAGAGAATTTTGGCTAAATATATCAGCCATTTAATGGACACTGAAACGTATTTATATTCTGTGGCTCAGGATAAATCCTTCATTCCACTGCATTTCCTAAAACACATCCCTGGCAGTAAAATAGGATAGCAGTCTAAAGACCTAATAAATACTTAATGATGTAGCTTGTTTTGTAAGGTACACCGAGTACACTGCTGACACTCTGATGCTGCGTTCAACAGGCGTCTTTAAATTCTCTGCCCTGCAGCTCTCCTCCTCATCAAAAACTTTACACAAGATATTCAGACATTTAGCACGAATCCTGACTTTATCTGAACAGCTGCATTTTCTTTTACAGCCATTCGTCTCTTAAACCCAGTTTGTAACCTACTTAAGACAGAGCTCTCCAGCACCCCCTAATGGTCAAAGAATGTGCTGCAGTATTACCTTAGATGCCCTTCATGTGAATGTAGAGCGGATGAGGGAGTGTAGGGAGCACGCTGCTACAGCATGCAGCCCGTACACCACTGACTCATCAGTAGTGGCCCAGAAATACTATGCAACCTTGTATAATCTGCTTTTACAAGATGAAAAAAGACTGATGTACTGATTCCCACAAATCTTTAAGGTGCTGCTGCAAGCAGAGTGAAGACAAAGTGCAAAGAGCAGTCATGCCTCCTGCTTCCTGTGTTCATACTTGTGTTTAGGTTTAGTGAAGTGGCATGATATTAAGAAGATTCCATATCGGATACTGAGTAGCCTATATTAAACAGCAAATTATTCATCAAAACCGGTCCATTTAACTGAAAAACAGCTAATATAATCCACAAATGTTTTCTGCAATATCACAAGAGCCAGGGCTGAGCAATTTGGGGGAAAATATCAAATTGAAGTTTTTTCAGATTAATATTGAGACTCATATTACACTGCATGTCTGTTCTACATATTAAAGTTCAGAGTGTTTTTTTTAAGGCCAAAAAACCCAGAAGGCCCACTTTTACTGGCTTGAGGCTTGACCCCTGAATGTAGTGTGCCAGGCTGCCAGGAAGTTGTGGTGTGACGTTACAATGCATGAAGGTTTCACTGGATCTGACTGGTTCATCATTTCCACAGGCAGTTCACAAGCTCTGTGATGAAGTTCAATTTAAAATGTAACCGAAAAGAAAATGCAGCTTCTGCTATTCATATAGAGATTCAATAGAAATATAGATATTACTATACATTATTCTAGAATTATTATATATTACTTTGAACATGCATTACTCCTTCTGCCCTAACAAGAACCAGCTCATTTACATATATCTACTTATTCAGCCAATAGCAGTTCAGCGCCCGCAGCGCCCACCTCCCCATCTCCTCCCCACTAGCTGTAAGCGCCAGAGTTTTCTCGGATCAGCTGACCTGTCTGAAAAAGAAAGAGAGAGCAGGTCAACACAGGCTTAGCCCCTTCAGATAGGAACTCGAATAGACTACAGAAAAGCCACCTGATCCACCAGGCCATTGCTGCTTCAGGCGGACGGCCTGCCATGCGATTAGCAACACTGTTCGTTTCTTAAAACGTCTAACTCTGTGGCACTACAGCTACAGGGCCACACCAGTCAGCAACTCCCTCATGCGCTAAAGCCTTAGAATAGGTTCATGCAGAATTACAATTCTGGTGTCAGACAGAGTTAGAAGTAACAAGCACACATGAAGTACTGCTAGCAGAAATGTGGTGCTGTCTCACAGCCAACGTGGCCAGTTCTTTGAGAAAAGGCACGCTTTAAAACACCCATAAAGTTCCCATTAAACACTTTTTACACAAAGAGCAAAAATAACAAACCATCCACCCAAAGCCGCAGACAGATTTTAGGAGAGGAGAGGAGAGGAGAGGAGAGGAGAGGAGAGAAAAGAGAAGAGGAAAGAGAAAGAAGAGAGAAGAGAGAAGAGAAGAGAAGAGAAGAGAAGAGAAAAGAGAAGAAAAGAAAAGAGAAGAGAAGAGAGAAGAGAGAAAAGAGGAGAGGAGAGGAGAGGAGAAGAGAAGAGAAGAGAAGAGAAGAGAAGAGAAGAGAAGAGAAGAGAAGAGAAGAGAAGAGGAGAGGAGAGGAAAGAAGAGAAGAGAAGAGAAGAGAAGGTCTTAATTCTACAGAGCTCTACGTGTTTTTCCAAAACAACTTTATTTGCTAACAAGTAGTTTAACTGGTCTGGTGGTGGGAGCACCCACACGCCTAGTTCTGATCTTGAAGGACCACAAATAAAAGGCCATCTGTGCCATGGGAGTATTACCGAAACGCTGCTTATAAGTTCAGTGTGAATGGGCGGAGTTACACTGCTGTAGGCTGATTCACTTTCATGACTTCACAAAAACAGTATGAAAAAACACAGGCAGCTTAGTTTCCTTATATGGACTGTTTGGACTACGGAGTTACAGGCTTCAAACCTTTAATAACATGTTTACATACTACTTCTAACTCTTACTCCACAAAAAAAACTGATTTCCATAATGTGAGAACTTATAAAACAAAGCAAGCAAAGTAGAAAAATGTGCCACAACTTTTACACAGACCACATTTTATGCCATGGTGTTTTTTCAATGTGTTGAATCCTGCAAATAAACAGCAACTGTGTATTAAAACCTGCAGGAGGGTGTTCTCTTTAAAAGATGTGCTCACATCATTGCACCAGGCATTCCAGATTCCTGCATATGATACCCAATTCATACGTACGTTCTCAGTGCATGTGACTGTGCTGTCAGTAGCAGCGCTCTCTGCTCGGATGACTGCAATACAGATTAAGATGTCTTTAAGTGAAACAGCGACTGATTAAAAGCAGCACCGTGCACTGGCAGTGTTAGTCTGCCGGCTAGCAGCAGCATGGCTCTCTATCCCGAGGGGTCCTGCGGGGACACACAGGGCTGTTCTCATTAGTGCCTGCCTTGAGAACACTCCACTTCTCTCTCACGCAAAGGGCCACCATGGCTAACAAACACAGCCTCTGACCCGAGGCCCACACTGCCACCACACACATACACACACAGTGTGTGTTCTCTGTACTCCCTGTTAATCCCATACAGTCAGAAACTCCCTTTAACCTGAACTGTAATGACAGTGGCCTCAGAAGTGCTGAAGGACGGTCAGCCTTCATGCATATCATGCAACACAAATATTAATGCAAAGTGATGCATCTTGAGAAACTACAGGAGCAACAAGCCCCTCGGTTAAAGACAGAACACATATTTTAATATGTGGCATTATAAATATCTATTGAACAACCGCAGATGCAACAATGTGTAGCTAGCAGTACATGGCAGGTGGTGGTGCACTTAGAAACTATTGCTATGCAGAATATCCTGTTACTGAATTGAATAGCAAGGCAGCACAAGCTTTTTGTAAATAAGTCTTTACAGAATTTAAAGAGCAGTGTATCGCCATGGTGCTACATTGCCCCTAGTGTGAGTGAGTGTGTATGTGTATATGTCTGCCCTGCGATTTAATCAGCAGCCTCATAATACATAACCCAAATATAAATGCAGAATAATAATAAATATTTTTTTTAAATGATGGATTTAAACAGATTAAAATAATACAACAACTAGAACTGAAACAATACAAAAATGATCACAGGTGGAAAAATTCAAACCTCTCAAGCACCTATTTTGACCAGAAGGAGGAGCTGTTACTCTTTCCTGATCTCTGCTGCCACTACCACCATCCTGCTGGTGCACCAGACGTGTCACAACAACAGGCTTTTAACTCATTACATCACTATTAGCCTTATGCTCATCATATTCTCAAATGGTGGCAATGCATTATCAAAGCCCGCTGATTCAGTCACTCATCCGAATGAGCATTTCTGACTGTGGAGTGAAGGGTTCAGATTACAGCCAGCTTGGTTGGGACAACGGGGGATAACCTATTCAGCTGTCTGAGTGACTTTTGTAGCTCCCTTGTCGAGGCCTCGTTTATCTGGTTCAAAGTAATAGTGTGTGATGGCTGGACAACCACCTGCGGGCTGAAGCACCAAATGGCCAAATGCATTTAGGGGGCAGCCACCGAGAGATAAGAAGGGGGGGGGAGCCAAAAAAGCTGTAGGAGATCAAGGGGAGGGATGTGCGTGACTGAAATCTGCATTAAGTACTATTGTGTAAGCTAAAGTCAAACCACTCTGGAGGAAACGTTTTACTCCAGACAGACAATCAGGCGGCCAGGCTCTCAGCACGCCTGAAAGGGACATGGAGGTTATGGAAGCCTGTGCACGGCTAAGTGCATTAAAATTCTTTTAAACTTGTATAATTAATCACCACCCGTCACATATGCAGGCCATGGAAAGGTAGAGACTTCTTGTCACCTTACGTTTTTCTTAATACATTCACTATTAATGTTTCACAGTTATGGTTACTGGTAAACCGTTACTGTTACTTTACAGTCAATCTGAAATCAAAACTGGCCTTCTCTGTTAGTTGACGTTCCTGGTCATACTAAGCTCAGTGCATCATACCGTGCCATAACTACACCAGAACAGAAGTGTTCATGTACTTCCTGATGTTTAATCAAAGTGGACAGACTTTTTATTACATTCCTATGAAGAAAAGTAATATTAGCCAATAATTTCATGTTTCAGCTTCACCACCCCCACCCATAATCATCAACCGACCTTTCCTGATACCATGTTATACAGACAAACAGATGAAAATGTGCTATAATTTCTGTGAAATGTTAAACAAACCCGCAAAGACATACACATAACAGACATATCAGTTTGGCATTGTGAGACATGGACATGATTAAGCTTTCATGGCCATCCACGCAAGTGGAGTAAGCACTGGGCTGGGGTTGCCAGGTAATGCTTTACTTGCTCTATGTCTGTGTATTAATCTCTAGGTACCAGCACTGGCCCCCTGTTCGGGCAGTGTCTGAGCTCGTGGTGAGTTTTAGGCTCTAAACTTCCTACTAGCTGGAATATCATCCAATGGAACACTAAGCACGGTTGTAAGTCGCTCTGGATAAGAGCGTCTGCTAAATACCTTAAATGTAAATGTAAAGTGATATAAGCATGAAGGGGTCTTATCACTGTACCTGAGTGACCCAACAGCCACGATTGCAGACATTCAGCAAGCACTGATGGCCTCCATTAATCATTCTCTTACTGCCAGCAACACTGGCAGACGGCAGCATGACGCAGGTCTTCCACATGCATGCACAGCGTTATGATGACTGCCCTTAACACTGCGTCAACGTCGCCAAAGACTGCAATGGCGTTGTGCCAGACTGTCATGGAGTGGCTCAGAATGACAGCGGGTCATCTTCAGTGATTAGTCTTGTTTTTGTTTTGGTGGAAAAGACCAACGAGTCTGTGTGTGGAGGCACCGTGTTCAGCGCCAAGATCAACCGTTTGTTGTCACGTGACATGCGTCCACAAGGCCTGATGTGTCACTCCACCCCGACCTGCCCGCAAATCTGCAGGAACTGTGCGAGAAAAAATACTGCATGGAAAAAGTAACATGAAAATGATCTGGCCGTAATTTCCTCCGAACTACTGAACAATAACATACGACATAATCATATTTAATCATTCTGAAAAGACAGCTGCCTTCAAAACTCCTGGCAGGTATCATTTTCTTTGTCCTTGTTTACTCCTCAATCTCCTCCACACATACATGTCATCACTTGTTCATAGAGAGAGGTGTTAATAAGACTTGTCTCACGTGTGCATTTCTTCTTCTCAGATGGTGAAGTCACTCATTGGAGGTTACAGAATAAACAGACACACCTTTTAAAAATACACCTGCTCCGGGTTTACTCCATCACACGCAGTGCTTTGTTTGTTGCCCTGGTACAGCAGAGCTGCTCTAAAGGCTGGCCATGAATACACAGATCAGCTTGTGCTATAAACACCTTTACCACATTACACCTACACAAAGTGCATGGCATACAAGACAGGAATTCAATAAATCTAATTTCCTGACAGCAAGAACAAAGAAAAAGCAAATAAATAAATGAAACAGGAAGAAAAAGCTAGCTGTGAGACTGACACCGTCTGAGTGAGGGCACCAAAGCATGCTACAGCGGGTGGAGTGGCTGTCTGAGTCTAGAAAACTTCAGTTTGACCGTCAGTTTTGTAATGGTTGGGCAGATCCAAAAGGAACGACACCACCGCTGGCCTGATGAGGGCACTAATGCTGCTACCCGAGCTCCCTGTAGACAAGAGTGAGGGGGCTCAACTGCAGACGCCAGAGATTAGGGGGCGTTACGGACTGGAGTGGGGCAAACGAGGAATGCAGAACAGACGAGAACAGAGGGGCTTTTGCTGTCATCAGCTGAGCCGCCGACCCGTCTCACACAGCACAGCTCAGTCAAGCTAAAGAATGAGCGGAGAAAGGGGCTTCCGAGTGGCACATGCACACACAATGGTGAAGGCTTTGAAAAGGAAGCAAGGCCTTATGAAAAAAGACCAGACAGAGAAGGAGGGAGGGGAAAGAAAAGACGAAAGAAGACAATATTTTTAGTAACACTTTACTGCAGGGCAGCATTCATAGCTGCTACATGACAGCTGCCTATACGGACATTTATAATGTTGACTTATAACGTTCTTAAATGTGTTGCAACATTTGACATTACGACACGGTTATGTAGAAGTCATGTGGCTTTATGAATGCCACCCTACAATGAATTGTTACCTTCACTAAACACACTTCCTGAACAGGTGCAGTAATCATGCTTTGGTATAAGGGGGCAGTCGTGGGCTGGAGTTTAGGGAACCAGCCTTGTGACCAGAGTGTTGTGGCTTTGATTCCCTATTTGAAGTCACTGAACAGCTTGAGGAAGTCTAAGGCAAGTATGTGATGACTTAGAGAGTGCTAATTGACATAAGGTGCATTAACGACTGAAGTGCCCTTGAGCAAGGCACCTAACCTTCCCCGGGCACTGCTCTGGGCAAGTGTGCTCACGGCCCCCTAGTGTGTGTGTGTGTCCCTAGAGTATATGTGTGTGGGTGTTTCACTTCATGGATGGGTTAAATGTGGAAGACAAATTCCTCCATGTGCAAATACAAATGGCACAAAGTGGTTCTAAACCTCTCTACTCACAGAACGATTGGCCTCACCTAAACTGAGCAATGAGGAAAGGAAAGGAAACAAAATCGTCAAAAGCATCCGAAAATCTTGAGTAATATCAGCAAGTAAAAGCCAAAAACCACAACTGGATGCCCGTGACCTTTGATCCCTTAGACACAAGCACGCTGTGATGGAGATCACCTAATACACCAGGGAATAACTTAATCAGGCTGTTGTCAATAAGCACTGTGCAAGTTAGGCTGTAGTATGCACATGTGTCAACAACATCCCGAAACACAACTACTCTGGGCTCAAGCTCACCTGAAAGGAACTGATGCACAGTGTAAATGTGTGCTGTGGTCTGTGGTGGAGTCAAAAGTCCGGATTGTTACCAGCGTAATGTGCAAAAGTCTTGGTCGGTCATGTCATGGTGTCTTAAGTGGGGAAAAGCACTACAGCAGTGTGTGAAAGAACTACATCAGCAAGTCTATTTGAAGACACTGAAAAGCTTGAGGAAGTCTGAGACAAGTACGTGATGACTTAAGGATGCAGTTTAGAGAGTGCTAATTGACATAAGGTGCATTAGCCTAAGCTTTTAGCATTAGCCTTGTACCTCTAGTGCAGGACTTCAAACTGCAAACACTTCTGGACTGACTGACTACATTTAGGGCAGTGGTGTTATCTGCTTGTAGAAGATTTGTGTAATACATGTTTTCAGTAAACTATTCCTTTAGCTGCCATTAATCAACAGCAGTGGAGAACAGAATATGGGTCCGATGAAAGTCCTTGAACTGTGAAAGCACTTTTTCAATTGCGGGCATCGCATTGCGGCAAAGGTTAATACAGTTCCTGAATGCCTGTGTTGCTAACACGACACCATCGGTTAATGTCTCTCTAAGGTGGAGTAGCACTCTCCCTCTGGCCCGTTCAACCAGCACTTTTCTTCAAGCCCAGAGACGGCAGCTCCACTGGCAGATTGGGCTGGAAATATCGAGCCATTTAGACAGTGGAAAAGGACACGAGGGGAAAATTACTGCTGCTGCCCTCGGTGTGAACTTCCGACAGGGAAGTTGGTAAGATATTAGATTTATTTAAAGATGGCTGGTGAACGTATCCCCTGCAGCCTGGGCTCTCTCTTCCTGCCAGCCGTCAGGAGGTTCTGTCTCTGTTGCAGATTTTTAAATATTCAGTACTGCAGAGATCTTCTTGTTCCACTGCGAGCCATGCACACACATACACTGGGGAATGTCCTCGAAGAGCAGGCAGTGGTACACCACACACAGATCAGGCACATCAGAACCAGATATGTGCAATAAAACATGCGAAAAAACACAGTCCACAGTACATGTTTACCTGGAGCCCTTTCCAGAAACGTACTGCATGGCTCAAGCTATAAAAACCTGAATAATGGAGAAACATAAATAGCTTTGAGGCTCTGTTTATGTGTGTGTGTGTGTGTGTTGGCACCTACAGCGAGCAAAGCAGGAAACGAACCGTCCACGACAAACACACGCAGTTCCTTCTCCATCTCCAGTATAAGGACTGGTTCAGGAAGCAGCAGGTCATTAGTGAGCTTCATTAACACAAGTTGGTGTGCAAACATGCAAGCACGAACAGGAGGGGCACATACACACCCTTACACACACATACTTGTTTTTATACAAAGTCATGGCGTGGCAGCACAAATATACAGCACGATGTGGGGTCAAAGCTGAACATACAGCACGATGTGGGGTCAAAGCTGAATATACAGCACGATGTGGGGTCAAAGCTGAACATACAGCATGATGTGGGGTCAAAGCTGAATATACAGCATGACATGTCATACATTTAACACATACCATGGTGCACTTATTTTATTTCCCTTTCAAACAGCCACATCGCGTTACTTTCCAGTGTTAGGAAAAGTAGAAGAATTAACCTGTAATTGACCTTAACAACAATTTACAATAACTATGACCAATACTCAATACAATAAGCTCAGTACAAATGACAAATTTAGACTCATCAGTTCACAAAACCACATTTCTCATATTTTCTCTGTCCAGTTTAAGTGCTGTGGTGTAAACTGGTTCCTTCTTTTTTATCTATTTCCTTTCTTAGTATCAATGTCTGGTTTCACTTTCCTCAGGATTCCTAACAGCTACACGTCCTTTCAGACCCATTTCAGTATTGGCCTGTCCTCAAACAGTGGAAGAATAGACAAAACACTGATTTTTTATCTGAATAAAGAGTGGAACTTTATGTTCCCATCTCTCTTAAAATCCAAAGGTTTTAAGATGACCTAGCATAGTTTCTATTCCCCCGCCCCTTTCCTTCAGGGTGGTATGCAGCTTTCTGTGCAGGTAAAGGCTCTACGTTCTAAGGGTCTAAGTTCTGATGATGCCCAAAGTAGACTCCAGCGGGAAAACTCTCTCCCACCAAAAACACTTTTTTACCTGCCCATAATGCTTTGTTGGAATTACAAAATAAAAAAAAAGTGTTATATGTTTCTCTGTTACGTGATGATGTCATCCCAAAACACAATCCTTACTGGCCACATACCGGCAAGCACACAACACACAGCAACTACTGGAGAGTTTGTTAGGTTCAGTAGCTATGCTTGCCAGAATACGTCATATGAACAGTCAGTGGTGTTTACAGCTGCTCAGGAGAGAAGGGGCTGTACACACACTGCAAGACAGGGCCATAACATGTCCATGTTCAGCAACTGTAGAAAATATACATGTTTAATGATGGAGGCTACTGAGGGATCAGTTTTCGTTTGGAGGATGCAGCTGTAACTATCTGGTTTTAAGATTGACCAGATGGAAGAGTAGGGTGCACAAATGCCTGAGTGCAGAACTAAAAGTCAGGACCATTTGATTAGTCCCGACATGGAAGGTTACCCCCGTTTATCTTCTATCAAGATCATGTGGTCCTAAAAACCAAATCAAGCACAGAGCAGGCTCTGCTCCCATTTAACAGTAGCGGATACAGAAAGGGTGTTGAAGTGGTATCTGCGTAGGCCCTGAGGGAGATAGCGCTCTGCTTGGGGTGTGTCGAGAATGAAGGGAGAAAATAAACGGCAAATTACACGACCTCCCTCAATTCCAGCAGCCTGAGCAGAGCAGGCGGTGAGCAGAGCCATATGGGTGGTGCGTGTGTGGGTGGGTGTATGTGTTCAGTGTGGACGCACCGCTGAGCTGGCTTTGACTACGTGCCACCAGCAGGCCAGTCAGGAAAACAATGCCCCACTCTGTTCTCTGGAAACAACGAGCTCCGCTGCTGACTGATGAGCGAGGACATGCCCAATAGCATAACTATCCACCTGGACCAACTGCAATGGCCACAGTAAGGCGCCTGGGAAGGGGTGGTTATGGTGGGCGGTGTGGGGGGTTATGTACCATGAACAAAGTAGAGTCCGCCTCTCTGTACAGTGGCAGAGTTAAAATGATCTTAACAGTCTGAGAGAGTGAGTTCAAAGCGGCATTTAAGCCACAACACTCCTGGGGAAAAAGTGAGGCAAGATCAAGAAAGTGAACCAAGGCAGGGGTCAAGCATTCGGCCTGAGAGATAAACAATAACAAAACTCATCAAAAATACTAGTTTAAAAAATTATACACACAAAGTTTTCAATTACACCATTATGTTCTTCCTTAATTCAGAAATAGTAGCTAGGAAAAGCAAAGTGACCTGCTACTTTAGCACACTTGAAGAAGTCTAGCCATTCATGTGCAACACCCAAAATAAGTTTGTGTGATGTCACCATTGTATGATTTTTTGAGCAAATGCATATAATAACAACATAAACAACAAAATCTTAAGCAAAAATGGTCAAACATGACACTTTCAGTTTCATTCCCAAGAATAATTTATAGCTTTTTGGGGGGTAACCCAAAAACAGTCTGTCAAACAAGGCTCCACCAGAAGAATACAGAGTCAGGTGTAGTTTCATTTGTCCAAATTCAGTCAACTGAGTCTAAAACCAGGCATACATTCAGATAATCAAGGCATATATTACAAAAACAAAAGACCTGATAGGTGCCCTGGTGGGAACAAGACAGAGAACTGTTAGCAGCAGATGTTACAGTGTCAAACACTTATAAAATATCTGAAGGATAATAAACTCTGTGTTTTTCTTTTCGTTTTTTTTCTGTGGTGTTCAGCACAGACATGTTCAAAACGTTTGAGCGGCAGCAGATCAGCAGTGGGGGAAAATGTCAGCCATGTGGGACCATTCCACAGTTTCTAAGAGGGATATTAAACAAGCAGCTAACAGTAACTGTATATCCCGACATGGCACAACACCCTCCCCACTACAGGCAGGATACCATTTGGAAATGACACAGTATACAGCAAAGCAGCGGCTAAAAGGAAGGTCTCTGCTGGCGAAGCTGTGAAAGGCTAACAGGTTTAGAAATGACGAAACAATACTCTGTGAGCTGTTCAAAGCCCTCTCTCACTGCTGCTGCACCGTCAAGATTCCCACTGAAAATCCTCACAGCTGCCGTGTGGCGGTTCCTCTGCCCTTCCCCGAGAACTAAAAAATCCCGGGCCATCGTTTCTCTGCAGTCACCTGGGCCTGACAGATTGGGGTTGTTTGTTTGCGATGCTGTGCAGTTCTCCGCTCCCTAGGGCTTGCTATCTGGGTCTGCTCTCTGGGGAGACAAGAGGGTGGTGCAGTAAAGGCCAGCTGGCCAGCACAGCTGGAGCCTATGATGCCCACCAGGTGACATGTGCATCACTGGGACTGAGGGCAGGTACCCACCCCGCCACCTGGGCACTGATGAGACCCTCCGGGATTGACCACATAAACATATTCCTCGGACCAGAAGAGCAAAAGAGTAAATCACTGGGATGAGAGTCTGTGGAGAAGCTGTGGCTGCATGTGCGCGTGGGTTAGGATTACAAAGGGTGATACGGTTATCTAATTAATAGCACCACGTTGGGTGATACTGCCACTGCAGAGGACTGTGATAATGTGATAATTAAAATTACAGATGTTCATGATGAGTGATTCTGAGGATGTACAGACGTTTTCATGACAAAAAGTAAAAAATGTAGGTTAGTCTTTACCAGAAACAAGTGTCTTACTGGAATGCATTCAGCAATCACAGAACTCAAGCAAAATGGTGTAGTCCAGTCTAAGTGTTGCAGTAGAATCAATGCAATACGTAAATTTATGCTCATATATACTATATTTTCTTTGACATGAATCCATTTATAGTGTAACAGATTAGTGCAGTACAGTTATTTTAGATAAGTAACTTTGCATAGTGATTCATCATTAACTTTTCCAGAGTAATTATAAATAAAATAAAGAGAAAAAAAATAGTGATGAAGTGATGAAACAAGAGACACATGTCAAATGAAAGAAGGAGCCCATACAGGAGGAATACATTTTACACTTTTCCCAAATTTCTATAAATTTTAATATTTGAGGCCTGATGGAAAAGGTGATTTTTTTCCATTACAAAGATGTCATAAACAATATTGCGACAGTCCTCTACAGTTGCCGTATCTTTGTAATTGCTGTTTGAGCAGCGACACTCATTATTCTGAATAAGTATTTTGTATTTGTATTTACATTTAGCTGACGCTCTTATCCAGAGCGACTTACAAGGTTAAGCATATTACAGGTAGGCCAATGCAGTGTTAGGAGTCTTGCCCAAGGACTCTTATTGTTTTAGCGCAGCATAGTCACCCAGCCTGGGATTCGAACCCTAGTCTGCCACATGTGGTGGTGGCTCCTTGGCGCGTAATGATGTTATCCGCTGAGCTACACCAACCACACGATTTATCAATGTTTAATGTAAAAGCCCAAAAGGTTCTCCCCAATTAAAAGTAAAAGTAAAAGTAAAAGTCTGTTTGCGTATATTCTTCTGCATGAATCTTGGGCCAGAAAGTTTTTACTTTTAAACAGACCCAGAACGAATGGCATTTTCAGCACTTAAAACAATCATACAATCAAAAAAAAAAAAATCATATAATACATTAACTGAACCTACATCATTATACCACAGACAGCCCCTAAACAACACCACTGCCACTGCTCTGGAGCTAGAAGATTCACTACTCAGCACAAGATCCCTTACAAAACACAATTTAAAGCCCTCTCCACCCCTGCTGGAGAACAATGCTGCTGCAGTCTTTCCCACGCACGGGCCATTCACCGCCTGGATACTGTTTCTGCCCTCGCTTTAAGTAGGCCAGGAAGGAGAGAGGGAGAGAGAGGGAAAGAAGCAAGATATGCTGTGGCTCTTTCCCCTGAGGGGTAAAAGTCAGTATCATCTTCCACCTAGGTGCTGAAGTTCTGCATGGTACTGTGGATCATCTATGGATCATTCTTCACAGACCCCCACTGAAGTAGGACAGAGCTCCAAGACATACTCGCTGAGCCGTGAGGTACAGTACCAAGACCTTACAGGACATCTCATAGAACTTTACACTAGTGTTTTTTATTGTTCCTGGTGAAGTTTACAGACCTTGCACCTGCTTAACTCCAGTACACTTCTAGGGGATGGTGATAATCTGGGAAATGGTTATGCAATAATGAATTACGACTGTTTTTGGTACATTAACTTACAGGAAGAATGTAAGATATGGCCCATTTAAACACTTAAATATGTTAATAACTTGTATTTTATGTCTATTTTGACTGCTGATTAAGTAAACGAAGGGTGGTCTCTGCGTGCTCTTCCCTCTGCGTGAACCCATTGTTGATGGAGCTGCTGCTCTGCCATGCCTTCCATCGCTCCATCAGCAGCCACGATCCAAATCAAACAGCACTGCTTCCGCTGGCCACAGAGCAAAAGCTCTGCATTCCCCAGCAGCAGCGGTGGTGGTGGTGGTGAGTGAGGGGGTGGGCCAGTCAGGGGCCACAGACTTGGGCGCTGGAAGAATGGGACCCTTCTCTGTCCTGTCTGCTCGAGTTTAACTGACCCAGCTAAGCAGCACTTTCCTCCTCGGCCAACGTCAACAGCCAGCGTCTCCCTTATCTCCCCACGCAGCACAAACATCTGGCCAGTCGTCCGTGCGACAGACCAGGCTCGTACAAGCCAAGTCTGCGGGTCTGTCTGAACGTGCATTAGGCAAGGCAGGCGGTCAGTCAGAGTTCATCCTAGCTGCTGTATATCATTACAAAGCAATTACGCTGGGAGAAAACCTCATTAACCGCACCTGTAACGCAGTGACCTGGGCAGGCCGCAGGGAAAGAGCCGGAGGTGCTAAATTGCTGCACACGGATCTCAGCGGGAACCTCTGGCCTCACCGTAAATCGGCCTACAGATCAGAGGGCTGCTTTTGCAGTATGACCTTTAGGTGGTCTGTCTGAGGTCTGAGAGCTTAGCATTTAGCGGTTAGCGTTTAGCATGACAAAGGAAGCCTGGGTGTGAGTGTCACGCTGTGCACTATTTATTCTCAGCAGGGATGTTTATTTTTTGAAGTGTGTGCAGGTGCGTGTGTGTGTCAGAGCGCCATGGTGAGGGTCTCAGCACGGCCTGTGCAAACACAGCGTCTCCCCATTAGCTCCTTCACCCTAAAGCTGTCATCTAACGCATAAACTCACACGTCCATGTTTTACACTTTGCCCTTCCGCTGCGTGTCTCTTCTTCCATCCAAACCCATTAAAATATTCACAAGCACACTGAGCCTGCAGAAGGCGGAAGGGCCGCTTTCTTCTTTGAACATTTGTTGTTTTGGTCCAACTTCAAAAAAGCCTAAATAAAAAAGGCTGTACAAAGCCAAAGGGGCAGGGTTGCATAAGACGGCTATGTTTCTGAGCTACGTGGCCGAGCGTCTGCAGCTCCATTGCTAACAGCATCCCCACATGGCATTTCATACGGTCTGGGACAGGCTGAAGGTAGGAGGCACGGACGGAAAAGGTCCTATGACTGTTTGATAAAGAGCAAAGGACGCGAGCGAATAGCAAATTAATCCACACTGACACCGACTTGCTGACTCAGAAGATTTCGAATGTCGCAGTATTTCACAAGCCGCATTTCCAAGGGTAAAGTGTTACATGCTGTTGTAAACAACTAGAATAAGGAGAAATGAGCTTACTGTCCCCTTCACACTTTGCTGGATTTGTTTTTCTTTTGGTCATGTCGTTTTTTTTCCCCATTCATCCTTCCCCTTCAGAAAATGAACATTTTCCATAAAGGTCATGAAAGTCATCATCAAAAACATTTGCTCATGGTTCATGTTAATCAATGCTCGGAACATCCAGTCCACTGATTATCAAATAACGTGAGATCTGTCTCTGAACATGAGCACAAACGCTATATGAACTCCAAAATCAATAGTGAAACCTTTATATTCGACAGGCGTAAAGCCCGGCAAGGCCAGAGCCTCATTTACTGAGGTCCGCACTCGAGGGATTTCATGCACACTATGAATGCGGTCTATACAACACAATTCACTCTGCATGCACCCAGAGAGTGTGCCTTACATTCTCCATGCAAGGCATTATCATCAGATTGGCAGAATAATCCATTTCAGAGACATGCTCCATCATCTCTCTTTAAACACATCATCATTCCTGTAAGAAGCTCTAATCAATTCATTCAGGGGTGGGGGTGGGGGGGGGTCAGCCATGCAGAACAGAGGCAGCTGTGGCGGGGTAATTCGGAGCCCCAGCGGCACACTCCAGTGGGGCACAAGGCATTATGGGTAGACTTTCAATGGCCTTCAATGATGGCTGGATCACATGTGGATTGGAAACAAGTTTAAGGCTCATAACAGTGACTGAACTGACATTATGCAGTCAGGTTACAAGAAATTCCACTTAGTCCGTTAAGCCCCTTCTTAGCGCTGCATATTCCTACATGTAATGCTTTTAACACATCACGATTCACAAGTGTTTCAAAGTGGCACTTAAACGATACAGCACCTTCACATTACCAGTCTTCCACCAAATTCCACAGACCTCCTGAGCACTCTCATTCGGAACTGAATGATCAGATATATTGGCTTTGGCTGCACTATTCATTTCCTCGTGATGTGATTTACTGGAATGGCAATTCCCAATAACAGCTCCATGTGTCCTTTCTGTTTGTGAGTTTATCACTTTTTATGCTTGGTGAAGTGCAGGTGACAGTTTTATTTGGTTTCCTCGGTTTGCTGTTTATTAAAGTTTTTTAAATTCAGTTAGCTATGATATCTATATGATACTGCGTTGCTAAAGAAAATCTGGATTCATATGTTGCAAGTTATTCTTGGTTTGTAAGGGGAGTCATGCCCCTTCACTCATTTCTTGAGGGCCTTTGCCTATTTATTCCTGCCGCCAGGCCCAATTTTGCATCTAGTTTAGTAAATGTATTATATTTAGTTTATTACAGAAACCACACAAAACCACATTATGGTGTACTACAATGTTATGTAGTAATGTGTCTCAATCTGCCTACTGTCAACTTTAAAGGGGCATAAAGCTCTGGGCTGCTGTGTTCTTTCTGATAGAAGAATTAGACCGGATGCTGTACGTCAGCATCAGAATGATTTTTCTGACTCGTCTGATGAATTTGGAAGCTACTGAGTGCTGGACGTCAGGCTGAAGAGGGGAAAGCTGAAATCGGAGATTACAGTTCCAATGGACATGAAGCCCAATTATTAAAACAACAATGAATAAAGTTTTAGGATAACCTATTTGTTATATTTTACAAAATATATTATAAAATAGGAATTTATAAAAAAATAATACCATGTAAAAATAAACTATATCATTATATATATATATATATATATATATATATATATATATATATATATATATATATATATATATACTACTGTAAGTCTTGTAACTCTCAGGCTTAATGTCCCAGTCTTGATTTAGATTCTGATCTAGGAAACTAGGAAACACAACACAAGCACATGCACAGAAATACAATGTTCCGCCTAATAAATCAGGATGAGACATCATGCTAACCGTAGCCAGCCATGCTGAGATCCTGTCTTAATTATCCATTATGCATATTCAGATTATGAAATATGCATTAGCAATTTGTGTAACATGTTCATGGTGTTCTTTTGTTTATTAAACAAAGTACAAATGTAATAAGGTTCTCACCCATGTACTGTATACAGCACCAGTCAGAAGTTTAGATACACCCAACTAAATGTTTGTTGGTCATCTTAAAGTTATAAGCTGGAACTTAACAGTTCCAGCTTATAAGATGTCTCAACACATATCCCGATATACTACATATACTCCTGGGGCATCATGGTATTATATTTTTGCCATATTGCCACCTCTAATAGACAATCCGTTACTAACTTGCAGTCGAGGTTGATATAACTGATATTTGTCAAAGCAGTTTTGGATGAATTCGATTGGTCTGTCCATCATGAATATTTACAGCACTGAGAGGGTAACTAGAGCTTTTACACTGTGCACAAAAAAAGAAATTACATTTTTTTTTTGTGAATAATTTAAAAGCTCTAGTTACCTTTTCAATATTCTCCTGTAAAGTTCCAGTTGGGATGTTTATAGGAAGACTGCATAATTTCATGAGTGCTTTTTTGTAGTGTTAGGTTTTTAAAAAAAAAAAAACACTCTAAAGTAAAGCATTATGCTAAACATAGGGCAGCCATCTATGAGTACCCACATCTAAACACTTTACTGGTACTGTATTATGTGTTATTCATTAAAGTATCATTTTTTATTTATGTATTAAGGGTTGCCATCACACTAAAAGTGTACCCCTCTCTGTCTGATCCCACAGCCATCACATGCATATCAGTCCCCTTCAGTCCAACATCACAGGCCTCTCTAGGCTCTTCTAGAAACTGTCTCCACTCACAACATTACATATACATAAATGCATACATCTGACAGGCTCGCTCTGACCAGCCAGCTTCCAATAGCCCTCCAGGCATTAGCAGCAACAAAGCTGGGCATGTGAACGCTATCTCTCTGGCTCTGTGCATCACAGAATGCTCACGCACATGGACAGAACGGGGTTAGACTGTGGAGCAACAGTGGTGAGAAGACCCAAGTGTCCTTCAGAGGAAGAAAAGCAGAGACTTGATACCATGGCAGCAAGTCCTCCGGTCAGCTGACTTTGGAAACAAGCAGCATCTGTTTAAACTAAGCCTTGACCTGGTGCTGAGAGCGCAGCACTGTCCTCAGGACATCAAATTTTCATTAATGCAACTTCCCCATTGCTCCAGATGTAGTCGATCAGCCATGCTGATCAGCCAAAAAAGGTTTGCTTCCTTAGCTGTTTATTTTTTATAGATTGTAGTACGTCATAAGCCACATAAACAAGTAGGAGTGCATAATGATTTAGGTATGCAGTTTGGACGATGCTAATTAGTGGGGCTTAAATTCCTCTGTAGTGACGTTAGCCTTATAGCTGCAGTTCAAAGCTTAAAAAAGTAATTGTGTAAATTTGAATTCTTATTACACATAAACACAAAAGGGTGCACTGCTGATGGAACCAGCAATCTAGTTCATGTTTTGATGCACAAGGTGGACAAGGCCTGAAGATGCAAGAAGCCTTGATATGACTCTGGATGACTAGTTATCATCATTCTCAGCTCACACTGCGAACCTGACCCAGCCATGCAAGTTTCTCCTCTACAACATCCACCTGGTTTCTCTCTCAGGGGGCCAGTGTCGTGCCATCTCAGGGCTTGACTGCTGGCCATCAGGTACCTGCAACTGATCCAAAATGCAGCAGCACGACTCGTCTTCAAACTTCATTCAATCACAAATTCAATCATTCACTCCACTTCCCAGAAGCTGCCCACATCAGATGTAAAGCTCTGAAACTGGTCTACAAAGCCCCTCTTTGCCTTGGTCAAAATTTGATCAGTACTTCGGGCCATTCAAGCTTCGAGTACAGCTCGGCTTCATCCTCCATCCTACAAGATGCATGGAAGACAAGCACCAAGACAATGCTCTGTCCTAGCACGCAAATGGTGGAACAAACTTTGGCTGTCTGAACAGAAGATTTGTTTGCAGGCTTCGTAAAGCAAACCAAAGGCCCACTTCTTTGTGAAGCACTTACGTGAGCTGTATATTAATTGAAGTATATACTGAAATGCACTGTATTGTATGAGGGCTAGTTTGTGCTTACTTGTACTAGCCAGGATACACTCTCTGAGTGTACAACAAGCATAGTAAGGTGGTCTGGAAATGAGTGTTAAACTAAGGTAAGGCAGAAACTCAAACAGTCTGGTCAGCTTTACTGTAAACAGGGTCAGCTGTCTCTGTGCTTCATAGTCATTTCTTGTCTTTCCGATGTTTACTAGAGACCATGACTTTCAGATGAAATGTAATTTTTGCTATTAACATACACCACAGCTGTAAGATCCCCTGGACATTTACTCTACTGGACATCCATCGATACTGCTAGCACAGCACTGCAGACGTCTCATTACTACCAGTTTGTTTTCTAAAAGACACGGCAAACTTAATTACATAACCAGAAGTGCATGTTTAAATGTATACAAAGAACAGGACAACCGCTTCCTCACTGAACTGAAACCGAGAAAGAGAGATTCCTTTTGACCCCTACTAAGAGAAAAGCAGGGCCCACTTTGTCATTCCCATACTCCGCTTGGTATGTTGCATGTCCGGCATGTGTGCACTCACCAAGACAAAAGCTTTGTATGTGTAAAACTCTTGGTGAAATAAAGTGATTCTGAATCTTCTGATTATATGGAGGGGGGGACTATTTAGTTTCCTGAACAGCAGTAAAAACTCATGAATCAATTAATTAATTCTGACACTTCATCATCTAAATGCGTCAGCATTTATTAGTCACATAAACAAGCCAACATCAGTTGGTTAGCGAGGCTGAAGCTGGCTTCTTATTCACGGTCGGACTAGGACTGGGGGAAAGGTACAGAAGTCACAGCTACTCTGGGGTTTGGGGATAATTGTACTCAACATGCAGACCAACCTGTTATTTGTCTTTGTAAACCTGTGTGTGATATTAATGAGTAAAGACATACGATCAATTGTGAAAAACTGAGCTGAAACCTCTAAAAGACTAGTTCAGGCTTTAAAGAGAATATTTTAACATAGTGTCATTTTTTAGTTTTTTACTTTTCCTTCATATATAGCTGGACTTTGCCAGTCAACGTCTTTGCCATATGGTGAGTTGTGTAAAGTACATGCATTGGGGTCTTTGTTTTTAACTGTACAGAGCTGCTATTCATCCTCTGAGAGCCAAGCGAGTCTTTGTTTTCAATGGCTTACTGGATATAATTACTATTAGCTAACACTCCCATGTCTATTGTTTATATTAAACAATGGATATGGTGATTTTGACATACATTTATGGATTTTGACCTAGATTCAGCTGATATAATGACCTACGGTGTTCACTATAAATCATAAGTACAAAGTGGAGATTATAGCGTGTTCAGTATCACTACTGAATGTGATTTTGTGATTCACGCACTGAGGAAAATGAAAAATGGTAGTGTGCAACAGTACCTATGAAAAAATATATTTTGGTCAAAGCCAGGATTTTTACATCATCCGAAAAACTCACACGTGGAAACACGGAATACTTATGGAGACCAATATAAGGCGATCACATCATCCAAAACCCAGGGATGCTTTCCGCATGATCTGTGATCTAGACCACTCGTGAAATGGTTCTCAACTCCTGGTAACAACAGGCTGAAACAACCTGTTGGTCAGTGATCAGAGTGCATGTAGAAAACGTTATGAGCGAGAGAAAATAAAGAAAAGCACAAAAAGAGTCTATGAGGATTTTACCCTCCTACAGACATGTAGGGCTTTGCTAGCTTTACTGGTTTAAATAGAAATGCAGATGTCCTGTGTGGGAGTCTAAATCTGGAAGTTTACTGACATGTAGGGAATAACTAACAGCAGGAGCCAAAGAGTATTACTAAAACTCTAAGGTGTTTATTTCAGCGAGCTGAGGCCTCAGTGTTATCAATAAAAGCCTATAAATAGTTAATAACGGTTCATAAAAAATGAATGCCATGTGTGTTTGAAACTCCTTCATGAAAGGCCTGGGGCCTCCTACGTCTCTGCTGATCCAGCTACACAGTCAAGCCAAACAAACCGGCCGTATGCAAGGATGTTGATGTAATAAATCATAAATGTGTTCCTTCGTCCAGCACAACAGAGCATGAATGTGAGCACAGAAACAAAACAAAGCGAACGAACATGAGCGCGGTTTAGGTAAGACCATTATTTGACATAAATAGACAGTGAGGTCATGTTCCTCTTGTTTATTGGTCAGCGATGCGTTTGGCCGGCACACCCTGCGGGAGGCTAGCACAGCACAAGCGTTAGCGGGTAATCCTCTTAACAGGGAGCCGTGCAGCAGACGCCTTCAGCACTGCTCCCCTCACCTGCCTCTTCTACAGAGAGGGAGAGCGCTCACTAGCACGGGGCAAACAGCTCCGACAAAGATGAGAAACGCATTCACAAACAGAAGAGAGAAAAATCAGCCCCGCGGATGGCTAAAGGGAGGAGGGGAGGAAGAGAGAGAGAGAAAGTGTGCGTGTGTGCGCGCATGTGTCTGGAATTCAGTGCCCCATATGTACATTGATTTCATTAGGGCATTTGCTCTGTGTTCAATGAGACGAGATACAACATAAAGAATAACAGCTGTAGGGGAAGTAACAGTGGCAGGAGGGGAAACCCAGACTCTTTTGTTGGAGAGAGCTATAAATCACTTAGTCTGCACAGAAGCAAGCTACCGAAGGCCATAATCACTCGAAAGAGTTTCTGAATGTGCTTCTGGTAGCAGTCTGCTTCTAGTAACGGGTAAATTCATATTCATCTAGCTGAACTACAGCCTTGCAAGGTCAGACATGATCTCGTAACGAGAACAAGCATCTGTGGACAACATGTGAACGTTTTGGTGCTGCACTGAATCCTCTAAAACCCACCCACGAACCCCCCTAGTCAGTGCTCCAGTGATATCCAGACTATAATCGATCATACAAGCAAAACTCTGTTAGCGAAGGGACCCAAAGGGACTCAGTTATTGCTAATGTTTATTGGGGAGTGTTTTTATTTAACCGCGGTAACTCACATGACATCCATAGGTTATGACAGGTTTATTGGTGCACCAAACAATTTATATGGGAAACAATATCATGATACTTCAAAACTTTTTCACAATACACAATATGTGCCATGATTTTTCATTTCTCTAAGAAATAAGCTGGAACAGACATGTAGTTGGTGCTCTCCACAAGTACTAGTGATAGCCACCATATGGTCAGAAAAGTGCACTGTGACAATTTATTACAAAGATGATAAAATATTATTATTGCTCACCCCTGAGTGCCAGTCTCCCTTACCTTGAGCTCTGCCTTCAAGATTGGTTTAGCCTGTTAAAGCTGCACTCCATTTGTCTAGATTGACACTCACATTTAGTCCCAAATTTCACATTGTTGTCCCCAGACGTTCTCGTCCCCAAACTACACAAACATTGGAGACTAATAGAAGAGAAGGTTGAGGTCTTTTCACAATGAGATAAAATGGGCCAAAAAAGCTGCTTAATGCTTTGGTGGACTTTGGTAGACTGGCTTGTAGTTTTGACAGGTCTGTTCACACTTATGTTTGGAGCATTTAACTCTAAGTAAGTATCTCTGAACTAGTATCTCTGAATCACCTATTAAAAATAGCATGTTTACCCAGTCAGCTTAGCGGCTGTCAGTCTTTACCATAGCCCGTAGTCACGCTCCATGACCGCCCCTAGCTCTGTTTCTCAAAAGCCTAGTAGGCAATGATCACTGTAATACAGTACTGAGTGTTCAGAGAAGGTTTGAGAGGGGTATAATGGTGACCACTGTGCTACGAAGCTTTAGTAAAGCCGAGCCCTGAACAATAGCGCAGTTATGGCCCTGTTTCTGTCCTATCTTAAAGCCTTTTCATGCTGTCGCAACAAGAGAGATGGTATCTCAGGGTCTTTCTGCATCTGAGCCAGCACGTTTGGCTGCCTGAAAGGAAATACAGACATGGCAGAAAAAGCAAAATGTTCACTGAAATGACTAAGCTAGTAACACACGAAGCTGATGGCCTCTGTATTTTACCTGGCGTCGTAGGGTGTGGCAACATAACGTTTCCCTTTCCAGTGTTGGGGTACCGCTGCTGCTCCAGTCCCTCCCTTTGTGCATGCACATAAGCCCTTGGTGTACATATTATAAGTCTCTGCTCCCTAATAAATTCTCCTTTCATGCATTTTCATTGGAGGCCTCTTGGGTTTTATTTGCCGTATTTGAAACAGTAGAGCAAACTGCCAAATAAGATTCCGCATCAAATTGGTGTGGATTATAAAGAGGAACGATTTAGTTAATTTTCGTATAAATGAAGTCGTAAAGCTACCACCGCTGAATTTGCTCCTAGCTCTAAACATAACCATCTCCAGCTTCTCCTGTGAGCTGGCTCATGCATGTTCCTACATTGTCTAATCATGACCATACTGCTAATTCCAAACACATGAAGAGAACATACTGCTGGCATAATAACAAGATGTGCTTTTACATGCTACACATATAGGCACGGCATCACAGGGGCGCAGTGCGCTCTTTTACAATCACCAGCAGCAAAGCTTAAGCATCCCATTACACATCCCATTCTGTGTTTTCCTCCAGCTTTCTATTAAATGCAGCTCCATGGGGGAGGGTGGTGGCAGAGAGGAGGTTATGGACTGCTGGGATTTTCACTACGTGTTGCACATTTGGAAGTGACTACAGCATTAGCATACGCTCAGAGCAAAGACTGAGAGGGGGGGGCACAGTGAATATGTGTAAATGCTAGCCTGATGTTGATAAGCTGCTGGAGCTCTGTTATTAGCACTCTGTGTTGCCATGATGTGTAGGAGGTGGTGTTTATGAAACGAAAGAAAGGGGAAACAAACGGCTATTCTCAGAAGTGTCTTAGTCTGCCAGTGAAAGCAGCCTTGCAGTTTGGGACTGGCTTCTGTTTTCACCCCACCATCTTTTTTAACTCTGTCAATTAGTGTGTGCCAGCAAGGAGGAGACAGAGTGTGACGGAGCGAAGTCAGCGCCCAGGCTGCTGCTGGAAAAGCTCTCTCTCCGAGACCTGAACAAAAGGAACTGTCTCATGTTGCACACCACTGTTAGGAACAGGCTGGTTCCTGGTAGAAGAGTGTGGTTATAATGCAGATGGTAACGGATTGGGGACGAACTCCCGCTACACCAGCAAATACACAGCAATGCCGCACTCTGAAGGCCCCTCCTGCTGCACTCCTGCTTGAAGATGCTGCCATCTGGCTTGCTAATACAGAGTCTACTGCCTAATCTGATGAATTACTGTGAATGACTTATCACCGTTAATTACCACCCATTATAATAAACATGCTTAGCGTCTCTGATGGCCGGGGTAGTTGGGAAGGGAGAAGAATTAGAGATGTGGTGTTTTCTTTTTAGATACTTTGGTAACTTTGAAACCTTAAGTACACTGAGTAGACCTTGTGCAGATCTGAGATTATATTATTTAAATTAAAGTTTTGAAAATGGCCCATTTTTAATTACACCACTTCAGGTCCAAACACTTTAATTACCCTACAAGAAGAAATGCATAGCCAATAACATGACAACAAAGCACAGCTTTAAAAAAAAAAAAAACACTTAGATAAACAAGAGAACTGTAGCTCTATTGCTTAGCCAGCTATTCATTTTATCTTAGGCTCCACATGGGAACTGTTATAAGGGTCCTACTTTATTTGCTTCACCTTCACCTATTGTGCTGCAAGCAGCTCTGAGATAGCTTTAACATCATCAGATCCGATTCGGTCTTTTTGCCTCTGAAACAGCATATTTATCCACATATTTCTAAAACAGCATTTCCTAGTGGCCATGTTTCCAGTGGGACGAAAACTGACTTTTGGTATCAATCTGCCATTCTTTTCTTTAGGAAACCCAGGCTTAAAATGAGTGCCTCACATAGTAAACAAGCTTCAATACTCAATTTAATACTTATATACTTCCATCATCATACAGTATATTAGCCACATTGCTCTTATGTTAATATTAGGAGACATATGGCTACTGTCATCACTGCTACAAACATTTCTACAAGCATTTCTACAACAGAATCTGATTTATTCTTCTGTTCTCTGCAATACGTGATACTCTCAGTCTCATTTCCAGTACTGGCAACCACCCCACACTTCTCTCATATGCTTCATCTCACACCTAATTACCTAATTAACGAATTAACAAGCTCCTTGTAGGCTGGGGAAAGTGTGTAAAGAGGGAGAAACACAAAAATGTGGGGTCAATAGGACTGAAATTGGGAACCCCTGCCATACTGGGCATTAGACTGATGGCAGATCTACTGGCACCTAGCATGTGATCAGGAAAGGCTGCAGTGAATGTCACAGATTCGTTTACTTTACAAATAAAAAAGAGAGAACACCACTGCCCTCAAATCCACAGAGCTCCAGCCAGTAGCAGCGCTCACTAACATCATTTAACCATCTTAATGAAGGCAGCAAAGCATTTCAAACTTCCAGGAACAACACACTGACAGACAGCACCCAAACAGACCCGTACCAGGCAGCTTGTTCCGGCGGTTTGGTGTTGCAGTATGTAGCACGCTTAGTGTTTGTGCACGTTCCATTTGAGTAGTAGAACTGATGCACATGTGTACAAGTATGTGACCCTTACTGTTCGTGATGCAGTGCTTTCAAAGAGCCAGCGCAGAGCGCCATATCGACCTGGGTATTGACATGCCGGCTGGGAGCATGGCATCACGCACCCCGTAGGCCTACCCTGTGGCTATTATCCAGCTAGCCTGCCCTACATTCTTTCCCAATTAATACTGTACACATACTCAATCAAACCGACGCAAAAACATCAATGGGCACGCTATGAAAGTCGAGAGGGGGAACTGATCCATAATTATACATGCCTGAGCTTCTTGTGGCCTTTCGGCCTGCGCTTAGCTTTCCACGCTTGTCTTGACTCGGCCTGATCGCCTTTTTATTCCCGTGAAAGAGCCCAGATTAGAAGAAGGTACTACAAAGGCCATGTTGTTTGGAATAATCACAGGAACAATAAGGGTAATTTGCTCCCATCAGCCACTTAGCCCGTTTAGAATTAAGCTTGACGTCCGGTGGGAGGAAAATAATCTTCTATTAAAATGATTTGACATGCCTCGGCCCTCCCGCCCCACTGATCCCCGCTATTTAAGCCTGCATTTTTGGTGCGTTACGTAAAACCCCCACTTTCGTGGACCCTGTTTGTCTCGAACTCTGCGTGTAATAGAACATAACTGGCCGCTCTTGTTTTCCTTTTGACAGCTATTATGTTGAGCAATGCAGCGAGGGAGCGAGCGAGAAAGCAGCGAGCTATGGCAAGCAGTCTAGTTAGCACCCGGCATCGCAAGCAGGACGGGGCTGACCCAGGAGGAGCGCTGATCAGGGCTGAGTGCTAGCTCTCCCGGTGAGAGTGAGAGGCACGACTCTGCAGAAGAGTGTGAAAGTGCTTTCCTTGCATTGCTTCCTCAGCCTTCTCTGCCTGCGAGGAAGAAAAAGCGCTTTGTGGCCTCCTGTGTCTGCTGGCTCCACACTAGCACTCCCCTGCTTTCCTAAGGGCCTCTATAACCCTGAGTATCACTTACTGAGGCTGCCATGAAGCAAGTTTGTATTCGATGGCTCAGCAGTGCCTCTTGTTCAAAAGACACCGGCCCATTCTAAGCAATCTCAAGAGAGAGTGTGCAGAGTTAGAAAGAGCACACAGTCTTTCCCATTTAACTGCATTCATTACGGCTTGAGAAGACAAAGATGACCT
>JAMWET010006306.1:562500-655000 GCA_024036415.1 Prochilodus magdalenae
AAAGGGAAAAATCTCATGCACTATTATATATATATATATATAATTTAACTCTGCGGTTCATCAATGTTTACTTTAATTGGATATGTAAAGTATGTGATCTAAGAAAAATGTTTTTCTGTTTCTAGTTTGGTTAAACTCCCACAAATGGGAAGCACATTGGATAACACCACTGCCCCATTCCTCTTTCAGGCAAGAATGCCACTGCTGTATTAATATAAATATACACACATGCCTCAGTACTAATTCAGTACTGCATTCACTTAATCATTATGACCCTGGAAGCCTTCTAAATAATGCTAAACCTTTATAATAATGAAGGTAGACTTCATAGTAACTGTCATGTCTGATCTAATTATGGCTATAAATAATATAAAATAATATAAAATAATATAATATAATATAATATAATATAATATATAATATAATATAATATAATATAATATAATATAATATAATATATAATATAATATAATAAACTTAATCAGCTCTAACATAGCGTTGAGGGAGACAGCATATGAAATTCCACACTGCTGCACCCTAACTACTACCCACAGCACCCTGCCTAAGATCCTGATGCCGCTTACTATCAGAAAGTGTATTTGAAGTAAGTCTCAAGCATCAAAGTGCTACAAATCCCCTACAGAAACAGAAATCCTTCTCAAACACTCAGAGCAGCAAAACATTCCACAGGAATTTATTAAGCCAAACACTGCATCAACACTGGGACCATACAGAAGCCACGCAAGAGCTACACAGAAATACGTCCTCTCAGTCATGCACAAGCAGTGAACAGAAAAACATCTCAGCCTGCTGACCCTTTGGAGAAGAAAGGCTGCTGCGGGACGCTGCAGGTTCTACTCCACCAACCCCTTCTAGTTCTGCGTACTGTTTAAAATGCATTGTATATGTGACAGAGTAACAGAGCGAGCACTGAGACACTGCAGCCTGCACTCTCCGTCACTGTAATGCAGGATGATAGAAATGAAAACAAACTGCTCCTGTATCTGCCTAATTCAGCAGTGCTTTGGCGACTCCCTCCACTCGACGAGATAAAAGGCAGAAGAGCGATGTTAAAATCAGCTAATAAGAAGATCTAATGGCCTACAGTGAATAAGAAAGAGAAGGAGAGTCATGGTGCAACTGCCGTCTAATGCACTGTGGGCTCCAATAAAGAGGGGTGGCTCCTCTGGGTAATGTCATTCTCGACAGTCCACCAGGGGCTAGACGTTAACCAGGTAAATGTCAGTGACAAATGCCAAAGACTCCCTGGCACTTGGAGATTTTTCTCTTAGGGAACAATTACAGTGGTATTACTACAAGCATGTTTGTGCTTGCAACAAGGAATAATCCAACAATGAAGCTTTTCAATAAGCATCTGACTATTTTGATTACTACAGTTCCATTGCTAGAACAGGTCAGGACTTTAACCATCTGGTATTTCCTATTACCCAAAATAATAACCTTACCCAAAATAATTATTCACACAATACTTTGGACTGTGTACCACACACATTCCGGGTTAGCACTCGCCTGATGGGCATTTCAGTGTTATTTAGTTAGACTGCAAAACTGAAAAAGTGATGTAGTACTTTGTAGAGAGATATCTGGGAGCATGAAAGAACGCTTACTCTGTTTGCATGAGACGATGGGGATGATGTGATGATGGTCATAATGCAGATGGATGAAGATATGAAGCAGAACTGCTGGGTTTTGATGCTGACGTTGCGTCGTTTTTATGGTTTTAAATATTTTAAAAACACACAGAGTGTGTTCTACATCATGTGACAACTTACATGATGAATAGACCAATAAATTTGCCCAAAAACACATTATTTTTTACTTTTTTTTTCAAAACTTGATGGATCAGTATCCATTAATATCGCCAGTTTTGCCAGTCTGCTCTGTGTGAGACTCAATATTGCTGTTGCTTCTGTCTTTCTATGATTTATTGGATTTATTTATTTATTTATTTATTTATTTTTATTTCATTCTGCAGGTTAGATAAACAAACACTAGGGTGAATTGGGATACCCTTTTAATCAAATACCCCCAAATTCTCCTACTACTGCACATAAAATCCACATTCATAACCCCTCAGGACGTCGGGAAAAGAGGGGGTGGCTTGTGCGTGTGCGTGTATGTGCATCATCTGTGGGCTGATGGAGCAGAGTTGTGTGTCACCATTTCTCACCCGGCAGCACAGGTCGATATGAGTGATGCGGAAACGCAGCAACAGCAATGGAAACTATCGCTTCATACCGAGACAGAGGGCTAGGGCTGAGGACCCCGAGCCATGTGCTCAACTAGTCTGACCCTCACTCTGACCCTGCCATATGACCTCATAGAGTCAGAGGGCATGCTGGGATACATGTCCTAGATTTGGTGACTGCAATATAAACTCTAAGTATAGAGGTTAATCCAGGACATTGTATGTACTTGGGATTCCAGCCCAGTTTGTTGATTACGGTGTTGAAAAGCAAAATTGACCTTGTAATTAACTGATGAGTTGAGCAGAGTAATCATCCCACTGTGCAGGATTCCAGTCCTCCAGAAATGGTCTTTAAGGCCCATGACATTACATTGCTAACATACACTGCATGCTGATATTCCATATTTTTCCCCTGTATGTACACCCATCAGCCATGACCAACAGAACCAATAAAACCACCTTCTTGCTTCCATACTTGCTGTTACGTTTTTTTTTTAGCTCCACCTACTACACAGGGGCATCTCTGCATAGATTTTAGTCCCCTTTCACCCAGTAAAGATCAGGACCTCTACAGGACCACCACAGAGCAGGTATTATTTGGGTGGAGGGTCATTCTTAGCACAGCAGGGGCACTGATGCTATAGTAGTGTGTGCTGATGTGAGTGGATCGGGCACAGCAGTGCCGCTGGAGTGTTTGAATAGCTCAGTGTCACTGCTGGCCTAAGAATCATCCACCAACCAAAACTATCCAGCTAATAGTGTGCTGTGGGCAGTGTCCTGTGGGCAGCGTCCTGTGGGCAGCGTCCTGTGGGCAGCGTCCTGTGGGCAGCGTCCTGTGGGCACCGATAAAGGACTAGGGGATGGCCAACACAAACTGTGAGGCAGTAGATGAGCTATCGTCTCTGACTTTACATCTAAGGTGGACAAGCATGGTAGGAGTGCCTTATAGAGTGGACAGTGAGTGGACATAGTGTTTAAACACTCCAGCAGCACTGCTGTGTCTGATTCACTAACACCAGCACAACACACACTAACACACCAACACCACATCAGTGTCATTGCAGTGTTGAGAGTATTCCAACACCGACTAATAACTGCTCTGTGGTGGACCTTTGAGGCTCATGACAATTGAAGAACAGAGTAAACGAGAGCTACAAAGTATACAGAGGAGCAGATAGACTAACTGTAGAACTCTACAAGGAGGTGGTTTTAATTTTATGGCTGATTGATGTATCTGGCAACAACAATACTGATACTGATTCTGATGCATCAACATTTGCTAAATGTATCTAGATTAGCATTTTAGCCAAAAGGTTTATATCATAAGGTTACAAATGTAGCGGACTGAATAAAATGCAGACATTTTAGCACAGCAGATAAGCATGACCTAAACAAACTCAGGGAGTTTGTTCCTCTGTGCTACAGTACCAGCCCCTACTCTTCTGCACTGGCTGCACACTAGATGTTGGATGATCAGCTCTGGATCACAAATGCGACTCTAACTCTAAAGCAGATGTCGCTCCATCACTACAGTTTCATTGATACTGTAATTATTAATATGAGTGATATAAGCAGCAGTAATCTATTAATCATTCCAGTATCCCACTTTCCTACGCGGCAGGTACAGGAGCTGCATTTAATGTAATCCACATTGTTCCATCGAGGGCGACACAGGATGTACGTCAATGGAAAACCTGAATGATTTTTGTCCCGGGTGGAGAGCGGTGTGCTCCCCTAAAGCATGTTCCATGTTCAGTCCCAGGTCAAGTGAGAACACTCATTTGTATCACACTTCTGTTGGTAGCAACAAACAGAATCTGGAGTTAAACCTACCTCAGGAGAATGTCGCCCCTTTACCGTGTGCCGAAATGAGTTCCCGTAACCAACAGACTACCTGCAAAACAAAGAAGGAAAACACTGATTATATATAAGAAAGAAGGAAAGCCTTTATACAAGTCCTTCCCATATTCAATCATATTCAGATGCACGGCAGGAAGTTCTGTATCAGCCTGGATACAACACTTGCAGTGGAATCACGTTAACTAAATTAGTCAGTCTGCATTCTTTCATTTGAGGAAGATAACTTACAGCTGTAGACGCCAAGTGCATCACTTTTCGATATACATATCGCATGTATATAGTTTTTGAGTCCACATCTGTTTCCACTCTGCATGTGTTTTACTAGGTGTGTGTAAACGGCTTCAAGCACTTGGAGAAGGTGCTCTATAAAAACAAAAGTGTTTTTATTATTAAACCCCGTTACAGTATTAGATCCTACAGTTAAAAACATTAAAAGACAAGTCCGACATTTGAGACAGACTCCACTGAACAATCTCAGTCTAATTCCTCCTCCTGCAGTCTAGCAGAACCAATTTTAAAGGCCGACAGCAGACCCGAAGCTTTCGTCAACAGCGCTGGATGATATTGAAATCTTTCAAATATGTCTGTAGCAGCTTCATATTAAAGCTGCATCAAAATTAAATTGCGGTTATTTTCTTAACATGGTCTGCTGTTCTAATGCTCACGGAAAACAAATAACAGTGTAGTATTAGCTATGTAGTTAATTTCCTTACATTTCTGAACAAAGAACAAAGTCTTATTTGCAGTTAGCATTAACTATGCAACAACACTCATACTAATTTTAAATTGCAATAGAAAACATCTGCATAATTCAGACATTGAGCTAGTAATTCATTCAGAGTGGTTTAATGTGGAGTAAAGGGGTGAACTGTAGTCTTTAAAGTGGTGGTGATGGGAACCAGGGATCACAATGCCGACAACACAAATGTAGATAATAGTAAATGAATGGTAGTATGTCTTTTTGGGATCTACACCACCTTCATCATTACAGACTGTTATAGTCATGTCATTTAATGAGGCAAGAAACTCGTGATATCTAGTAATGTGAACAATTCTAATTTGACTCTGTAAGTTTCTCTAGAAGGTCACATTTCACATCAAACCACACTAAACTCAGGAAAGTCTGGCATTCCTCTTTAAACCAAGACAAGGATATTAACTAGAAACACTAATCCTACCACCAAATCACCAAAACTTAGAGTTCTTCAGCGCCCCCTTGTGGAGCCTTTTCAGCCTGATGAATGTGAGTGAGTGTATGAGCAAGTGATTTACAGACCAGCTCTATGAGGCTTTGCACTAAACAAAGCAGACCTGGACATATATGCAGTCCCAAGCGGAAACAATCCTGATCCTGAGTGAAAAACCCATTTAGGCTGCAGGTGCAAAGAATACTCTCGCTCCCCATCCCCCTCTCTCTCTCTCTCTCCATTACATCAGCTGTATTAATCAGCTAAACCTGCAATTATGCTACCTCCAATGTGTAATCTGATTGCCGAATGCTGTGATGCAATCAATCCAGCAGAGCTGCGTTTAGGGACGGAGGGAGGAACAGGAATTCAGCTTAAATAAACACACGTTTTTGATTACAAACAAACAGGCGTGAACACCGGCAAGCTGATGCGATTCTGCATGCCGGCACAGGGAGCTCGTCTGCTGCTCATTTGCATAAGTGAGCGGCTGAAGCATGGAGAAGTTCAAAGCAGGTGAGGAAAAGAGCAGAATCCTCTCCTCACGTACACGCACTGAACTCTGAGTGGGATGAATGCCTACTTGTGTGAAAAGAGGGGCTCAGGTAACCGTGTGCCATAGACACAGCGTTCGCCTATAAAAGACAATTATATACACAGGATGTTCAAAGGCAGCCTCTCATCCTATTTGTAGCTACCTTCTCATCCAACGTCACTTATCTAGCGTACTCATAGGGAGTTTGTGTGTCCCTCACCATTGCAATAAGAGCCTATACTCGTCTGGGAAAACTTTACACTTGCTTTGGGGATTTGATTGCATTCAGCCTCAGGAAATTAGTTATTTTAGGCACTGATGTTGGATGATTAATGGATCACAAATGCCAATCCAACTCATCCTAAAGTTGTTGGGTGGAGCTCCATCATTCCAGAGAAAGCAGTTTTGCTGATTCCTTAAAGCTCCCTCAAGCAGCCCAAACGTGGCACTGGTCATGAAGACCTTCATCTCGTGTGTCAGCTCCAGGGGTCCCTGGCAATGCTTTTCTATGGAGATCATACAACCTTTGTTTTTCAACATCTGTGTCAGCAATAAGTGTAAAGAGCTGAAGCCAATTATTACAATCAGTGTCTGAACACAGTAGGACGTTTAGTGTCGTATACAGTCCTACTGGTCAAATTACATGACTGGCCGCACACAGCCTCTACAGGGAACGAATATTAAATGTGACAGTTTTATGCAAAAAGAGTTTAACATAAAAATCTGCCAAACAATAAAACAATCCATGGCCCTGGTCATCCTCTCCTTAATACAGTGCAGTCGTCCTGTCCCATGTGCAGAAAAACACCCCCAAAGCATGATGCTTCCACCCCCATGCTTCACAGTAGGGATGGTGTTTTTAGAATGGTTCTCATCATTCTTCGTCCTCCAAACACGGCGAGTGGAATTAAGACCATCTGAGCACAGAACTTTCTCCCATGACTCCTCTGGATCATCCAAATGGTCATGGGCAAGCTTAAGACGGGCCTGGACGTGTGCTGATTTAAGCAGGGGAACCTTCCGTGCCATGCATGACTTTAAACTATGAGGTCTTAGTGTATTACCCACAGTAACCTTGGAAACAGTGGTGCCAGCTCTCTTCAGGTCATTGACCAGCTCCTCCCGTGTAGTTCTGATTCCTCACCTTTCTTAGGATCATTGATACGCCACGAGGTGAGATCTTGCGTGGAGCCTCAGTCTGAGGGAGACTGACAGTCATGTTTAGCTTCTTCCATTTTCTAATAATTGCTCCAACAGTTGATCTTTTTTCACCAAGCTGCTTGGCAATTGCCCCCGTAGCCCTTTCCAGCCTTGTAGAGGTCAACAATTTTGTCTCTGGTGTCTTTGGACAGCTCTTTGATCTTAGCCATGTTAGTAGTTGGAGTCTTACTGATTGTGTGGGGTGGGCAGGTGTCTTTATGCAGCTAATGACCTCAAACAGGTGCTTCTAATTTAGAATAATAAGTGGAGTGGAGGTGGTGGAGTTTTTAGAGGTGGACTAACAGGTCTTTGAGGGCCAGAATTTTTGCTGATTGGCAGGTGTTCAAATACTTATTTGCAGCAGTAACACACAAATAAATTATTAAAAAATCGTACATTGTGATTTCCAGTTTTTTTTTTAGATTATGTCTTTTACAGCGGTCATGCACCTAAGATGAAAATTTCAGACCCCTCCATGATTTCTAAGTGGGAGAACTTGCAAAGTCGCAGGTTGTTCAAATACTTATTTTCCTTACTGTACTATTGTCACCTAGAAAATAAATAAAATATTATCTAAACAAGGGTACCTATACTTCTGCACAACTCCCCATACACTGTATACAATTCAGCGTATGCATAGTTCTTATTGCTGTAGTGTTTAGACTCCCAAAAGCTGCACAGAAGCTCGAAGGCGTGCGCACTGTTAAATAGGGCAAAGCATTATGATGGGATCTGATCAAAAGTCTTGTCAGGTGGTGGAAAAAACTTCAGCAGAATGAGCTATTGACTCTGCGGTCTCTCGACAGTTTTCTGGGAAATAATTGAGCTACAGGGATGCAGGCAAGTCTTCAATCAAATAACTTCATTTTTTCCAATTGAGAAACACAAACGATCTGAAATGACTTGTTGAAGCAGAGCTCAAACTGGATGTGCTAAAACACTGAGTGTGAAAGATGGAGGCAGCTCATTTCCGTTGGGCAGAAAAACAGAAAGGCAGTTATTTATTTCTTATTATTTTATTATGTTTATTAAAATGTTATCATTACTTATTTTCACTGAGCAAATCAACAAAGCATGCTACTTCACCAGCGATGCTTAAGCTTTCAACTACAGCTTAATGCTCTTATAGGCCACAGCCACTGTCAGCGCAATTTAAGCTTAACATTTACTACGTGATCTCCTTACATTACAAACATGCTTCTCTGTATTTACAGACTATACTGCAGTATAGACATTCAGCAGGTTGGGACTAAAGGGAGGAGGGCCTCTGTATGCCCAGGGCGTAATGTCATGGCAGGCTCACTTATCATCATATTCCTTCTTTACTGACAGCCAGCTGGCTGCCCTCAACCTTTTCACACTCGCATGCGCATGTTACATGCATGTGCCACATGCATTAACCCCGCTGTTCCAAGCGCTGCATTCATCAGCCCAGCTGTGCTCTCGAGCCAGTGGGCACAAACCAAGCAGCCCTTCTTCGCCCACCACCTGAGCGTCTTCTTCAAAAGGAAAACGCGACCTACATTTCTGTTTCTGTGTCACTACTGAACGGGTTCGCAAAATAGCCCTGCAGCATCTGTGCTTGAATTCTCTAAATGGTTTAGTTGAACAGAAAAAACGAGACGCGCTTTTGTGAGTAATCAGAAACTCCATGGTGCCACTCAAGATTTCAAACTGTCCTCGATGATGAGGTGAAAGAAGCTTTGGAACATGTTCGATGGGTGCATGAAAGCCAAACAGAAACACTGTTTTCGCCGGCACAGTCTGCGTGCAAGCGTGTATCTCAGAAAGTGAAGCAGTTCCAGTCACAGGGAGGCTTATTACAGGCAAGTATAACTTCTACTACAAAAACTAACCGTGACAACACTGGAACAGGAAATGTATGAATACTAATCCATAACACCCACTGCTAAACTCACTCAAACAACAATAAACTATTTATATATATATATATATATATATGTGTGTGTTTCTATTACAGTTTATAAGTATCCATTCTGTGTTTGACTGTCTTTAAGGCAAACTGTAGCTAAACAGCAGCTCAGTCTACTGTTGAGCTTATTTATCAAATATCTACAAATCACATTCACCATAGCACTAAAAACTAAAAGCTGAGACTAAAGAAAAACTAAAACTACTTTTACAAAGGTACTACTGATACTACAACTATTAACTCCCTTCCAGGACTAAACTACTGAAATGAACTCAGAGAAACTAAACGGAGTCCTATTCCATACTGACTCGTATTTGGTAATCGATACTGTAATCAAGAGCATTCCTTTTGTATGTATGTATCTGGGTGTGTTGAGACTTTGTGTTTAAGGTTGGAGGTAACACCAGTTACATAAACAATGTACTATGGCAAGTACATTTTTGTAGATTATACCTCTTTGATTATACCTCTTTTTCTACCTCTCTGTAGATTATGTACAGCCTTGTGTTTCTTCTGAACAAACATATTTGGGACGTTAACAGATCTGACGTATACCAAGGGTGAACATAGCGGTTAAGCATGACCTCAACCAACTCTGATTGGTTGGGGACCGAGAGCCTTGGATTTATCTGGAACAGAGAGAGAGCATTAGTGTTAGGGTTGGCATGGTGGTGTGGAGAGTTCAGGGCAGAGAAGGCCATTTTTGGGAAGGCTTATAGCCTAGGCCTGATGGGAAGGGTGTAAACTTAGAGCCTCCACATCATTATATCACTTTTATTATTTTTATCTCCTTTTTCATCTTTTTTTATAATTGTTTTCTGTCCGTTTTGAGCACTTACGGAAAAGCTGTTTTAGCCTGGTGAAGTTTTGTTTGTCAAGTTTGAATGAATTCTGTACAAAAACAGCATTTTTGGACCCCCCAAAAACTAAATTACTTCAAAATAGAAATAAAAGACAATGAAAACCTTAACACTGTAATGACCCTGGTCGCGGGAAACACCTGATTTAATGAGCTCAGATAGGGGAACACTGTGCAGAACCCCTCTTCCCTGGTAAAAACTCTACAACAACACCAACACAACCTCACTATTTCTGTCTCGGCCAGATGACACAATTGTTATTACAGTCGCCAGCTCGAGAAACCTTTTTCCAAAGTACACAAAGCTGTGATATGAAACTCACCATCTTTGCAAGCCTGTTTCCTAATGTTTCGTATGTTTGACCAAAAATAGAAATAGAGCAAAGGAACTATTTTGATTTACGTAGGCAATCATCCAGCACACAGGCCTAAAAGTCAGACGGGATGTGTATTGGGTTTTCTTCATCTGGCTTGAGCCTCGGCTTAAATCACACACATCTACATAATTGGAGATATTGACTTGCTTGACTCGGTTACATGAGCAATGAGACAGACAGAGAGAGACAGAGACAGAGAGAGAGAGAGAGCACAAGAGAGAGAGAGACAGACAGAGAGAGACAGAGACAGAGAGAGAGAACACACAACAGAGCTCACAAGCATGCAAGAATGTGAGATGTGAGAAAGAGAGAGAGAGAGAGAGAGAGAGAGAGAGAGAGAGAGAGAGAGAGAGAGAGAGAGAGAGAGAGAGAGAGAAAGAAAGAGAAAGCACGAGAGAGAGAGAGAGAGAGAGAGAGAGAGAGAGAGAGAGAGAGAGAAAGAGAAAGAGAGAGAGAGAGAGAGAGAGAGAGAGAGAGAGAGATAAAGAGAGAGAGCTCTGTCTTCACAATGTCCCAAACCTCGAGGGCTTCAGGCACGCTCTGCATTATGGGAGGAGACGGCCAGGCTGCTGCACTCAGTGCCTTAACAGCTACTTTCAGTGAAAGGCCATTCCCTGCTGACGACATGTGCACGTCAGCGTTTCAGGCCCGAAGCCTCTGAGGTAGCATTCATGCAAAGACACAAGCACACAGACAGATAAGCTGAATAATGTGGAAATCTGCCCAGCATTTTGGAACTGGCATTTCAGTCAAATCTGAAATTAGAAAATAAAAATAACCAAACACCACAAACTGGCCCACATGTTACCAGCGCTTTTATCATTTATCAATTTTATTTTTGACATAACTTACCTAGTGCAGTAAAAAGCCACGCCAAAAATGGCAAAATTAGGCAGTGTCTAAGGAAAAGGATTATACTACACAGCCATATCACTTCACCATCTTAAAACAGGCTTCATTCCACACGTTTACTTTTTGAATCTTAATTTTTAAGAGCATAAAGATATAGTATTTGTTCTCTGGCCATCCCAAAATCTGTGTAACCTTAAAAATGGTTCCCACTAAAAAGGACAAGTCCAAATCGTGCTTTCATCTCGGACTATGAACCAGTAGAAATATCCGTATGTGAGAAGATTAGCCTCAGCTCTGCACTGTGGTCTCATCAGTATAAAGATCAGAGCAAGACGATCCTCAACGGTCACTTATGGCTTTCCACTAAAAATACAGCCACATCTTTTAATCTTCGCTTGTTCTCCTTTTTAAGCCCGCTGCTAAATTTTCCTTTAATCCCAAAATAACTTAAAGCTACATAACAGCACTGCGCATTCCCAACTCAAAAACCTGAGACAAGATGGTGTTAAAGGCCTTGCACCCTCTTATCTCCCACACGTAATGCATTCAGAGAATATATGCATCAGAAAGTGACTCAGTCTTAGAGGTCAGAGGAGATGAAAGCAATTGCGCGTAAAGTAAAAACTGCAGAAATAAGTCCTTTCCTTCGCTCCGTTCTGTCTTCTCTGGAGGAATAATAGATGATCCCTGTCCTTCAATATTGCTACTTGGGTATATCCTATAGGACTATATAAGTATAGGACTATTATAAGATTTAATGCTCCACTACCTGCATATGAAACAAAAGAGATATTTTTATATCACTGCAAATGAAATATTGTTCCTCTCTGTAATTTAGGACACCTGTGGTGAAAGATTTATCTGTTCTTGAATTAGTCTGTGAATACATAAAAGAGAAATCTGCATCCTCAACAGTAAAATGCACCACAGTGTGCAGCTCCCCTGCGGTTCTACACCAGGGAGTGATTCATCACAGCAGTACAAATAAGAAAGGAGTGACCGGAGCAGCAAAAACACTGTGTAAGTCGGCTCCTGGAAGGCCGAGGTACTGAGCGGGTCAGCGGGAGACAATTCTTGGACCACAGCCTTAGATTGTTCTTGTGGCTCTGCTCCAAGGGAAGAGAGCGAGTTAAGGATCAGGAATGGGCTCGCTGAGCAAGGCAGAAATGGCTCTATCCGGGGAACTTTGAAACGATAAGGCCCTAAGACAGCAACTATCTCCTCCGGCAATCACTAACTGTCCAGACCATGATTAAATCACACTCACTCAGGTGACTAGACTCACTGCGGATCCTAGACTGGGACAAAATCCCCATTTCAGATGTTGTCTGAGCGGGTCTGGGAAACACGATCGAAGCCATGGTCTGGAACACCCTAACTTCCTGTCATCTGATTTATCAGGCAAGATGTGTAAGACCAATTGAATTTACACTTCAATCTACTGGTGAATTAATTTTGCATGGATTCTAGGTCAGCGGGGTCTGAAGTATAACTCATTTCATCACCTTGTCCTAGCAAGCACCGTGAGCACGCGGCAATGACAAAAGCAGAAGGCTCCAATTATAATCAATGAAGATTCTACACCAGCAGCAATAGAGAGTGATGCAACACCATGTTTTTAGATGGATGTCCTACTTTTTTTGAGGTACTGCATCACACTGATGCTCCAACAAAATGGATGATGAGAAATCTATCCATGAGATGGAGAAAAGGTAACAGCAAAACTAAAAAACGAAAACTAAAACAGCATTATAAGTGTAGGCTACGCTTCACCCTTATAGCGATAATAAACGATAATAATGGCAATGTATTAGAAAATATGGTGCAATATATTAAATAATACAATGTCATATATGGGAAACATGTGCATATATTTAGCATATATTTATATAGTGATAAATATATTACAATATATTGTATGATACATAAGGAATTGCCAATTTTCATATATTGTATGTATGGTATATATATATATATATATATATATATATATATATATATATATATATATGCAAACACATATGGAGAAATACATATGATGTCTATGATGATATGTTACAATATATAAGTAAATATATATTATACTACCATACATACAATATATGAAAAGCGGCAATTCCTTATGTGTTATACAATATATTGCAATATATTTATCACTATATAAATATATGCAAAATATATGCACTTGTTTCCCATATATGACATTGTATTATTTAATATATTGCACTATATTTTCCAATACATTGCCATTATTATCGTTTCATAAGGGCAGTGCGTTGATCCAAGTCGATTAGTCACGTCATTAATGTTAGTCTACCAAATCTTTGTTTTCCTGCAATATGTGCAATACACTATCGGTAATGCAGCTAAGATTTGCTCACCACGTGTGGCAGAACATTTTGCAACATTGGTTTTGCTTTGCTGAATGCTCAGATGATAGGTTTGGGGTTTACTTATGCTTTGCCTTGGCTTTGCAACATGATACAACGCCGTATCTAGATCCTCAGTTCATGACAGAACAGGGTGTAATGTAAAGTTTCAAGGCCCTAACAGCCTGGATTATAGAACTGTCCCTTTTTTAAATTAGACCCATCATGCTTTGCCAGTTTTCCTTTTCCTTTAGTGTGTTGTGTAGGTTTTCATGCATGTAAAAGGTCTGTTAAGTAGTAATGACGAAGGTACACGCCAGAGGGAGAAACTCTGTCCCTCAGAAGCCACTGCTTTTCTCTGTTGCATCTCATAATACAACCCTTATTACCCACCTAGCTGTAAGCTTAGCACACCCAGACACAATACACAGACAGTACCTCTTCTCAATCTATGAATCCTGTCACACACCACAGTTATTTATAAACTGATTATCCTTGTGCAGCATCGTCTGCAGGAGCCTGAAGATCCTACCACCTTAAACATGTGACAGGTGACTGTTTTGTCTGGTGAGCTGATATTATAATGTACCCCAGAAAGGAATACTGAAAACTGAACCTAGAAAACTCAAGTACAAAATCTCCCCCTTAAAGTAGGAGTTTCATATGTCACCTATTCACCTCTTAGACCACTGAGTAGTCATAGCAGTCACTGCATGTTTTAACTCATCATGGTTGTGACATATTAATCAGGAATACATTTACATACACTAAGCTGCCAATTTAGCGTACCGCGGTTTATGCTAGTCATTCACATTTGAGTGATAAGGAGTGTTGTTTCTGCAGACAGTCTGTAGGATAGAGTTTTCTAGACGTGGTGGGAAAAAAAAAGATGAAATGTTTTGCTGTTCCTGGCAATCGGGAGGGTAATATATCACAGTATAGCCTTTTGACATCGGCTGAAGTAGAGCTTTTCTTACGTCCCTGAGGATTTTATTCTGGGTGTAACAGGTCTTCTGCACATTTCAGCCTATTTGAATGTGTTATGCACTAGTGGGCTCAGCCAATTAGGTTCAACAAAGTCATCTACATATACAGTCTCATAAGCACACTGTAAAGGCTAAAGTACAGGTTGTGAAACTGTCATTTAATATAATGAATTTCAAACGTTTTGGTACCCAAGGGGAAAAATAAAATACACTGAAATGTAGAATATGGGCCATGCAGTAATGGAGCTGGGTAAAAGTCGGTTTCTGCTCTGCCAAACAGACCCTCAGCACTGCGACCCTGCCAGGGCACCGAAGCAATTAGTCTAATCCAGGAAGCAGTGGTAATGGATGTGGATGTGCCACCCCCACCCCACTCCCCAACTGTCTGCAGTGAAAGGGGGTGGGGAGAGAGGGTTTTGATCAGCTTGCATATGGCTGAAGAACTGCCGCGAACCGATCTGCATTGTTTAAGATTCAGTCACAGACATGCTCTCATGTTAAACTAAAATGATAGCAACATTTTTTTTATCAACATCCCTCTCATCCTGCTCTCCAACCCAAGTACATGTAGAGCCTAACCTGTTACTCTTTTTATAAATTATAATAATAATAATAATAATAATAATGATGAAAAAATGCAAAATTGCACTGAATTTGCAGTTGTGTAAAGTGTAAAGCAGCGAGCACGTGCACAACAACTGGTGCACGTGTGTGGTACAAATCGGGAAGGGTACACAGATGTAGTGACAAGAACTGATGTACCTGATCAGAAAGCTAAATAGACAGAGGAGTGAGAACTAAAGCGGCGAGCACCCCAGGCCCATAGTCCCCCTCTCTCTCTCTCGCTTTCTCTCCCAGATCTCCTGCAGAGGCGACAGAAGCAGGTGCTCACTTCCCTGTTCCTCTCTGCTCCCTTGAGCCCACACTCCACTGTGTGTTGTAAGGCCGCTCCTCCCTCAGAGCAAACCCACAAAACTGTTAGGGACTCCAAGGGCTCAGAGACTCAGAACAGCACAGACCCAAGGCATCCGAGTCTTTCAGTAATTTCCACTGGGAGGAAAGATGGGGAGTGCATAAGTTCCGGAAGCACGTACAGTACGACCGCCAGTTCAGCCTAAAGCTTAAGTTTTCTCATTTAAAGGGAAGCAACAGGGAACATTTCTACAAACAGTCCATGACCGAGTCACTGCAGCAGTAGATGTGGGTGAAAAAGCAAGGCCTAGTTTCCCAAAGCGTCTTAGTGTTAAGACCTTCTCAGCCGGTAGAGACAGCGTTTAGTGTACAGTCTCTCCCTTTTAGAAATCACCTTTCTGCTATAAAACTTTTGGGAAGCCAAACCCAGCGCGTTCTTTATATTTCAGTCCCAACTGCTATTTGCATGTGATGGCATAGTTAGTGAATCCCAACAAAAGGTTACAGTCGGCCAAACTTTAATTTGGCCACAAGTGATTCTGGAAATAAAAACTAGAACTGCGAACATCACATGATGGCATCACATGGGGCAGTTGTGGGCTGGAGGTTAGGGAACCAGCCATGTGACCGAAGGGTTGCTGGTTCGATTCCCTTAACTGACAGTAGCGACTGAGGTGCCCTTGAGCAAGGCACCTAACCCCCAACTGCTCCCCGGGCGCCGTGGATAGGGCTGCCCACCGCTCCGGGTAAGTGTGCTCACTGCCCCCTAGTGTGTGTGTTCACTAGTGAGTGTGTTTCACTTCACGGATGGGTTAAATGCGGAGACTAAATTTCCCAACAGTGGGATCAACAAGGGATTAAAATCTCTCTCTCTCTCTCTCTCTCTCTCTCTCTCTGTCTCTGTCTCTGTCTCTCTCTCCCTCTCTCTCTCTCTCTCTCTCTCTCTCTCTCTCACATGAGTGAATACTGGTCTTGCTACATGAAGCAAACTAATAAATTAACTTTAATCTAAATTTATTTAAATCTGTGCTAAATTTGTTATACACCAACACTGTTACCATGCTTAACAGTCATGGGGCTACAATATATATGTTATTGAAGAAATCTGACCTAAAGAAATCTGACCATTGAGAAAACCATTTCATACCATAACTGAAATCTCGGATGTCGGCACGTTTAGCTATGTTCATTCATAAAAGTAAGCAGGCATGTTCTAGTAACAGTATCAGCCTAGAGAATCCCTCCCCACCCCCAATCCATTGCTCTGAGAACCGGCAAAATAAAGTGGACTGATTCCCTTGACAGGAGAGGATCCTTGGTGCATGGTGCATAACGAATCAACCTTGAACTAGCCCGGCATTTTGGATTTAGATGGAGAGGGAGACGAGGAGACCCCCTACTGCAGCAGTTGTCTTAAAATAGCACCGTGCAGAGACAGGATGTGCTCCTGCAGGACCCGCAAAGACAGATCAAACGCTGCACTGCTTTTAAATATGCCACCAACACACCGCTAAACAGCACACACACACACACACACACACACACACACACACACACACACACACACACACACACACACACACACACACACACACACACACACACACACACACACACACACACTGGACAGGCCACTGCCTCAATGCACTGGCTGCATGCTGTTCTATATCAGCTATAAAGTATGTATCATCATCATCATCATCATCAGAGCTGAAAAGGAAAGAGGTAATAAAAACCTAGACAGAGTCATTTCATCTTTGAAGTAGTCTCCTGTCTGCAGAAACCTGACAAGCAGGCTATATTAATAATGCCGTCGTTAAATAAATGAATGCAGGCCTTTAATTCTTAAAGGGGCACGTCACATTGCCATGAGAAATGAATGTAATTTTCCATTGCTCATCTAAGCTTGCCATCAGAGTTCCTTCAGCTATGATAAAGGAGCCATCATCCAAAGCTGACATTTACAGCACTCTCATTCCATCCATCCTTCAAGTTAGTTAGTGTCTTCTGTTTACATAATTGGTTAAGATTTAACTAAACGTGCAATTGTATTACTTGGCCGGTGAGGGGGCAAGTGCATATGAAAGGCAATATCGAGCACACTGCTCACTTTAAAAAGTGGCTGAATGATAGCTTGCCCGACCATATTCACTTCATTAGCATAAACTTAAAAATCCAAAGCCGTCCAATAATATTTTAGCCGCGTATCCCTCTGGGTCATAGAGGCTGCTGGATCCTATGTCAGTGTTCAATGGGCAAAAGGCAGGAAACACACTGGATAGGCCACCAGGGCTAGTCACCCACATTCCTAGGGGCAATTTAGCATCTCCAATCAGCCTGATTACATGCCACTGGACAGGTGGAGGAAACCTTGGCACCCAGAAGAAAATGCAGACAGACACAGACAGAACATGCAACCACCACACAGAAAGGACCTCGACGACCCGGCCATCAATCAAATCCAGGCTCTCCAGGCCCTTCTTGCTGTAAACAACTGCCCCACTGTGCTGGTCCACTTCAGAAAAGACTGTTCTACTCAATTATATAAATATCGCCCAGTACTAGTATGTGTTTATTAAAGCCTGACTAATAGAAAATGACCCAAAATTAATCAAAGACATTTACTAGCTTATTATAGTCATATAATAAACGTCTGATGTAAACAGTTAGTGATAAAATCCACTCACTTGGTTTGCCAATTCCCATCATCATAATAAAGGTTGAATTGGAAATATGAAAAACTGAAATATTCATAGGTAAAATTCCAATGTATCCTAATCTATCCTCTGACATGAAGAGAACAACCTAGATCATAAAGAAAAACTCGACATGTTAATCTGGCCTCATTAATCAGGGCCTGTGTGTACATATGTGCAGCCTCACCGTCTCTCAGAGTCCAACAAGGGTTCACAGACGTTATCCGCTCCTCTTTTGGGTGGAACTGACAAATCCCCTACTCCCAGCTGCCTACAACACAGAGAGAACACCATGTTAGCCGGCACACTGAAATTAATGCGCTACCACATGCTCTCAAATACACACAATAGCTCAGGCCCTGGTGGTTCAACTGGGATCTATACAGCAGGCCCGTTTGATCACGCTTATGTAACCATCACAGCTAGGGTAGCATTTCTGCTCTCATTCACATGATGAATGACCAGAGAATCGCAGCATAATGAGCCTTTACTCTCCAGCCAGCCACCCAGGCCTGGCAGGCAGCGAATGTGCCCAGGCTGGAGACACTGGCGCCAGGCTACAGCGAGCCCCCCTGCAGGCCGCTCTGTAAACAGCGCATGTTGGTTAATGACACAGAATGGTGGGAGCAGCTCTGTGACCCCACATGTTGGACAGCAAGCCCAGCAGGACAAGATCGCAAACAGGCTGCAGGGATCACCATCAGTGCCTGCAGCAAGCGCAAGCACAGTGGGTTCAGATCAGCTACAGAGCAGCCAGGGGCACAGGGGGAGAAGGCATCATCCCTCTGACCTGGAGGAGCTGACTTCATGTTGACCAGTGAGAGAGAAGCAACTTAGGACCCAGGACTTCGAGAAGGAAGAGGAGGAGGAGGAGGCAGTGAACGCAATATGGGTTTATTGGGCTTGGACAACTGCACAAGTGAGAAGGCAGCTGAACATGAGCCGGAAAGTTACATCACTGACCAGGAAATACTGGACAACCAAGCAATAACTAGTAGAAGATATCTGACTGGACTGGACGATGGTGATCCAACTGCCGAGGTATAGCAGCCCAGTTGGCTCTATCCTGAGAGATATACAACAAATCACGACCAAAAATAGAGCTTTCAAGAAGAAAGAGGACGCAGGGCATGTTTAGAAACCTTTACCTAATGCTGTACCATAAATATTGATGCTAAGTGCAGTCTCAGAGGAACATTAGATGGAGGTTCTATAGGACATTGCTCTACACAGCAGAGCATAGAAGGCTTTTAAGTTTATTTGGAGGAGATAGTCCAAATGGTAACTTCCATCAGCTGTCCCAGGACCTGCTAGATCTCTTCGTGGTGGTGAACAGTTCTATAGAAAGCCAAAATGGGGAAAGGGAGGCTCAGTAGAGGTTTCAAAATAGATGACTTCATGCTCGCTCAGACACGAGGTCTAAAAATAGTGTGTTCTGTCATGCTAAGCCAACGGAGTGACAGCACAGTTCAATTAAACAGCTCACATCTCCATATCGCTCTTGTTCTGTTTGTCTCACTGTCTCTCTCACTGTCTCTCTCACTGTCTCTGTCTCCCTCACTGTCTCTGTCTCTGCCTCTCTCACTGTCTCTGTCTCCCTCACTGTCTCCCTCACTGTCTCTCTCACTGTCTCTCTCACTGTCTCTCTCACTGTCTCTGTCTCCCTCACTGTCTCTGTCTCTGCCTCTCTCACTGTCTCTGTCTCCCTCACTGTCTCTGTCTCCCTCACTGTCTCTGTCTCCCTCACTGTCTCTGTCTCCCTCACTGTCTCTGTCTCCCTCACTGTCTCGGTCTCCCTCACTGTCTCGGTCTCCCTCACTGTCTCGGTCTCCCTCACTGTCTCTGTCTCCCTCACTGTCTCTGTCTCCCTCACTGTCTCTGTCTCCCTCACTGTCTCTGTCTCTCTCACTGTCTCTGTCTCTCGCGCTCTCTTTCACTGTCGCTGTCTCTGTCTCTCTTGCTCTCTTTCACTGTCACTGTCTCTGTCTCTCTCGCTGTCTCTGTCTCTCGTGCTCTCTTTCACTGCCACTGTCTCTGTCTCTCTCGCTGTCTCTGTCTCTCTCGCTGTCTCTGTCTCTCTCGCTCTCTTTCACTGCCACTGTCTCTGTCTCTCTCACTGTCTCTGTCTCTCTCGCTCTCTTTCACTGCCACTGTCTCTGTCTCTCTCGCTGTCTCTGTCTCTCGCGCTCTCTTTCACTGCCACTGTCTCTGTCTCTCTCGCTGTCTCTGTCTCTCTCGCTCTCTTTCACTGCCACTGTCTCTGTCTCTCTCGCTGTCTCTGTCTCTCTCGCTCTCTTTCACTGCCACTGTCTCTGTCTCTCTCGCTGTCTCTGTCTCTCTCGCTCTCTTTCACTGCCACTGTCTCTGTCTCTCTCGCTGTCTCTGTCTCTCGCGCTCTCTTTCACTGTCACTGTCTCTGTCTCTCTCACTGTCTCTGTCTCTCTCACTGTCTCTCTCACTGTCTCTGTCTGTCACTGTCACTGTCTCTGTCTCTGTCTCTGTCTCTCACTCTCACTCATCGTATTCTCACGCACATAAAACTGTATATATGACTCAATGACCCATCATGAATTATTTCAAAAGCATTTCTTGCATGTTTGAATTTTCCTGCAGTATCTCTATAGGCTTCTTTAATCAAGACTTCTTAAACCTACAGCTTTGCTCAGTGGTCGAAACAGCCTTGATGCATAACAGTCATTAGTGAAAACCTGCAGTGGGTCCAGCCCTATCCGAAGAAGAAAGAAACCCAAAGGAAGCACTGGAGGGAAAAAGGTACGCACAATGGCCTTATTTTCTGACTCAATGCGGCACAGCAAAGCTCGGCTTAATGGCTCAATTTTTCACATCTATGGCCTCCTGTGGAAATGTCAATAGCCACGCTGGTTGAAAGCGAAAGGAGAAAAGAAAAGCACAGGGTTTGGCAGCAAACACGGATCAGTGCCTGAATTACAGTTCCGTCTGTCAAATGGAGAACGGGTGCGCTGTGACGTCTATTGAGCCAGGACCGGGCCCTGGGCCTCTCAGGTACGCTCAGCCTGTGGAGTCTTCGGTCAAGATTAGGATAAGATTACACATGAGAACGAGGTCAGAGCTCAGACGGCACAGAGCCGCTGGAGTTGTGTGTGAAAGAGAGACTCAGAGGAAAACCAGGTATTCATGCATGACTGGGGTTCAATCAGATTAGCACATCAGCATCTCTTGCTACAGATATCAAAGTGCTAAGCTAATCCCCAGATGGCCTTCCGACGTGTTTGATTCTTTCAAACTTCATTCCTTTTATCCTGTTTCATCAGCATGAATTTAACTCCATTTTTCAAATAAGGAGAAGACAGTGGCCTTTGTAAATGTGAAGGCGCTTTTACATGGAGAGCTTTCTGGACCCGAGGCTATAAACCCTGAAAATCGGAAAGGCTGGGGGAAAAAAAATCGGTTTGAATTCTGAAGAGGTCAAGACAACAAATCTCTGATGGTGTGGGGTACAACTGAGGGTTATGGACCCATTTTTAAAGGTGACTTATTATTATGGGATGTGGCTTATCTATTTATAAGAACTATATACAGCAAATGAAGCAAGTCTATTTCGAAAATGGTATAACCCCAACTAGATGCACACAAAGTATAAGGTGGCACCCCTGAGCCCAGGACGTTGATTCATGACGTTGATTCATGTCCAAATTTTTTTTTATGTCATTTGTCTCATACTGCCCTCCAAGATGCACCTGCGAATCAGCCAATCCAGCAATCCTCCTCCTGGAGATGCCCCTTCCTTAGCTTTTACTAATGGCTTAATGCCAATCAACTGGCTAGAGCAGAGCTACTGACTACACAGGACGGTAGATCTTCAAGGACCCAGGTGTGGTGACCACCACTGTAGAGCCTTTGCTGGTTGCAAGGACCAGGCCTCAAGATTGTGGTGGGATCTTATTCAGCTGAATGAGGAAGGTGGCACTGCTGGTAGGGAGGACAGCGGGAGATGGTGCAGGAGATTCCACTGGAAGTTTTGCGTACTGAGCATCATTACCATTGTTCATAACCGTGTGAGTGCCACCAAAGGGATGCGCTATAAATCAGTCAGTTGCCAACTATGCAATCGATCCACAGTTCAAATCAAGGCCTTCTGTGTGAAAACAGACCTTTAATAATGAGCCTCTTTCCCCATACGAGTCCTGAATTGGTCCTGGGTACAGACTCAAGCACTGGACAAGTATGAAAATGGCTTGAAATAACTACCGCCACTCACATTACACAAATGCACTCAACTCAACAGTTCCTTTGCCACTGTGTTACGGACATCATTCACATGCATCTTAGCTATATGCTTCTTCCAACATTCTGCCAAGCTCACGAACAATCTCTCAGTATTCAGAAGAGGAGCTCAAGTACCTCTGAAGGGTCTCTCCTCGAGCTGGCCAACAGAGGCAGAAAACGCAATTCTGTTCAACCCTGTCTCTGTTTTCACCTCAACAGCAAGTCTGCCTTGAAACCACAGCATCTGCCATTTCCATCATCCGTCTAATGCTTCTCTCTTAAATTACACTCCGCGTTTCATAACAAAAGGACCACAGTTCGTCTGCAGGACACAAACAACGCTCACCGTTGAGGAAGTGCGGTCGCAACATGGTCCCTAGCTCTTATAATACAGTAATGAAAATATACTCATTAAGGACCTGCCACCCAAATGGGCATCTATTTATTACAGTCTAAATGTGAAAAGACAGTCACAGATTATTCAATTCCACTGCAAAAAAACATCCATCATTTGCTGTAACAACTAGCCAATCACTTCCTAAATCGTTTTGCATACAAACTGTATATCTACTGACCAGGAGAGAGTGCTCTCAGTAGAAAACGCTAAGCTAGCACACGCTAAAGAGCAATTTACTCTGAATTCCCTCCATCACCCAAATCAACTAGACCACACAATACGCTCATTAACCTAACAGGGCCTTGATATCCCTGCTGCTTGACATGGGTCAAAAAGGTGAAGTGACAGCTGTATCAGCGAGCTTTCGCCGACAGGACACAACAAACACATTAAAAGCCTAATGAGTCCTGATCCAGCTCAGAGAAGCAGCAGAGTCAGCAGCAGCCGGGCCTGCAGGCACCCGGCCACTTGGGTACTGAAACTGCACCTCATTGCTTAAATACGGCAGCGAAATGCAGCTTTCCATTACTGCCAGGAACCTGTCATCATGAAAATGAAAGAATAAAAAAAAAAAAAACAGCATCTGCCCTGTATAAGATCCCACCGGGATATAAATGAGGGTTGATCCTCATAAGGTAACCAGAAAAGTGGTGGCAGCACCCTGGCACGATGCTCGGGCCGTGCTGGAGTCAAATCACAACGCTAGCCACCTCTCAACCGACCTTATTAATATCACCCAAACATGATTTATTATTTATCGCAGTCGAGTGTCTACAAGGGGTCGGAGGAGCCTGATGGATATCTGTGGGGCGGGAGGCCATTATTTCCAGCATGTCATATTGAATTCTGCAGGACTGCACTCAATTTCCCCCCCACAGCTGTGGGCTGAGGGCTTGGGGAAGGGGTGGGCAATTTCCCCAGGACTCTACTCAGTCAAAATTACATTTTAGTCAGACATATTGCAGTACCTCGGCACGCCACTAATGGATTGGACTCCTTTTTTCCCCCCGATGGGAAGCAGAATCAATCGTGGTCTGACTGAAGGCGGCTGAGAGTTCGCAGAACGCCACTGACTGTTTGTGAGGCGGAGAGGTGGAGAGGTTGATGATGTGCATGAGCCTGCAGTAATGAGTGAGATGATGTTTGATTGTGTAAAGATGATCTACGAGGCTCCGGAATGGCGTTCCATCGAAGTGGGGGGTGTCCTTCATTGGAAAGTAGATGTGTAATTGAGCATGGGCTTGATTAGAATTCATCTCGCTCTATGCAGCCTCATTTTCTCGAGACTGAAGTAACAGTTCCGTCGCCCAAATTGGCCTTGATGGAAAGTTCTCACCTGGTAGTCGGCAGGGAGGCAATAACACAGCAGTGGGGGTAGGGAGGCAGACATTAGCAAAGATAACAGACTCCATATCCAAATAAACATCAATCCAATTTAATGAGACAATGTGATGAAAAGAACCTGGGGGGGGATTAAGCCAAAATGTAGCTTTTTGTGAAAGCACGCTCTTACTGAATCCCTCAGACGCATAGGAGGAAGTTCAGCCATTGGGATTCTGCTCAGGTTCTCAGGCAGAGCCTGGAAAAGTGGGGGCTGGACACAAAAGGGGAGTTGTTTATTTGAGAAATTAGGAAAGCGACAAGGAGGAGTCTACAGATGGAGCATAATTAGCAGATTGGCCGCATGGGTGAACATCGCGGCACTGGCACACAGCTGTCCAAGGCTGTGCTCTCCTGCTTCGCTCCTAGCCTTCCCTCACAGGCCCAAGCCTCATCACACCAGCAACATCTGCCTGCCACTGTTCTGCAAGGTTGCACAATATATCGTTTCGTCATTATCGCAATACTAGTCTTTGCAATGCAAATATTGCAAAACTGCAAGGCAAGGCATATAATAATACGCAGCAATAGATCAACAATGTCGTATTATATCCACTGGACCAGCAACTAGCAGAAGAGATGGAGAAAGGGAGTCAGCAAAAGGCAAGAATGTGTGAGCAGGAGGAGTAAAAGCCTGGGACAGAAAGACATACAGACAGAGATTGTCCATGCCTTCCAGCTGAACTCCTTGCAGCAGAGAAAGTGATTAGCCCGTGTCTCATTCGAAGTGAGCCACCATTTACTCACAGCAAGCCAGCCGGCCACCGACTGTGAAATGAAACTGACTGAAATAAAACACCAGAGTCCGGGCTGAAACGTGATGGATCGCCAGCTTTAATGTTTAAAAAAAAAAAGAAAGAATGTGGCAGCGAGAGAAAGTGGTGTTTTTGCACAGCTCCTTTTGCGTGATAACGTGCAATTAAGTTAAGCACAGCACTCGGGGTGAACTCCGCCGATGAATACGGTCCGTCTTAATCCCTTTTCATGCTGGCTGCAAATTACATATTGCCGTGGATCAGTTTTATTACGAAAACACTGCAAGTGATTCTAGCACATGATCCGCAACGGCCGCAATGCAGAGACATCCGGAGGCCCATTAAAGTTTTGCTGCGTGCTTTGGTCCCTCGTGGGCCTGAATATATTAGCCTGCAGAAATATGTGATAAAAACAACTCTCATTAGTTTTATGCCATTTCCTGGGGATCAGTACAGGACTATGAAGGTGTGAGGAGTTTCTTTTCCTCCCTTTTCACTTCAAAACAAACCGAGTGTCAGTTCATTACAGTGGCTGCTTGTTTGAAATGCATTAAACCTCGATCGCAAGTCAAGTGTCACTTTAAAAGCGGAGTGGTGAGGAGTCGATCAGTCCCGCAGGCTGAAGCGCTCCATCACTTTATGATTCAGTTGCACTCATTAGAGCTAAAACAACAACTCTGCATTAAAAGCCGCCCGTCTAGCTCATCAGTCAGTAAATCTTTCGAGTCATCTGTCAGCTCTGCCGCAAGGCGGTGATTTTCCATGCTGGTGCCCCGCTACAATGGGCAGATTAGCATTTCCCCTGCTCTACCACACCTGAGATGACTCATTTGCTAATTATAAGACCCTTTATGAGCTGAGGAGGCCAGGCCGGTGCGGGAAAAGCAGTCAACACTACACAGCAGTGCACGAAGAGCAGGAGTGCAGTTCTAATGCAATACAAGAACTGCACTAGCACCTCCCTTAATTCAGCGTGCTCTTAGCAGATTAGCTCCAGACTAATGGGACCTAGTGAAGATGGGCCGACTCCCTCGCTCAGTGGACCAATGCCTGGGTCCAGACTCCTGTTACAGTACACCCGCTTCACTCAAGAAGTGCTTTCATATTTGTATGTAGTCCGGTTCATATTTGTATGTAGTCATTTCCACCTCATCAGTGCTCTCTGCAGCTTTCCCATGGGAGGTTATCATTAGCAATCTGCGGCTCCATCCATTCCGCAGCATGTGACCGCAGAGCCACACAGCAATGATGGATACGGATACTCTTGGATATTCCTTCCATCTGTGTGAGAGCTGAGTAGGATGGCCCACACAGGAAGAAAGAGTGAGCGGGAGAGAGAGATAAAGCAAGCCTAATTGAAGTCTAATAGCCCCCATACCGAAACACCCAAACTCAAACCATGTGGAAACAAAGTGGATGGGGTCTTGGTCTATATCTGGATTGAGAGTGTGCCGCCGCTATATATAGGAACCAGCAGTGCTCGTCACATACGGATACACTCAAGGTGCATCGTAGTGCCTGCAGTGAGTGTTTAATATGAGGAGACGGGACAAGAAAGGAGAAGAGACAAGACCAGACGCAACAAGACCAGACGCGGGATAGGACAGAATGGGATGGGGACAGGGATGGGACCTGACTGGGTATTCGTTACACAGTAACGAAGCTTTCTAATAACTATTAGTTAGCATACATATATAAATCCATTTTCCACACTGTCTGATCCCTGCTCATCATTCTCACTTACTGTTTCACCCCTGAACTAAAGCAAACGGCATAAATCCCTGAGGGTATATCACTGTTAAACCAATTTTTTATTTGAGGCTTTTATATGGAAAAAAAGAAAACCAGGAATGCTGTGGCAGCAATTCCTTTCCACTGTATACTGCAGGACGAAAGAGTGAAGACCTATTAAAGTACAACACCGCTGATCAATCAATCACATCAGCTCAACAGCACTGTAAAAACAGACTACTGATTTTTACATGTTCCTGAGGAACAGATTCCTCAAATCCTCGCGCCCCCGTGAGATAAACTCAGGGCTGAGGCTGCATCCACCACTATCCTCACATATGTACAAAAACCGAAAGTCAAAGATCACTGGCAGAAAGCACAGAGGATCGTATCATATAATTGTATTATCATGATTGAGAGAGGGACCTGAAATTCATACCATACCATATGCAAATTAGCATATAGCTAAAAAGTTTTGTGATTTATGGCATCAGACAATTTTCCACATCTGCACAGCTGCACACTTAATATGAAAATTAAAAGATTGATCATCCTCTCTGCTTCCCAGCACTACATCAGTATAAGTGAAGGCAGCCCCCAGTGTGCTGGAAATGAGGACATCACTCCCTCCTCCCGCACCTCTGTGTGGAAGACGGGGGTGAGACCTATAATACAAAGGGCCACAAGCAAGCGTTGGTTGTGTAATGAACAAAAGCAGCCGTTCCGTCCCATCACTGTGGACATTTCCTATCAGGGGTAGGAGCAGACTGCACCCATACGGCATAACACGGGAAGCAGCAGGGTCCCAAACACTGCGGCATCTTCTAACATAACCCATTCAGACCGGGAGAGGAGAGGAGAGAAGAGGGGAGGGGAGGGGAGGAGAGGAGAGGAGAGGAGAGGAGAGGAGAGGAGAGGAGAGGAGAGGAGAATTTTTCTGCTTACTCTGCAGACATACTCTGACCATTGTAGAGGACAGTTCAGTTCAGCTCTTCATTTCACTCATCCAAACACTCGTCCCGGGTCACTCGAGTTGATCTGTACAAGCAACAGCTTAACAAGTGACTGCACACAGTCCATCACTCTGCGCATCTCTCCAGAGTCCTGTGCTACATCTACCCAAACCAAACACAAGCTCACTCTCCAGCTGCTGCTTCAAGTCTGAAACATCACTGCACCATATTGATCTCAATAGAAGTAAGAATTAAATATTGACTGACTGCCTGAAGTTTAATGCTACTGCACCCATCTTCAAAAACCAGGACACACTCGAAAGAGCGGTAACCCGCTTCATCTGAAATATCTCAGATGCACAATAACTGTCAGTGCTCGGTATTATGTGTTAATTAAGCACAAGCTGCTTCACAAATTGAGTTTCTTATCTCGCTTGGCTACAAAAACCACACAGAGTACAAACCACAAACCGAGAAGTGCACAGAGCCTCGAAGGCCACACTCCTGTATATGAATAGTGTTCTCGGGCCGGGGTCAATGCAGAGGCCGAAACACAATTTCTTACAGCTCCAAGAACCATTCCTTTTAATACACCACCATCAAACCTTTCCTCAGGGAAGAAAACGCTCCTCTTCTCTCTCTCTTTATGGAAGGAAAAAGAAAGGAGGGCATAAAAGACAGAGGGAGGATGAAGACAGATAGAGGATGAGGGAGGAATGAAGGAAATAAGATTCTCTATGCGAGTAACCTGCTGGACATTCCTCAGGCATCAGCATTTCTCTCCATCTCTCTCTTTCTCCCCCATCTCTATCTCTCACTCCCTGATTTTTAATCTCACTGAGCTGTCTACCTTCCATAAAGGGCTACACACCCCAGAGGAAGCATCCATTCATCCACATGCATTCATTCATGAGCTGCAAAGTGCCTGCGTTTGGTTATTAGATTACCCTTCACTGACTGATAATATGCCAGAGACACCGGCACACCACAGGCCGTCTCATCTCTTCCTAGTGATCCTCATACCTACAGAATGTGTGATGAAACCTGATTCCATCCATCTATTCCCCATGTGCAAAACACATCTGTCTCATGGTAAAGCAAGCAGATAAATACACTCATCACCCAAAAAACGGTTGCACAAATAGGTCCACCCAAAAGGAATCGACCGACAGGAATAAAACATGGTGGGTAGGTTTGAGATTGTGAGACATGGAAATGATTCATGTTTCATGCTCAGGTCATGCATGTGACATAAGCAGGAACGGGCCTGATCAGTGTACCTGACTGACCTAACAGCCAGGGTCGCAAACAGGAGAGCAGTGAAGCTGTCCATGAACCATCCTGTTAGTGCTAGCATCAATGGCAGATGGATGCACGACACACGATGACATGCATGCAGACAGCTACGTCAACAAAACCAAGTCAACATCAACAAAGACTGCAGTGGTGCCGTGCCAGACTGTCATGGAGTGACTCAGAACGACAGAACGGCATTTTCAGTGATGAGTCCCGCTTTTCTCTTGGTGGAAAAGACCAATGAATCTGTGCTGAGGAAGCGTACTTAGTGCAAAGACGAACATTCACACGTGCAGAAGGCCTGGTGTTACTCCACCACCACCCCACAGCAAAATCTGCAGGAACTGTGTGAGAATATTGAAGCTGCATGGAGTATCGCAGGGCACCATTAGGAACCTCTACAACTCCATGTTGAGACGCCTGGCGTGTTGCATTAGCAAGAACAGTGGCCCACCTCCACACTGAGAGGCACTACTTCTGTATGCCCATATCAGTCCATATTTTCCCATCTTCCTTCCAAGTAGCCTGCAATCCGACACTCCCTTCTAGGTACAGCTATTCCTCTGATGGGAAGTGTACATGCATAGATAAAAAAATATCACTTTGTTTTAGGATTTTAATGTAATTTGCATGGTTAATGTTGTGTCTCAAATTAGAGGATGCTCTCAAGGCATGTCACCCACTAGTACCTCACATTACACGTTTGTCACACTATCTATTCAAATTTATTAGAAGCCTGAGGGTTTACCTCCACCATGGGCCTACACCTACATGGGTGTAACTATCCCAACATCCCCACACACACACACATACACATACACACATACACACATACACACACACACACACACACACACACACATACATACACACATACACATACACACATACACACATACACACACACATACACATACACATACACATACACATACACACACACACACATATACACATACACATATACACACACACACACATACACATACACAGACACAGACACACACATACACATACACATACACACACATACACATACACATACACACACACACATACACACATACACACATACACACACAAATAAAAAACTAGGTGCATTTTCGGCAGCCAGTCTTGCTGAACACAGAGCAAACCCGCTGTGCTGCTACAAAGAACGCAAACAAATTTCCAGCTCTGCAGGGTTCATTTCTGTTTGCATAGTTTCCAAAACAGAAGGATGAAGAATTTGGCTGATGAGCAAATAAACCATTTGGCAGTGTAAATCGCTGACCAACAAAGAGTGTTTTGTGTTTTTGCCATTATTCTTTGCAGTTTATTTATCTGCATGCAGCCGAGTGGTCAGAAATGGTTTAGTGGGCCTATATTAGATATTTCCACTGAACAGCAGCACCAACATACAGGAGAGCATCTGAACACGGATGCTTAGGTTGGGCCAGTATTTTGGACTAGGGTTGTAACTCTATTGGATTCCCAGCATGTATCATTTTGTAACCCCACCACTCACCTCCCCTTATTCCAAACTGACATTTGATGATGTATTATTACTGTATTACAATTATTACTGTATTATTGTACTCAGGAAAAGCTGTATGTTTAGTCAGTGCTGTGCTTCTGTGCCAAAACATCTGCATTGTATTTATTTGTCTGCAGTTTCATCTTGATGCTACATGTTATTTTCCTCCATAATGACATCCAGATCGATGCAATCCTGAATATCAGCCCAAAGCGTGCATACTGCTGCATCTCCATTAGACAGTGATTCAGACAGCATTACAAGCAGCGTTACAGTCATACAGTGGACGTGGTAGGAGCTCAGGATGCACAGTCATCTTCAGCATGTCCACTTGTGTAAACCATCTTACTGTTACTGCAGGATGAGAACCTTTAACAATAAGCTTAGGCAGATTTGCTTTGGGAGTGCTGATCAAGACGCTATAGCATTACGCAAATGAAAATCCACACCTACTCTTTCTCCATCCTCTGTTCCCTCTCCTTTTTCCTTCCTCTTTTTTGCTCTAAGAAACAGAGAAGCAAGATGTGGAAATTGCTCCAGCATCCTGAGCCAAAAATTGGCGTTCTTTTTCAGAACGACTAGGCGGCATATGCCGTATCTCTGCCTGACAGCTGCCCTTCAGAAGCAGCTGAGGCTTTGTTTGAAGTTGTGCTGCTGGAAGAGAAGTAGTACAACATGTTCGGAATTCAAAGTGCATTAGAAAAAGGGGGGAAGCCTTGAGTGTAAACACAAAGATAATTAAAATCAATTAATATCCATTAGAAAATGTGCATAGACGCTGCCGGCAGCCAGCACGCTGTACTTCATTCCTGCTTACAGGCACGTCTGCACGCATTCAGCACGCGCATTCAGCACGCGCATTCAGCACGCGCATTCAGCACGCGCATTCAGCTGCCTTGCATACTTCTAAACACAATCACGCTCACTTCTAATTAAAAGGTCACTCGGTTTATTCTTCACATCTAACCGTGAGAACAGTGAGGTGACCCTCCAATTATCAACAGACACACCCTGAGTCCGGCCCACTGAATTCTGGGTATTTCTGTAAAGCAGGTTAAGAAGCCGTTCCGTTGCTTTGTTAGCTGAACTGCAGCAGGACCTGCATGAAAATCAAACCCTTCAGAAATCTCACCCTCCTCGGCCATCAGACAGCAGCAACTAGCCGCTACTGATCGACACCATAACAAAAGCAAACCGCTTTCCCACGCTTTCCCAAACGGAGCTGTAAATATGGACGGCAGGCTTTTCAGGATGGCTGGTTATACTGTAACACCACATCATCCACTGTGCCTATTTAAACTGGAAAAAATAAACAGGCTTTCTGGTAAGATGTCAACATGTAAAAATGGGATTTGAAACAGGGACAAGGTTTCTTTCTCCAAGTGGCCACTGCAAGAGAGTAAGTAGTGAAATTCTCATCCCACATGTGACACTGCCAAATAGTTTGAATCAGCACACAACTCACACTATACATTGTGTCTATTTGAAGCAATGTACTCATTTACATCTTCTAAATAACTTTTTATATTCTAGCCTTGTTATGCTATTTATAGAATGTATGAACTTAACCACAAAACAGTATTTTTAAATTGGGTTGTCAGAGTTGAGGTGAGAACTGCGGTCTGAAACCAACAGGTAACAGAGACGGATGGGGGGAACAAGGCAGAGAGAGATTACAGGATGTAGAAGGAGAGTGTGCATATATATAGGGCAAAATGATAAGTAGATGCTGGCTCTGCTGACAGAGACCGCGGCTTTATCTTGGTTCACTGAGCATGTGGAAACATTGGCTGTATAGCCCAGACTGCCCCGAGAGGACAACAAAGCAGTGGCTTGTACCAGAGAGATTCTATTAGCCGGGTCCTTTCACTGCATGCACTCCATGCCAGCCATGCTGGTAGATATGAACTTCCAACCAGAGAAAGCTTGCACAAATGTGTGAGAGGACCGGGCCAGTCAAACTTCTGTCATTTAGTATGTAGTATAGATCAGATATGTAACTCAGACTTCATAAGCCAGTTACTGTGTCTGCACATTGGACAAAAGTGCTAGTTACTTGTGTTGTAGAGCAAAGTCCCAAGGACTGGCTGTTCAGCACAGTCTGATGTTTTTTCTGCACCAAAAAGGAGCCACGAATGACACCAATACCTCTTTTCCACCCTAGTGCTTGTGCTAGAGCTCAATCTAGTTCCCAGGATCCATCAAGCCCATTAAAAAGGGTCCCCTTCTCCACTGGTTTGAGTGTTTACGTGGTTGCGGGCAGTCCTTAGTCCAGAAACAGCAGATCATGTATCGGTCATTATGTGGCTGCTTTCATTATTTGTATTTTCCTGTATTCTGGAAAATGGTGGCATCAACAACTGTAAGTGGTGATAGCAGTGCCATGTCCTTTTGCCACTTGCTTCCAGACCAGCGACCAGCGAACAGTGCATGCCGGCTACAGACAACATACATACCATGTATGTATTTGTATGGTATGTAACTTGTAATTCAAGGTGCAGCATGTTGGTGGAAAAGAGTTGGAGTGGACAATCAGTTGCAACTTCAATTAACTACCAGCAAACACAAAACCTACGACTGGAACTTGAATTCAAGGACCAGTGTTAAACAGTACAGGTCAAATGCGATGCAAACAGGCACAAAAACCCATTGAAGATAAGATGGGTCCAATAACCCAATGAGCACTTCCTAAGCAGAGATGTGGAGAAGAGAAGAGAACTTTCTCCACCTTCTTATGTTCCCACTGGATTAAAAATAGCACCTGCCCCACAGGCAACAGAGAGCTTGCCTATCTCGATCATTCAACAGCATCAAAATCAAACACCGGAATGTCATATCCAGTGATGACAGGTGACAAATAACCGTCACCAAACTATCAATCACGGCCTTCGGCACTGGCGCGTGTGACAGCAGCTCAGCGCTGGGGAAAAAGAGCCCGCTCAAAATGACACTCACTCCATCGTCTCAGCTCATTGGCTGACTAACTGACCGACGCCCACTTCGTCTTTGACACATCGTCATCAGAGAGAGCTGTGGAGGAGGAATGAAAGAGCAATCACTCAGCGAGGCAGGCGTTCCATTGTACAGTAAAGCAATGGACAGTTCCAGTGCTGGAGGAGCCGGACCTGGATTTCCTTAAAGCTGCTTAATGATGTGTTTGTGAAGCACCAGAGAATTACATGCACCCTTCAGGTCTACATGGAGGCCTGTATGCTTTCAGATCATCAAAGGAAATGGAACATACTAACAATCTGGTGCATGCTATTATCCAGTATCCTATATAAAGATACAAGATATCTGAGGATGAAGCAACTCAGAACTTCTGGGCTGAAGACAGTAAAACCTTGCACCTCTAATTCCACAAAACAAAGATACCATGTTTGAACACTGAAACGGAGAGAGAGAGAGCGTCTTTGGCGTAGCCATGTGGAAAGAAATTAGCAAAGTACATATGCATCTACACTGACGTTGGCCAAGGTACTCCAAAAGGCTTGTTCATTTACCATTCAGACTAAACCAAGTCTCACAGCTGCTACATCCACGCTGTTTTTAAGGACTCTGATAGTATTAGAGAGTGGAGAAAGATAAAAAAATTAGAATAGTAGATTTACACAGCAATCCGCACTTCCATTCAACTCTCCTTTCTTCTTCTGTAGTGAGTGAGGTCACATATGAATATATAACTACAATAAATAACCATGTCTGATCACAGCACAACTTTAGCATTCTCCCTGGGTGTAAATCTCAAGCCACGTCATCTTTCTCCAGGCCTGATATGGAAAAATGCTGACAGGTGTGCTGTGACAAGCAGAGGACCTGAACAGTGTTTGATGTCCCAGGCGGCACATGTGGGGTGGTCCTAAAAATCTTGTCTGTTAAGACAGTTATGGTATAGCAGTGGTGATCAAACTCCGGCCTCCTGCATTTGACGCTGTTGTGTGATCCATTATGCTATCCTTTGGAGTGAGATGGCTAATAATAGAAATGGCTGGCACTAGTGGCATGTCAACACACGCATAAGCCAAGGCTGCCTACACACTAGACAGTGCAGGGACAGAGCAGTAGATGAATACACATGCAGAACTTGTCCGCCCAGATGATGTAGACTGGGGTAGTTTATACAGTTAATACAGTTCAAAATCCATCAGGAAACAAAACATTTGGATTAGAAACATTTGTCAGGAACACACAAAGCCGTACACAAAGACACACTGTGCCAGGCTGCTGCGTGACGCAGAGAATCATTGTATTGTGGCAATCTGGCATCATGTAGAACGAAAGACTTCAGTACACTGAACTGATTAGTCTTTCCTCCATCTTGGAATTTCATAAGGGTTTTGCCTGTGCCCAACCATCCACTTTTCTACAAGTTGAGATGCGCCAACATTAGAATCAGCTGCAGCCAATGGTTTGAACTTTTTTAGTGCTGAACTGCACATCCTTTCTCCATATGCATGCACACTCCTAGTCACACAGAGCTAGCATAGCGTCCTAACTCAAATACACTGGGTCAGTCTCTAGTGTATAGTGTATGAGACTGACACTGGGTCAGTCTCTGGTGTATAGTGTATGAGACTGACACTGGGTCAGTGTATAGTGTATGGTGTATGAGACTGACACTGGGTCAGTCTCTAGCGTATAGTGTATGAGACTGACACTGGGTCAGTCTCTAGCGTATAGTGTATGAGACTGACACTGGGTCAGTCTCTAGCGTATAGTGTATGAGACTGACACTGGGTCAGTCTCTAGCGTATAGTGTATGAGACTGACACTTGTTCAGTCTCTAGCGTATAGTGTATGAGACTGACACTGGGTCAGTCTCTAGCGTATAGTGTATGAGACTGACACTGGGTCAGTCTCTAGTGTATAGTGTATGAGACTGACACTGGGTCAGTCTCTAGCGTATAGTGTATGAGACTGACACTTGTTCAGTCTCTAGCGTATAGTGTATGAGACTGACACTGGGTCAGTCTCTAGCGTATAGTGTATGAGACTGACACTGGGTCAGTCTCTAGCGTATAGTGTATGAGACTGACACTGGGTCAGTCTCTAGTGTATAGTGTATGAGACTGACACTGGGTCAGTCTCTAGTGTGTAGTGTATGAGACTGACACTGGGTCAGTGTCTAGCGTATGGTGTATGAGACTGACACTGGGTCAGTGTCTAGCGTATGGTGTATGAGACTGACACTGGGTCAATGTATAGTGTATGGTGTATGAGACTGACACTGGGTCAGTCTCTAGCGTATAGTGTATGAGACTGACACTGCGTCAGTCTCTAGCGTATAGTGTACGAGACTGACACTGCGTCAGTCTCTAGCGTATAGTGTACGAGACTGACACTGCGTCAGTCTCTAGTGTATAGTGTATGAGACTGACACTGGGTCAGTGTATAGTGTATGGTGTATGAGACTGACACTGCGTCAGTCTCTAGTGTGTAGTGTATGAGACTGACACTGGGTCAGTCTCTAGCGTATAGTGTATGAGACTGACACTTGTTCAGTCTCTAGCGTATAGTGTATGAGACTGACACTGGGTCAGTCTCTAGCGTATAGTGTATGAGACTGACACTGGGTCAGTCTCTAGCGTATAGTGTATGAGACTGACACTGGGTCAGTCTCTAGCGTATAGTGTATGAGACTGACACTGGGTCAGTGTATAGTGTATGGTGTATGAGACTGACACTGCGTCAGTCTCTAGTGTGTAGTGTATGAGACTGACACTGGGTCAGTGTCTAGCGTATGGTGTATGAGACTGACACTGGGTCAGTGTCTAGCGTATGGTGTATGAGACTGACACTGGGTCAATGTATAGTGTATGGTGTATGAGACTGACACTGGGTCAGTCTCTAGCGTATAGTGTATGAGACTGACACTGCGTCAGTCTCTAGCGTATAGTGTACGAGACTGACACTGCGTCAGTCTCTAGCGTATAGTGTATGAGACTGACACTGGGTCAGTGTATAGTGTATGGTGTATGAGACTGACACTGCGTCAGTCTCTAGTGTGTAGTGTATGAGACTGACACTGGGTCAGTGTCTAGCGTATGGTGTATGAGACTGACACTGGGTCAGTGTCTAGCGTATGGTGTATGAGACTGACACTGGGTCAGTGTCTAGCGTATGGTGTATGAGACTGACACTGGGTCAATGTATAGTGTATGGTGTATGAGACTGACACTGGGTCAGTCTCTAGCGTATAGTGTATGAGACTGACACTGCGTCAGTCTCTAGCGTATAGTGTACGAGACTGACACTGCGTCAGTCTCTAGCGTATAGTGTACGAGACTGACACTGCGTCAGTCTCTAGCGTATAGTGTACGAGACTGACACTGGGTCAGTCTCTAGCGTATAGTGTATGAGACTGACACTGGGTCAGTCTCTAGTGTATAGTGTACGAGACTGACACTGCGTCAGTCTCTAGTGTATAGTGTATGAGACTGACACTGCGTCAGTCTCTAGTGTATAGTGTATGAGACTGATACTGGGTCAGTCTAGTGTATAGTGTATGAGACTGACACTGCGTCAGTCTATAGTGTATAGTGTATGAGACTGATACTGGGTCAGTCTAGTGTATAGTGTATGAGACTGATACTGGGTCAGTCTAGTGTATAGTGTATGAGACTGACACTGCGTCAGTCTATAGTGTATAGTGTATGAGACTGATACTGGGTCAGTCTAGTGTATAGTGTATGAGACTGATACTGGGTCAGTCTAGTGTATAGTGTATGAGACTGATACTGGGTCAGTCTAGTGTATAGTGTATGAGACTGACACTGCGTCAGTCTATAGTGTATAGTGTATGAGACTGATACTGGGTCAGTCTAGTGTATAGTGTATGAGACTGACAGTGCGTCAGTCTCTAGCGTGTAGTGTATGACACTGACACTGGGTCAGTCTCTAGTGTATGGGTTTGAGCCCACTCTATATATGCAGAGCTTAGGGTTCCTTTATATACCCAAAGCATGAGCAAAATATTACTTAGGTCAGTCTACCAAATGTGCCAAGCCTGCAGTACATCACATAGAGAAGATATGCTGTACAATGGAGGGACCTCTCACTGCAACGTGTTCATGGAACAGTAACCCAGGTCCTGGTCCTGCTTCCATCTCCTTTTTAATGAATGCCTCATCCTCTCCTTAAAAATCTTCTTTTGTGCACTACATGGGCCTGCTTTCCTTCTGGCACACCAGCCTCACCCTACAGCTCATCTTCTCATCAGCAAAAACTCAAATAATATTCAGAACAGAAAAACCTATATAATGTAAAAGGAGCTTCTTTGAGTGTTTGGAGTTTTTTTGTTTTTTTTTTGAAAATGTTTATTTTACTGTCAGATCTGTGCCAGATGGCAATCATCGTCATCTTTTTAATCAGCATGTAAAGCAGCGAGAGTGAGTCATGTTTACTCAAGCAGGAGAGGAGCTCGGATTGCAGGATACAGAACAGAAGCCTGCACCAGTGACTCCGTTCCCCTGCACTGTGCTGCTCCCTGCGAAGGGAAAAACACGGGTTTTAATCACTGCTTTTATGAGCTCTGTAACTGTGTATGGGGAATTAAAAGAACTCCCTCTCTTCCCCTGCTGCTGACTTTTATAGCTGCCGCAGTGTCTTCTGTTTACACCCATAATCCCCTGCCTGCTGAAGAGGGCCAGGGTTAACTTGGAAAGCAGGGAAGAGAGACGGCAAGAGCGCGAGAGAGAGCGAGGGTATATGTATTCTATGGGCTGATGAATGATTCACGTGAATAGAGGGATCAACTGAGGGCTGAGCACTTTGGACAAGCTCCTATCCTCTACTACATGCCCTCCCATGAATTATGGAAAAAGAGCTGAGGTTTGCAAGAGACACCCAGATCCCCACAGTCCTGCGTTTTAACAATGTAACAGAATACATAGGCACTCTGAAAAGCAATGCCCTTCTTGAAGGGAATGAAAAGAGATGAGTGGGTGTAGAAGACCACCAATACCTCAAATGACCAAGTGGATTACCAGATTTGATGTTACGGAGGACAAGCGAAGCCCCTCATGATCAACATATACATGCTTAATGCCGTGCCAGTCTTCCAGGGAAAACGAAGGCGCTGTTCTATCTTGGGCCCTGTGAATCAGCAGCCTTGAATTGTAACCCAGATTTCAGACAGTTGAAGGTCTTATGTTACTGCAAGCCATTAGTCGCTGTGTGCCTAGTACAAACGTCTAGCATCACTAACGATTCCGAGAACGAATTCACGCAGCCCAGTCTCACAGATCTTCACAAAAAGGTCTGTTAATCAAGAGGCAAACGTTTCAAGTGATTAGTCAATGCCAGATAATGGCACCACACGAAAAGCAGCACAATTACTTTAATTCCAGTCAGCCTCAGTCACGCAACAGGTCTCGAGACAGCTCATAAGAAGGGAAGCCATCCGGATGAAGCAGCAGAGGCGCTAGGAGAGAGTCTTTTAAGCTGGAGGGAACGGCAGACTGCAGCAGTGCAGGGATGATGAGATCGAGCCCACAAGCTGGAGGAAGCGGCATCTCTGCCACTTAGAGACGTCATCCAACAGCTCAGCATCCGTGAGAACACTTCGTCACGTCACTGGGCCTGATAATTAACCGAAGGACAAACACAAACGACGAATGACCGGAGAGGATGGGACGAAGGATGAAAGGACGCTTTCATTTCAGCTTGTCATCTAGAGCCCTCTCCGTTCCCGGGGGTGGGGGCGAGATTGGGATCTCTGACAGCTCATGGATTCTGATTTGATCTGACCCACCATGCCCGAATGCCAGGACGGGAGAGGGGCAGAAGACATCACAGGCCCAGACATTCGACTGTTTCCTGAGGTGAAGAAGCTGAAATGGTCAGCTGGATTTTTTCTTTAATCACAGTCTTCATGTGGCAACAGAGAGAGGGAGACAGAGATGGATAAAGGTAGAGAACAACAAAGAGAGATTGAGAGGGAAGCACAGATGAATAGGCATGAATGCCAGCAAAGAGCCCGAAACCTTAAAACAGCTTCCATTGGCACATGATTCCGGTGTGATTCTTTATCCAGGATCCTGTCAGCCCTAGGTAAAAGATCAGAGTCCAACAAGAGATATCTGCTGCAGCCCAAGCAGCCAGCGGCGTGGCAGGCGCACCGCTCCAGACCCATACCCTCTCTTCAACTCATCACTTTGAATTTCTTCTAAAGTGAACCAAAAATACATCTTATTTCTTTTATGCAACCAGATTCTTGGAAGTTGCAGATGAAACAAGAAAACTGATTTATTTGACAGCTGCTGGGTGAGTGTGCCCCAAAAACTCCAAGCTCTGAATCTCTTTGACATTTAGCTCAGGCCTCCTCCCCCCAGATGGGATTCTCAAGCAGACTTATACACGTTGCTATGGACAGACTCAAAGGACCACTGCTATGCCCAGAGAACAGTATCTCGGTATCCAGCAGGCTCTTCTCTCCAGAGTAATTCTAAATATTAAAGTTCCTGTTGAACAGGTGTTCTCAAGGATTCAAAGATCCTGTTGGTTGCCTGAAGCAGTGGTCCCTCCACCGCCCCCTTAGACAGTGCACATATTGCTTTCATGAGTGTAAATATTAGCAGCACCAATATCAGTTTTAGTATAATGGTAATATAACACAACCCCAGGTTTTAGTTAGCTAGGCTTGCTAATGTTAATGCTAGCTATGTGCGCTTATGCTACTTCTAGTTTGGAGTGGCCTAGCAGTCAGGGGTTTAAACACGACTATTATCTGCCACCAAACTTTGCAAGTAAACTATTAATTAAAACTGATTCTGCATTTTGAGAATCTATACAGCACAACAAAAACAATATTGTGGTACTAAAGTGTATCCATATTCTTATACATCCCTACTGAATATAGTTCAAGGAGTCTGCCTGACTTTAAATGGTGCAGCATGGTTGTCTGAGCCAGGAATCAAACCCCCATCTGCCACACGGTGGGCAGCAACTATACCTACAGGAGTTGGACAATGAAACTGAAACACTTGGTTTTAGACCACAATCATTTATTAGTATGGTGTAGGGCCTCCTTTTGCGGCCAGTACAGCGTCTTGGGAATGACATATACTGCGTCCTGCACAGTGGTCAGAGGGAGTTTAAGCCATTCTTCTTGCAGGATAGTGGCCAGGTCACTACGTGATGCTGGTGGAGGTTTGTCCTTCTTGGTGGTATGCTGACATTACCCTGGATACCGTGGCTCTTGATACATCACAAAGACTTGCTGTCTTGGTCACAGATGCGCCAGCAAGACGTGCACCAACAATGTGTCCTCTTTTGAACTCTGGTATGTCCCCATAATGTTGTGTGCATTGCAGTATTTTGAGCAGAACTGTGCTCTTACCTGCTAACTGAACCTTCACACTCTGCTCTGCAGTTTCATTGTCCAACCCCCGTACTATGATAGTGCATCTCAGCCCAGGTCCTGGAGGTTCTCTGCAAAGCACATTTCAGTGGTTTTCCTATCTTCACGTAGCAACTTGATCTCAATAATTCACCATTAAAGAGATGATTAGGTGTGCTGAGAGCAAGACATTTCCGAAAAGTTCAGATCAGTGGGAATCCAGGACCAGGGCTGAGAAACAGGGCACCGCACTCTACCAGCTGCCATCAGCTACCAAGATCCTCAATATGGGAAATGTCCAGTCCACATGGATGTCAAACATTCTAAAGCCTAAAGACAAAAGACTGGAGCCGTTTCAATGTGTACACATTTAGCTGGTTAAAAGTCCAGTGATGCAGGTGTAGTCCTCCTAAGTGAGTTCACGAATGATGAAAGAGCTCACCAGGAGACCAATAGGTTAAAAATAACACTTCATTTAGAAGGAGACAGTTCCACCAATATTTTCTTTTAATTAGAAATCCCTTACTTTAGTTAATTCTTTATTTTCGTGAGAGGCATGTGGAGAGACGAGCTTAATTCTGGGCAGATTGGTTAATTAAAACTATTTTTGGATTAAGAGACCAGTGAGTCACTGCAGTGAGGCTGCACCATTTTAAGCGTGCTGGAAAAGATCACAAGGCCTGTGTGTTTTATGAAAACAAGGTCTTGTGCAGCATTTCAGACAAATCTATCCTACAACGCGTGCAGGAAACCTGACACTGGGCGGTCGGTTCAATTCAAAGGACGCAGCCTGAAAGCTTCCCTCCAACATGACCTGACATCTTTGATTTTGCCGCAGCGAGTCGATTCTGATTCCACCTGTCCTTCATAAATAAACACGATGAAACGCCAGAGGCAACAGGCGGCCCATTCTCTCCATTCCGCTACAGTCACTGTGATCTTTGCAGAAAGCTAAATTGTCATTGATTTGTGTGTAAGCAGAACAGCGGAGTCTACTCACTCGCCCAGCGGGAGTGAGACGGCCGGGTACGGTAAATATCTGAAGGGAAAGAAAGAAAGACATGGAAACAGAGAAAAGCCCCGCATCACAATTGCTCCCCCAACCACTAATAATAGTATAGCTCACAGATACAAGCCTGAGAAGCAGCAGTGAAGGAGATGGGTCTATTCTTAAATGTACCCAGCCAAAAATGAGAAGCAAACGGGGCAAATTAAAAGGCTTGGAGAAAACGGTTGCGCATGAGGCCGTGCTGAAACAGGGAGTTCTTAGGTCTAATCTGCCTGTAAGGATGAAGGACTGAGCACAGGGCACTCGCCGCATCAGGCCTGGATTAAGACCCCGGCTCTCTGTTGCCTCGCAGAACTAAAGAACATACATGTCAAGAACACAATAGACGAAGGAGCTTAGCCCGGTGCTAAATCCCATCATCCTGCGCTGGGCTACAAGCCTCCCACTGAGAGACTACAACCATGTACTAATGCAAGGGTCACTCAGACTGGACAACAAGACCTGACAGAAGAACAAAACTCATCAAAACACGCCCATCACTTCAGATTTAACAACACTCAAAGGTTATTAGTTAAAAGGTTACTTTAAAACAGTTTCTTTTACTGGTAGTGACAACGTTCAGGCCTAATTAGACATACAGCAGTCACGACTACTTGATAAGGATGCACAACAGAGGGACAAATGTATAAGTACCAAAAGTAAATGCATATATTTCAAACAATAATAATTCATTGTTTTAAAAATGATCAGGATACGAATACTCAGATCTGATCATAAACCATCTACATCCACACTGCAGCGGCTGCTTGAATCTAAAGCGATAACCAACATAATCATGTTACAGAGGAGGTCAATATAGTGTTAAGCATCTTGTGAACTCTAAACTGGTGTAGGACAGTGTGCTTGTCTAAACTAGAATCAACCCCAGGTGTGCTACATGAAGAGCTGCAGTGTTACCCCACCATGCTACACCAGCGGTTACCATCAGGATTGATTGTACAGATACTAAGAGTTCACCAATTATTCAAACTAATTTTTCCATTAGCCAAAAAATTTTGGCTAATGTTGATGTAGCTCAGCGGATAACACCACTACCCACTAAGTAGCCACCACCACACGTGGGAGACTGGGGTTCGAATCCCGGGCTGAGTGACTATGCTGTGCTGCACCAATAAGAGTCCTTGGGCAAGACTCCTAACACTACGTTGGCTTATACTTGTAATATGATTAACCTTGTAAGTCGCTCTGGATAAGAGCTTCAGCTAAATGCCGTAAATGTAAACCATGATACTATGTAGTGTCAAAAATAAAAATGTAATGATGAAAAATTGAAATTGTGATTAAAATGATGTGTTATTCCCTCTTCTGTGCTGGTCATTGCAGACAGTTTGAGCAGCAGCAACACATCAGTGAAACTGCCAGCTGCATGGATCTATTTTTCTGTTTCTATGAGAGACATCTGGTCAGCAATCTAAGCTCACTGGACAAAAAAAAAATCACCTATGACTAAACCGTACCTAGTAATACTGTAATGCCTCCACAAACACCAATAACAGCTGTGATCAATTTGGCACCAACTGGACAAGTTTATGGACATATGCCACATCAATGTTCAGCCACTCTTTCCATTGCGCAGTTAGGCCAGATTTGGTGGATTGGTGAGAATTTCCTGTAGACTGGGATTTTTGCCACTGTTGGTAGACCCGTATGACTGGACGCTTCAGCTACTTCCTTCACACTATATCCAGCGAGATTATATCCTCTGTTCACACCAGATATCAGGAGGGAATAGAACACCTGTCTCTGAACTTCACTAGATTCACACAACAAAACAACACAAACATAACAAAACAACACAAGCAGAAAAGAAAGCCCCACTAGCACCGTTAAAACACAGTCTGGCTCAATTTTAAAGTCATTGTAAAGTCAAAAAATTAAATGTTGAAGTCAAATAAAAAAATTTGATTAAAAAAACCTGGAATCCACTGACATTACTAACCATGCTTTGTTTCTGAAGGGTTTGAATTATGTGGCACACAATGTAGCCTACACACTGTAACACTTTTAGTAAGTTTATGTTGTTTTATTATCATTATAATTTATAGTCAACTCAGGAAACGTGTCACCAACCTTGTGCCTAGACCTTCACACATTTGCTTCACACTCACTGCATCAAGTTGCTGGGTATTTTCAAACAGGCTAGCTGAAGTGTCCTAAGGCAGGTTTCTTAAGTTTAAAAGCCCACACAGTAGCAGCATCCAAGTTGAATTTTGTGGAGCTGATCGACTGCGTTTGAGATCAATTGGTTTGTAGAAACCTGATATTCAAAACATCACACAGTCACAGAACCGCACTGGACTTTTTTCTCAGGTAATGGAGTGATGGCTCGCTCATCATGCCACTTCTCCCTTAGTCGCTCGCTCGCTCAGTCACCACTCTGACTCCAGCCTGGACGCATTCACTTATTTATCCTCTTCGAGAGTGAATTATCACTTCCTAGCACAACAACATTACACAGCAAAACATTACAGCACCAACCGTGAGCAAAAGACTTGCTCCTGGGTAACTATGGGTTCCCACAGAATCCTCCCTGGAGGGCGGTAAGTTTAACATACCGGTGCACTAACACATGCCCTGATTCACTCCGATACCAGTCTTTCAGATCGGTTCAGGACATCCCTGCTGCGCTCCCTACTGTGCTGGGGGATCCTCAAGTAAGTGGAGCTGTAGAGTAGGGGGTGGGGGGGCTACTGCATCAACACTCCACATCTGTCATCAAGATCAAAGAACTTCATATTCTGAACTGCCGGATCCTCTGTATCGCTTTCTCCTTGGCGAGAAGCCTCAGCTGGAAACCAAAATCCTGCCGTCTCAGACTGTGCCTTATGTACAAACATCTGAACCTCCTGAATGAATTCTGTGAAGAAAGAAAAAAACTTAGTGCTGTACATGAAATCTCTTATCGAATAACAACATCTTAAATCTGTAAATAGGGCCCTCCATTAAGACGAGATGAAACACTGCTTCTAAATTCATCATGGAATTTTAATACACTCTAAAGGGCAGGAGGCTTTTTCATAAATCTGAAAAACCAAGGATAAAAGCTCAACAGCCCAAAAATTAGTTACCTGTGACTGAAACGTACCTAATGGGGTATAATACCTCCATAAGCACAAATGACAACTGCCAGTCGATTTAGCATTGACTGGACATGTTTCTGAACATCAAAGTTCAGCCACTTGCTTCACAGAGTTGCACAGCTGGTTCAGATTTGGTGGATGTCATCCTGGCACAATTCTGAGGAGAATTTCCTGTAGACTGGGATCTTAGCCCCTGCTTACAGACCCGTTTGACCGTGCGCTTCCATACACCTGCAAATTCAGATATTTCCTTCACACTATGGCTTTTGTAACCCCAAAAGCACGCACTCTTTTTAGCCAATGATTAACTTCCGCTTTGTAGCCATTTTACACACATCGAACGACACATTCACTGCAGTGTACCACCTCTTCTTAATCTAGGAATCCTGTCACACACATCACAGGTATTTATAACCCAATCACCCTACAAATGCCTCGGACTAATTTGGCTAAAATCAATTGCTTTTCCGCACATTAAAACACACAGATGTTAGAAGTGGAACTTGGAAAAACACAACAAAAAAAAACATAGGAACTTTTAGTGTGCAAATAATCATTTAAAATCCAAACGTTCCATGGATTCAGTTTTCCTGGAATTGTGAATCATTCACTGACTGTGAAACAACACTGGACTCTCTTCATTCATGGTCTCATATACTGCAGCATATGTCTGCTTTGCTGCTTAGCCAGAGGGAGACACACATTAAGTGACCTTTATAATAAAGACGGTGTTTGTACTCATTCCAAAACCTTATGTGAACCTTTCTTTCTCTCTTTTTATTCATCAGCACCATCCATCACAGCAATATGACTGGCCACCATGGCTGCCCCCAGTGCACAGATTACAGTGTGGTCAATTCTGAGCAGGTTTTTCCATGTTCCAAAATTATGTCGTGCATTCCTCATTTCCAACTTATATATGCAATAATGTACATAAAAGCCCCACCTGGAACACTGGTTTCTGAAAACCAGTGGTTTCAAAACTTGCAGCTGGGGTGCTGAGGAAGAACTTGGACCAGTCAGGAAATGCTTTGAACAGTATGGTCATAATCAGCAATAATTTTCAGATTTGAGCTATTTTTAATAATCCTACCTCAAATCCACAGGGAACGTTTTCTTTCTGTGTTTCAGGCAAGGCCCCCAATCTTGCATCACAAAGGTGCATTGTGTTTCTGCATTCTGCACATTCAATACTCCAATTACAGCCTCATCAGTGAGCCCATACTTCCACATAACTGACAGTGCCTAAACAAGGGACTGCAAGGTAGGAGCACACTGTTCCTCATTCAGGCCCACACATTGCTAATTCAGACACTTTATGCTTAACAAGCTGCAGACAAAACCGAATTAAGGCTTTCAATGAGGGAGGCTCCGGCTCCGCTTCTCATTAGGATAACTCCTCCGAGTGCGGTCGTTCATTAGCCAGGCAAAAGTGCAACAGGAGCATGTAAGGCTATCCTTTAGAGCAGACTAGTCAAACGCAGCTACAAAGCAGCAGCTCACTGGCACGTCTTTTCCAAGAGCAGCGAAAGTTGCCAAGTATCGCAACACATATCTCCAGGACAGCAGGTCTGAACCGGAAAACCCACATTAAAAATAAAGACAAATAAATGCTGCTTTTGTATTTGAACGTATAGTCACAGTAAGTAGGTATAACATAACATATTATATGTTATACAATAACAGAGGTAAAAATAAATAAATAACTTTTGTTAAGCTTATATTCATTCATTGTGACTCAGCATATTCAAACAAGTGAAGAAATTACACTGAAGGTGCAAAGTCTAAGCTTTCTATCAACACCACTTTAACACATCAGCAGAAAAGTTCTACAGAAAGAGCTTCATGCCATCCAGTTCTTCCATAAACTGAAAAAATCATGAATGCAGACATGTGTGTATGTATGTATGTATGTATGTATGTATGTATGTATGTATATGTGTGTATGTGTGTGTGTTCATTGACCTTTGACAGGCCTTACTGATATGAAAGTGGGTTTATGAGGAATTTATTTATTATATATAAACGTGTATGTGTGTGTAAAAATAAAAAGAAAAAAAAATTCAAAAATTATATATATATAAATAATCCAGACCCTCATTAGAAGCTATAGGAAGCGTTTAGAGGCTGTTATTTCTGCAAAAGGAGGATCTACTAAATGTTGAGTTAAGGTTTTTTTTGGTGTAAAAAAAAAAAAAAAAAAAAAAAAAAAAAAAAAAAAAAATATTATATATATATATATATATATATATATATATATATATATATAGATATATTATATATATATATATATATATATATATATATATATAAACTCCTCAGAAACCCACTTTCATCAGTAAGGCCTGTCAGTGAACACTGAGAGTAAACATGGTGACGTGATTTCAGTCAGCATGGAGACAGCGGACAGCATGACAAGGTCAGTAGGACACTGAACTCACAGTGATGCGTCACAGGACAGATGGCATCATCTTGTGAAAGTTCACAAGTTTGAGAGAGAGAGAACGAGATAGAGAGAGAGAGAGAGAGAGAGAGAGAGAGAGAGAGAGAGAGAGAGAGAGAGAGAGAGAGAGAGAGAGAGAGAGAGAGAGAGAACGAGAGAGAGAGAGAGACAGGGAGAGTTAGAGCATACAACAGCTTGCCAAGCTTCCACACCCATCTATCCTCTTCCCTCCAAAACAGTAGCCACAGCTGCACTGCCCCAGTAGTCGAGCGTCAGAGCAGCTGCCCTGTTTACATTTCAATCGGCAGACCCTACCCACGTCCAGATCCTGTTAAGATAATAAACAAGTCCTCTTTGTCTCCAAAGGTCGAAAAGATAAAACCCGAGTCAAGTGCAGTAGCAGTGGAAAAACAGATAACCACACACACACATAGAAATAAAGATGCTCTTACAACCCCCAACCCACCCGTCCACCCCCCCACGCCACACACACACACACACACACACACACAGAAAAAGAGATGGTCTTACACACACACACACAAAAATGACCTTTGCACCTTTGAATTTGGCGCAGCTCACTGATGAAGGTGATTCTCTTTAACTCAGACTAATTCTGCTTCTTGTATCAGATAGAAAGAGCACAGTGAGAGTGTCCTGCACAACCTCAGAGACAGGAGTGGCGCAAGAGGATGTGTATGACGTATTGCTGTGGGGCTGTGATAACCCTAATTCCTCACTCGCTCCCTCTCCCTGTGAATACTGTGCACTACTTTACTAACCTTTAAAAGACACACAGAAATACAGCATGAGCTGTAACACCATAACTAGAGCTGCGACAATCACTCAACTTCCACTATTCAAAACAAGAATTACTGATTACAGTGTACCTTATTTTCTTCCTTTTGTATATATAATTTAATCATGTTGGTAAAGTTTAATCATGTTTTATTTCTATTCTACTACATCTCATATGTAAACAATGAAACGTATAAATAATTGCCTTGTTTATGAAGTTTCTTGTGAATTAGCAACGATATTTAGCTACTTCATATTATCTGTGACTTGCGTTAAAGACTTTTATTAAATCAGTCAACGCTAAAAAGCAAAGTGCAAATGTGAAAGACAGCATAGAGCTGGTTGAATACGTCTGTGCTGAACAGTGCAAAACAGTTTGAGGAACAAGACCATGTTTAAATCAATATTTCTCATTTGCATTCTCTTTCAGGGATTTACAAACGCATCTCGGTACAAAGATGGCTCTTAAATGGTAGAGTGAACACCACACTAAACACTCCCACAGTTAACATGATCTTAATACCTACATCCTTTTTAAAAACTGGGGGCTCATTATTTGTCAAAGGGGTGCTATTATGCTAATTTTCGATATTAATGCATTTATTTATTTATTTATTTATTATCTTTACATGCTTCATATTTCACAAAACACACTAAACTGTCTCATTCTGTACATCTGTATGCATGCTGAAATGCTCCTAAGATCCTGTGTGCTTCTGTGTGCCCTAGACGGGCGAAAACGATTGTGTTAGAGGATGATGTCACCTTGTAACATAGAAAATGATTGGCATTCCAACTTGACGTTTTGGGCAGCAGACTGTTTACATGCACGAAACACACTAACACACTAAAGTTAAGGTGAAAAATTGGAAAAAGAAAATGTGAAATGTTAAAATTGAACATGGCACACCATTTCAGCACCCAAAACTGGAGGAATGCCTTTATGTGAAAGCTCACAACTGGGGAAAATAACTTCAGTCAGCCAAACCCTGACTCTGCAACATTGCTAAAGGTTTCACAGGCCAGAAATGCTGCACTGCTAGGAAGAACAGGTCTAAGACTAAGACAGTAAGAGCTAAAACCATGTCAACATACTGCTCAACGTAAAAGTAATGTACCAGGCTTCTTCCATCAAAACCAGCACTGCAAGGTCTAGGAGTATTTGCTCTTACCCCCCAACTCCAATTAGTCTCCAGACTTCGTTAAAGAAATCCGGCTGGTGGATTACAGGGAACAAACACCTGCAGATACTGTTCCCTTTGCAGAGCACAGAGGAGACTAGCCTAGAGAAGAGGAGATCAAAAGCAAACCCTTTAGAAACTTTCCAGCACAAGCACAGCTCAGAAAGAGAGGTCTATGAGAAGAGTCCCTTCAACAAAGCAGAAACATCATCAAACACACATCAAGTATTAGTTGAACAAAGCTACTGAGACGTCTCTCAAAGGCAACTGGAGCTGTAAGGCCTTTCATGGGAATTGGGGTCGCACAACATGCTGTTTCAGCATCGCCACTGCAACGTGTGCATGCGCTGTACTCACACAACAGGATAGCCAATGTTAAGTAAGACACATTGTCACATATATGAAAGATGCCATGCTGCTACTTTTTCTGCTGCTTGATACAACAGCATGGTTACATTGTTCCTGGACTCTGATTTAAGGCTTCTCGGATACACAAGAAACCAGTTACGGCGCTCACCTGCTTTTGTGTTTGGTGCTTCGAAACCAATTAGAGAGTATGAAAGTTCAAGAAACCATGCTTCATACTCACAAGAGTGTTAAAAAGACATTCCTCAGCTTTTATTATTTTTATTTTCACCCCACCAATCATTTTACACTAAATCATTTTTCACAAGTCTGGTGAAACGTCCTGAAGAGTGGCTCCGTAAGAAGCATATTAAGATTCTGGAGTGGCCTAGCCAGTCTCCAGACCTAAACCCTATAGAAAATCTTTGGAGGGAGCTCAAACTCCGTGTTTCTCAGCGACAGCCCAGAAACCTGGCTGATCTGGAGGAGGTCTGTGTGGAGGAATGGGCCAAAATCCCTGTTGCAGTGTGTGCAAACCTGGTGAAAAACTGCAGGACCTCTGTAATTGCAAACAAAGGCTACTGTACCAAATATTAACATTGATTTTCACAGGTGTTCAAATACTTATTTGCAGCAGTAACACACAAATAAATTATTAAAAATCATACATTGTGATTTCCGGATTTTTTTTTTCACAGTGGACATGCACCTAAGATGAAAATTTAGACCCCTCTATGATTTCTAAGTGGGAGAACTTGCAAAGTCACAGGGTGTTCAAATACTTATTTTGCTCACTGTACATACACCCAGGGTTAAGAATGAAAGTATGAAAGAAGAAACAAGAGACTTCGATATTCAATATGAAACCAGAAATAAATTAAGCTTGCGCATTTAATGAACAACAGCACAGCATTTTCCAAAGCTTGAAACATATATTTACATGTAAACACTCTAGGGACTTTTATCTCTCTCCATCTCTCACACACCCACCCACACAAACACAGTTCGCTCTGCCCATTGTTATGGAATTATTCCTCTCCGAGTGGCTAAAACTGGATGCGATGCTCTTTGTTCCCGTTTTCTGTTCAGCTTTAAAAATAAGCCTGGGTAAGGTGGATGCGTCGGGAGTGTGTGCAGCTCCGTGCCTTGGTGCAACCAGACTTACACATAGCCCAGAGCTCCAAACACACAAGCACAGCCCCGGATCGCCACGTTCTAATCCCAAACAAAACAGCCAATGGTTAAAGAAAACAAGAAACACCCAGACGGCTAAATCCCATCCCAGTGAGTATCATCATCATCCAGCAATTTCCAGCCAGCAGGGCCAAGCGGCTGTCGTCTGGGTTTGAGTGTTAACGGCTGCAACGCTACGATGGACCTTGCCCTTAATTGCACCCAGCAGGAGGGGCAGCGCCGGGCCGTTATGTGAAGGTCAGGACGGAGATGTCTCTGAGACTTTGCCACTCGCTCTTCACTACTATGAAGAGGCTAGAAGTTTTTTTAGCCCTCTTTTTTAGCCTCTCTTTCTGGTAGGCAGGCAATAAGGACTGTGTTACGAGATGACATCACCTGGTAACAGAGAAAAGGGCCGGAATTCCAACAAAGGGTTTCAGGCAGCTAAGAGAAGTGGCTTCTATGGGAGAGAGTTTCTCTCTCTGGCATGTACTTTGGGTTTTATCACTTGACAGACCTTTTACATGCATAAAAGTAAATAACACACCACATGGAACAGAAAAGCCTAAGAGGCATCATATTTCTCCCCATAAATTTTACAATATGCTCAGAAAAGCAGAACCATGAGTAATGTTTGTTTATGTAATGTTTGTTAGTAACACGCCTAGAGGTCAGTGGTGAGTAATGTTTGTTTATTTAACATTCCGTGTGCATATAAGACGATCCAGATTCATTCCTGTGGGGGTTTTGATGAATGCAGGCATTCATGTGATACAGCAAATGTATTTATTCTGGTCAAAATAATACAGGTGGATGATGACGACATCCCAGAGCGTTTTAGATACGTTTGATATCACTGTTTCTTTATGACGTAAGACGACAGCGGCGTGTTACAATCAGCTGGAATGACCAAAAAGCTTTACTGTCCAATTATTAAAACTACAGACCCACAAAAAACTTTACTACTTGACTTTTGTGTCTATTCAAGAAACGGACTCCTCTGTGATCAGATAGGACTTAGCTGCTTGCAGCCTCATTAAAAACACGATGGCAGTAGCTAAGTGGCCTTTGTCTCAGTGTTTACCAAGCGCGTGCTAAAGAAAGCAAGAAACTGCTTTTGTTTAAAGAACAAGCGACGAATTAGCACATCAGAATAACACAGACTGCATTAGGTCCAAAGAGAGCGATCTGTTCTGTTCCTGGCGATGGCTCTGCTGCTGTATTTTTCCTTCTACACATCCTACGCTTCTCCTGCAGAGTAAATAAATACAAAAGCAAACAGTTTAATGAGCCACTTCTCTCATACCCAAGATATTCAGCAGCTTTTTTTCTTCCCCCACTTTTTTTTTTGGAGAAAGGGGTGTTGTAGAAGGTTAGAGGCCGAAATTGCCAAATAAGGATATGCGCATCCACAGAGACAGAGGAGGAAGCATACAGGGAGGAGAGAAAAGAATAAAGATGAACCCACACACACATCTGGTCTTCAACTGATCAGAACCTGAACACCTCTAATTAAATGCAAATCACAGCAGCGCTCACTGATTAAGAGGTGCACGATCAGAGGAGAGTGATAAGGACTAACGCAGGCCTGTAGTGCTTTCACAGGCTCTTATTTTAGACCCGGCGCTCGCTGCCACGAGGATGGCGCGAGATACACAAACTTCATAAATAGCAAGGAAGGACTGGCAACCCTGCTAACTACAGAGAGGGAGAGAAAGAAAGAGTGAGAGGAACAATATAGAAAACAAAGAAAGAAAGAAAAAAGAAATGAAAGAAAAAAAGAAAGAGAGAAACAGTAAGAGAGAAAGAACCAATAGAGAGAAACAGTAGGAGAGAAAGAACCAATAGAGAGAAACAGTAGGAGAGAAAGAACCAATAGAGAGAAACAGTAGGAGAGAAAGAACCAATAGAGAGATACAGTAAGAGAGAAAGAACCAATAGAGAGAAACAGTAGGAGAGAAAGAACCAATGGAGAGAAACAGTAGGAGAGAAAGAACCAATAGAGAGATACAGTAGGAGAAAAAGAACCAAAAGAGAGATACAGTAAGAGAGAAAGAACCAATAGAGAGAAACAGTAAGAGAGAAAGAACCAATAGAGAGAAACAGTAGGAGAGAAAGAACCAATGGAGAGAAACAGTAGGAGAGAAAGAACCAATAGAGAGAAACAGTAGGAGAGAAAGAACCAATAGAGAGAAACAGTAGGAGAGAAAGAACCAATAGAGAGAAACAGTAGAAGAGAAAGAACCAAAAGAGAGAAACAGTAAGAGAGAAAGAACCAAAAGAGAGAAACAGTAAGAGAGAAAGAACCAAAAGAGAGATACAGTAAGAGAGAAAGAACCAAAAGAGAGATACAGTAAGAGAGAAAGAACCAAAAGAGAGAGAAAAAACCAAAAGAGAGAGAAAAAACCAAAAGAGAGAGAAAGAACCAAAAGACAGATACATCTAGATAGATAGATAGATAGATAGATAGATAGATAGATAGATAGATAGATAGATAGATAGATAGATAGATAGATAGATAGATAAATATCATGCAAGAGAAAGTGGGGAAGAGAAGTAGAAGATGGAGAGAGATGTAAAAGAGGAAAAAGTGGGAAGAAAAAGAGAAAAGTGCAAAAGAAAGGGAGAAGGAATGATAGAGTGTGTGTCAGGCTGTGTCATGTTTCTGAATGAATGAAGAATGTTCTTTGCTGAGTCGTCAGTAAACCTCAGGTTATTATTCCTAATTAAAGCTGAACAATTAAAAATATACCTGAAATATCCTCCATATGAAAATATTAATACACCTCAGTACGACGCTCACCTCTATGCTGCATGCACGCATGTGAAAGAGATCAGGAGAGCGAGAGAAGACGCAGCCAGCACGGCAGAACAAATCAACCCAAGACAAGAAGCAGTGATTGACATGAGCTGGAAAACACTGCTGCATCATATTCACCCTGCTGAGTGGGGAGAGAGAGAGAGCGAGGGAGAGAGAGAGTGAGGGCGAGGGAGGAAAACATGCTGACAAAACCCAAACGGGGAAAAAAAAAAACAGTAAAGTCATCTCCGTGCCGTAAATAGATCAACAATCTCCGGCCTCAGCAAAGCAAATGACGACAAATCAGTGAAAACAGCAACCCTCTGCTCGTCCACCACAGGCCTCATTTCAACTGACAGTGTTTATTACAGATCAGTGTACATTACATTATCAGCAAGTGCTCCAAAACTGGAGCCATTTCCTGAAACATGAGCGCAATGGGCAAGAGAGCAAGAGCACTGTCAAACGACAAGTCCGCTCAGCAAAAAACGAATGAATGGATGGATGGATGGACAACAGCATAGTATATTATGAGGTAAAAAAAAAAGTCTACTTCTGGCTAGAACAGGTTCTCCTACTGACTCTAAACGAAACAATGGGAACGCTTTCACTCTAGTGTGATTTATACAGGTTAAAAACAAATCATTATTACAGAAGTCTTATTAAACACTACCGGCTGCTTTCCCAGACATGGATTAAGCAGAGTATTGGACTAAATTGCAGAGCTAATGGCAAATCACTATTGGAAATTCTTTTTGGGCTCATGTTTAATCTGGATACAGGAAGCTGGCTCTATATGTCTACAACTATCCAGACACTTCTTCCAATTAGCGAATTTAGTCACTTTACAGAAGCAGAGTAAGTGAACACCACTGCTGAACCCGGTCCAGAATTCAACTGTGCACAGACAGAACCTGTGCGATCTCCACAAGAAAGCACTGCCTATAAAACAGAACAGCTGCACCTGAGCCCAAGATCCCCATGCCCAATGCCAAGTGTTGGCTAGCAGGGTATAAGGCCCGGGGCTGCTGAGGAACTGTAATCTCCAGCATGATAAAGCTCTAACACAATTTCACACAGCAATGCGTTTTAGAGATGAGATAATAAAACAAGATGTCTTTACTGTCATTGCACAGTGTACAACCAAATTGAGCAGCAATCCAACAGCACACACAAAAAAGTGCAGAATTGAGAGAGGAAAAAAAAAAAAAAGTATATATAAATATATATATAGCGGCCAGTACAGCGTCATTTGGGCAGCCATGGTTTTATATTTTTTGGATACAATCCAGGTTAGCACCCGAATATCCCTTTCAGATAGCTTCCTCTGCGTCCACAGTTAATCCTGTTGGATGTGGTTCGTCCTTCTTGGTGGTATGCTGACATTACCTGATATCCCGTGGCTCTTGATACAATCACAAAGACTTGCCTGTCTTGGTCACAGATGCGCCAGCAAGACGTGCAACCAACAATGTATCCTGTTTTGAAACTCTGGTATGTTTTCTCCCATAATGTTTTGTGTGCATTGGCCAGTATTTTGAGCAGAACTGTGCTCTTACCTACTGCTAACTGAACCTTCACCACTCTGCTCTTACTGGTGGCAATGTGCATTAATGAAGACTGGCCACCAGGCTGGTCCAATTTTGCCCAGTGAGCTCCTCCCACACTAAAATGACAGGTGTTTCAGTTTGATTGTCCACCCCTGTATGGTATGGGGTACATACATATATAGGACATATATAGTATACTTATATATATATATAATAATATATATATATATATATATATATATATATATATATATACATATACATACACACATACACACACACACTGCCTAAAAAAATATTTAAATATAATAACTTATAAAACTGTATATTCTAAACAGACAATAGACAGGTGAGGTAGCAATAGTTATTGCACATAGAGCCCTTTTCAATCTAGAACAAATCGCCCAACTTTGGTACCTGACCTCATTATTGCTTCTGTGGCTGTATACAATCAAAGCCCTATCACCCGGTGTAATCTAGCTTTTAAAGAAGACTTGAAGCTGTATCTTAAATGAAGCACTAGAGAAGCAAGTGTCTACATACATAGCACAAAGCAAGACACTTTGAGGAAGTGCTGTAGTGTATGTTCAGAGTATGCCGAGACTTTTCTGGGGGGACAGATGGACTTCTTGTTGGCTACAGGATGCGTCTGTGGAAAAAGACGTCAACAAAACAGCAGGAAACTCCACTCCGGATGCAAGGCTTCGCTGCTCAGCATCAACACTCACCTCGCCGTCACTCTGCAACGTCTGGAAACAAACATTGGGCCTTTGTATGTGGACCACGACTCGCTCCAAGAGTTCACTTAACGTCACTTAAGTTTCACATCAGTTCAAAGATGGGGCTGCTAAACCGATCCTACCTACTTACTGTATGTTGTTACAGCGGTGGAAGCATTCGGAGCCGGCGAGGCTTCTGTAAATGTGGATCGCTCCGGGGGAAACCAGTCAAACTTGCTTTAAAAACACGGATCAAATTAAAATGTTCCCACTGAGTGAACAAAGCCCACATGCACTCCCCAAAAACCAGCTCGCACCTGCCAGGTCGCGCTCTTTTGTTTCTGCTGTTTCATTGGCCTTTTTTTTTTTTTTTTTTGATCCTCGGGTTCCAGGTGCACCTGACTCACAGATACCACCGCATTATTAATGCTGCAGTAACACGCCAGAGAACCCGTCCAGGTGTCCCATGCAGGAATGCCAACAATGCTCTCTAAAACAGAACAGTGGGGAATCAGGAAATATCAGGCAACCGTGACATGAGACATATCAGACCCGGTAGAGTGGTTTTGTAACGTAGACCGTGTCGATAAAAACAAACTTGATTTCAACAGATCTCAGGCTGACTGCCGCTTCCTGTGTCCTACAGCAAGAAGCAAACATGGAAAAAAAAAAACCTGACTCATCCATCAAATACCAAGCAGGAGCTGGGAGCAGCAGCAGAGAAGGACGAAACGAACGCTGAGGTTAAAGATGTCGCAGATTTTTACACGGTGACAGTGGAATAAAATGAATAAATTGGAAAATATATACAAACAAAAGTGACTAAATATAAATAATCCTTCAGGCCAAAGCTTTTTACTCTTCCGTATAATAGAGACACACAAGACATTCAAAGATAATCCCCGTGACTCACTTGTTCCATTTTGTCACATACCATTCAATACAAAGGCCTGAGGTGACTAGACCAGCCAGCGTCCAGTGAATAGCAGTACTGTAATCAATTATTCATTCCATGTTACTCCTAAAAAGCCTATCTGCTGACCCACATAGTTGAGCTGATGTGTACAACAGCCTCACTCTCTCTCTCTCGCTTTATTTCTACTGCAGATGAGGGACTACACAGTGTAGGAACACAAACATATCGCCGCTGTCCAATGAAAAACATCTCCATTTTTGTCCCTTTTTACTTTTATGCATCATTTGACCACAGCAGCTGCTCCTGACACTGTGTGAAAATCTCATGATAAATGGACCAAGAGAAATAGCCCAAAAGTGCTTGGAAAGATGTCTGGTTCCATTGACTTCCATTAAAGTTAAATGGGGTTTTTGTCCTCTCCTGTGAAGTTGCTTTTTGGAGATACTTGTTTTTCTTTGGACAGCAACGATATATCAGGTCCAACCATCCCGTTTCTCATAAACTGTTATTGTCTATTATTAAAAACAAAATAAAATGTCCAGAGGAGCTTGTTAGCTTTCACTGCACTTCTTGTGGGTTCGGTTCACTCTCTTTCCGTGCAAAACAGTTTTAGATTTTTCCAAATGTTGCTTCATTTTTGTTGGTTTCAAGCTGTCGTTAGTCAGAGTAGTTGTGCGAATGACACATCGTGGCCAACCCACATACATTTTGAATAAACTCAACCATAATCTTTATTTGCTTTTTTTACATTTCCATTTTGTTAAGTTTGACCCATTCCCAGGTTGATACTAATTTCACATCTTCACTGTTATAAATACAAATAAACCAACATTACTACATAAAATTGTGAGAAAAAAAAAATCAACAGGTTATGAATGTAAAACATGTTCTGCAATAGTCTCTCACCTCTCACCTTTGTCTCCTTCACGCTCCACAGCTTGGATAACTCTAAGGGGCCTGTATTAAGTGAACCCTTGTGTGTACATATGACATTGTCTGTAACAGTAACGCATGGCATGGCATTGTTCCGTGCCTTGTTTGGCTGTTTACTGAACCTTGTTGTACAAATTAAAATAGAAAACAAAAAAACTGAAGATCCTAGAAAGATAAAATGATTCATACATGTTTTTTCATTGAAGGAGCTCAAATGTACCATGTTTATGACCCTACAGAAATAGATGTCCTATGTTAATCAAGGTGGATAGTAATCCAATTTAATAAACACTTATTTCTTTGACAACAGCATCAGGAGTCTTGTAAAATCCTGGACTTCAGCATCAATAACTGCTTTATAGGTGCATCCCTAATACCAGCGTGAGCCAATGCAAATCTATACCTCTCTGCTCAAGTCTTACAATGCCATATCAACATGTTATCAGTGCATATGGGATCTAAGGGACGGAGATATTACAGAAGACAGCATGGTGAAACAACAGCCAGACGGGTAGGTCAGTCAGTTCAGTAGCATTTCAGTGGGCAGCCGGTGGCCTGAGCCACAGTGACCTTTTGACCTTGCCGCGAGAGACCCAAGTAGGCCACACCAGGCTGAGGCAAGCTGAGGAAAGGGTGGGCAGGCTGGAAAACTGATGAACGAGGAAAGAGCAGATGGCTGCACTGACTCCAGCGGAACAATGGCTGCCAGGGAATCCACCGTTGGCCAATCTCTGAGTGGTACAGAGAGCGGGGAAAAAAGGCCAGATGCTCATTTCGGCCTCTGCAGCCTCAGAGAGAGCAAGACGGCAAGAGCAAGGTGGGCAACATCGGAGTATCCCTTGCATATGCGTAGGAGTGTGTGCTCTCATCAGCATGCACACGTGTCTGCAGATTTTCTTTTAATCAGCATCAAACCGCAGAAAGTAAACAAACACAGAGGACAAAGTCCGTTACTGAAGAAGCCAATCAAGGAGTCATCACAACGAATACGGCTGGGTGGAGAGACAATAGCTGCTGAGTATGAATAGCATTTGGGATCTAGGCTTATTATGAAACCAAACAACAGGCTGGAACTTCTTTATCCTACTTTCACTCGCAATCTGCTTCACTTCTGCTCGGATGAAAAATGTAGCAAAAAAAATTCAGCTCAATCCTGCTTACATAATTCACTCGTCTGCATCTTAAGCATTCCACAAACCGAGACTTTAACCACAAAGAGTTCAACACAAGGAGCATGTGACATCTACGCATGGCTGATGGCTTTATTTGAGGTGTAACTCCGGCTTAGTAACAGAGGCATCCTTCGCTGCCCACTAAGTGCTGAAGTGCAAATACTGTACAGTTTTCAAAATTCCTGCATAACTCAACCTTTGGGATTTAAGCAACATCATCCAGAGGGAAATGGTACAGGCTCATTTTTCTGGAAGTAATAGGAACCAAGAGTCACATTACTTACAACGCCAATATAGCCTTACGATTCAAAACCAGTTTAATAGTGCACATGATAATATGATGGTAAATCTTTGGGTGCTGTTTTAACACCCTACACATGCCTTTCCACCATGGATCCGTTTCGGCATCTTTGGCAACAGATTTATAAACATTTCATGTAATGGTTTTTTGTAAGATAGCTTTTGAAGCCACTTAACTCATTAGCCGTCTGGTTACTATCACCACCACACATTAAAACACATAACATGGGTTATATCCAAAAGATATATAACATTTTGGAAAATCTGTGGAATACCCCTTTAAAGTTCAGTTCCCATTTATTTACTCAAATGGGGCCCAAGCCATTTACACCAACACAGAGACAGTGGAGCTGCTGAAGTATCAGCATCATGTCTTCCAGTATTATTCATAGCCTTTTCTATTCTTCTCTGGATTCAATTCAAGCAGCAGCTTTGATGCAGTCTCCCTCTCACACACACGACGCAGAGCTGGGTGCTTGTCCCATTATGTTATCCAAGTCGTATATGGAAGCACAGCGCTGCGTGCCCAAGGCTGGGGTGAAGTCTGGAGCTGACGCTGAGCAAAAGCTCTTCCCAGCGGTGCTTAGATTCATACGGCATGCTCAAAAAGTCACTCTGAGGGCGGCTGAACCAGTGACAGGTACATTACCTTCTGCAAAACTGCATTGCTCGCCAAAACAAATGCATTTCGTCGCTACTCGGAAAACCCAAAGCTGTAGTTTATGGATCTAGGGAATCTATGAGGTAATGCCATCCTGTCGAGATCTGGTGATGGGTGAATTTCAGCTTGACACAGTGACTCCTCACTAGGGACTGGGAATGCGAAGGAGAAGAAGAAGAGTGCAAGAAAAGAAAAAGAGGAATCATAAATCAACCTGTACGTTACAGAACCTAATACTAAAGCTTTATCTAGAGGACAGTGGGCTCCTTTCACCTCCTTGAGATCCATCTGCTGCTTTATTTGCACCCTACCCCCAGGCCATAAAACCCCTCTCGGGCCAGAAGTCACACCGTATTCGTCAGCAGTACTTGCCGCTAACTTGTGTCATCTACCGGACCGGGACGTCATCCCTCTTGGCCCTGGGCCAGCGTGTCTTAATGCAGGGTCATTATAATGTGCAGTGTACCAGGCCACTCCAGAGGCAGCACAGGCCAAAGGGAGAAAGACACAAGGAGTCAGAATAGCTATGAGCTAACTATGGCTTTGCAAAGATTGCAAACTAAGCACACACACTCGTTAAAACGTCGCTTCGCAGCAAATCACCCGTCCGTATACAAGCCTGTTATGAAACGTAACCGAATACTCCAGCATACAACACGACCTCTGAGCACGGTAAACAATGACGAGAGAGTCAGCCATCTCCGTATTCAGTGCTGTCTACAGCTTCAAAGCAGTCTGAGGGTTTAAATAAAGCGTCCGGTCCCTGCAAGGTGCGAGACAAGATACGTGCCTGAACTCATCCCAGCAGAGGCCGTACTACAATGGCTTCAAAACTAAAATTCAAGCAACGAGTGAAAGCGGTGGAAGTTCAGAGATCTCCAGAGATCGATGCCCAAGGCAACATCGTAGGAATGAACACGGTGCCAGTTCCTCCAGTCCCAAAACTGTTGTTTTGTTTAAAAAGCAGCTCTTAATGGACAACAGCACAGCAGAGTGAGCGAAATCCCCAAACTCATTACGCGTAATAAACATGATTTGCACATCATCCAATAAAGAAACGCATTTGGGTGATGGTAGTGGGTGTTATAGCAGATATCTGAGGGCACAAAAACCAAAATCTTAGCAGGGCGACGGCAAAAACTGTTAACAAAGGCAAATTGCGCTGAGGTTACTGCAGTTGTTTATTTCCCAGCAGCCCTTAGTTGTTTATTTCCCAATAGCGTTCAATAGAACTTGTGAATACTTAAGACGAAGGGAGGACTGACTTTGCCGGGGGGGCTGACCTGCATCAAGACAAGATGATGTCCATATTTTGACCCTCCAATCTGTGCAAATAAACTCTGATGCTATCACCGGCGCTTGACAAATATAGATTTTGTCATGTGCGTTAGCCCATTTTTTTTCTGTTCCATTGAGGGTCCAGCCCTCTTGTGATGGAGGTTATGAAACAGGTTACAAAATGCAATGCGTCCCTTACACCGTGGGTGGCTGGCTGATTCTGTCCTCAGCAAATTCTTAAGGCCTCCAGCCTGCTCCGAAAGGAATTATGCAACCGAGATCAACATTAAGAAAAAAAAAAAACGGTCTGGGCATGAATAACTGCCATAACCTGCGGGAGGCGGATGAGTTTTGTAAGGAAGAGAGAGAGAGAGAGAGAGAGCAGGAGGAACAGGACAGGGCATCTGGGAGGCTCACAGTCGTTTCATCACCAGGCAGGCAGTGAATCCCCCTCTGTCCCTCCCTTCAAGTCCCACTCTGTCTCCCTGGGCCACACTGCTGTCCAATTAGTCAGCGAGAGCAATCGGCCATTCTCCAGTCTCCACCAGAAACCCACCGAAAGGCCAACACTTCCAGTCCAATAAACCTTCTCTTAAAACTTGTTCACCACGCTTAAATCAACTTTGAGTCACACTTTCCAAACATTACGCGGGGCAGCACAAAAAGGAGAGACCGCGACGGCAGAGCACAGTCACCGCGGAGGAGTTTTACTGCATGGCCTGATGCAGACCAATACGCTAGTGCTGCTAGAGCCAGCATCCACTTCCACTAATTAAACTGCAATTCATTTAGTGTGAGCAGCCAATAACATATTAATTACAGAAGGCCAGGTCAGCAGGAAAGAGACTGCCTGTTTTGTTGTTTCAGGCTTACTTTATTCCACAAACGCTCTCAGGACTTGCAAAAAAGCAACAGCACCGTTACATTTCTATAACAATATTCTATAATAAAAGCTTGTGGCTGAGAAGACGCTACAAGCAGAACTGACGGTTTTGGCACAGTCAATCATTTTTCAGATTTTTGCATGGCCCGCATCTGTTTCTTCTCTTAAGCTGCAACCATAAAACTGTCAAAACTCAATGGAAATATATTCATTTCAGCGTGTCAACTCACTCGTGTCTGTGTTTTCCTAAAGTTAGCAACTTTAATGAAGGCTTAGCCTATTAAACAACCGTCACATCCTGTGTCACTGACAAGCCAATTTCCTGTAGAATCTGACTATAGTCAAATACGTGTAAGCTAGGGCTGCGAAATATATCATTCCCCGTCGTCATCATGTGTGCATGTGCAATACTGTCAGGTGAGACAAATAAAATAGGAGATTTCAGTCAACAACCTTTTAGATGCTTGATACAAAAGGAAAACGTGCACAGCCCCTAGGCCGATTTTAGGCTACTGGGATAGACGTTGAAGAGCAGTCTCGTCGCTCACCTGCTTTTGTATTTGATGCACTGCAATGGTTTATAAAGCATTAAAGTTCCCGAAAACATGTTTATTGTTGTTGTTGTATTTTTCTCCACCCAATTCTTTACAACAAGTAAGGTTTTTAATCATGTTGTTTAAGTGGTAACAATTCCACACTTTCTTTTTCCATATTGCACTGTATATCACAGGGGAAACAGCAATATCATTTATTTCCAAAATCATGCAGATCTAGTATAAGGCTTTTGCACTAGCAAAACAAATTATTCATGTTATCTGAGATCTTACTGGGTAACTCAGTGCTGAGGCCCATTCTCAAACTGGTCTGCCCAAAATGAAGCTTTCCTCTACATTCAAAACCTACAATATCTAAACTCATGTCTATCCCTAACCCTAGTGTAAAGGACCTTACAGAAAGACTTCCTAATAAACTCCTGGTAGGTGGATTTGTGTGTTTGTGACAACTGAAGAACTCCGTCAACACTGTTAAGAGTCACATTCAACATAAGAAAATAATCAAACATATTAAACATTTCTTTCATCAGGTCTTAACCACCGCTTCAAATCATACTGCCTTCTCACTCGCCTTCAGCAATACATCCGCCAAGCTTTCTGTTTTTCCTCCCACTTTCCCTTTACTTCGGCCTGCCAAATAACACACAGGGTAATATTTGGGGAGGAGAATAAAGGGTAGATCTAAAAAATAAATAAATAAATAAAATAGAGAGACATAAAAGCCTAAGGGAAAGAATAGATCCTGCCGTAATGCTGCTTAGTGTGTCAAGCTTTCAGCCCATGCTGCGTTCATTATTTCTGTGCATCACACCATACATTAAGTTGCAGCACTCACTGCTGCTGCTCGTAATTCAATGGCCTCTAGGGATTTAACATAATGATATTAGTGCTGGTAGTGACTGCAGTATATTCACTCTACGCAGAGTTTACAGGTTCATGTTAAAGGACCGGCACAGAGTGACGTCAGTGTAATTAAATAAATAACTAAGCTAGCTTATAAAGACACTGGCATATTAGAACCAACATAAATACAAAAACCAGCATACCTGTTATTCTTATCATATTCGACATTTCTTGTATGCGCCTATTTGCCATCCTAACTTACAATGAAGCAGGCTGTTATTGTTTACTAACCTTTTAAGACTGATATATGTAAATCAGAACGGTTCTCATTGGCTGCCCTGTATTGAGCCTCACTCAAAAAACTGAAACACTGCCTAGAATTTAAATAAGTGGGTGGAGTTAAATGCCTATAAGCTGAGTAAGTGGAAATGAGTTGGCATTTGTTACATCACAAAAAAGCAAATTCAAATTAGACTGGATTGCATTTATGGAGCGGGCATTCCAAGACATTCTTTTTCCTGAGATGTGCCCTTGAATGTATATAGATCTATACTGACGCCAGCACAAACGAATTGAATATTGCACCATTAGGGATCAGATCTATTATGACATGTTTGGTGCAACACGGCCGGCGAGAATAAAACCTTACTCGACTAGATCCAACCTCCATCTCTGAACTCTACCTTTAATGAAACAGCCAACGCTAAAAGTGGATTTTGCACACCCTTGGGCTCGATTTCTTCATGGTTACCCATTGCTGACCACGCGCCGTTATACCCCCACATCGGCCGGTCAAAACTGATTAACTGATGTGTGGTACATATATGCAGCGCTGCGGCCCAAACAAGCTGTTAACGAGCTCTCAGTGATACTGTTTGACAGACCCAAGGCTACGAGGCCAAGCCAGGCTCTTTAGAACGGCCAGGATTAGAGATGAGCCATAACCACGCGTGCAGGCTGCTCCAGCACAACATTGCAACGTTTAGAGCTGGCTGTCCTGCGCTTACTGCGGTTCTCTGTGGGATATAAACAAACAGCACAACAGATGTAACAGCAGGAAGTAAACCAAGCCATAAATGTACATTGTCCAGCCAGACCAGCCCCTCAGGCAGTGTGCAGTAGCAGCCTTTGTCTCCAGAGTGAATTGAGCAGCCCATGTACAAGCTGTCCGCTGAAACCGAAACGGCAGCGTTTAATAACAAGAGCCGAGTGACAACATAGGGGTCTCAGTGGTCAAATACACAAAACCACAAGTGAAAACGCCTGCTCAGGACGAACGCCAAGAACTCAAACCAAAACCTTGTATGACTGGAAGCTGAGGTTTTAACTAAACGGGGAAAAACAAATACTCCAGAGTGCAGAAAGTAAATGGCTGTGCTCCATAATTTGCTTTGCTCCGCTACTACCAATCCTAGTTATGCGCAATGGCAGCTCTGTCATGACGTGTGCACAGCAGCATCTCTATTAGAGCCTAATATGAGATCACAACACTTAGGGCACATGTGACTAAGTCTGCACAGACAGCATGAGTTTGTGTAAAGGCATCCGAGCTGAGTGGCATGTGCAGTGACGGAGCACAGCAACCATCCAGCCAGCAGCCACTGGGATCTTAATACAGGAGGTCTGCATGCTCTCAAGCCGAGGCTGCTCACCGATCTTTCAGCTGCACTCAGCATCCACACAAATAAGTTTAGCACACGGCGGTTCCATCTTTCAGCAGGTGCTGCTCAGTTAGGCTGACCATCAGTGTTGATGGGGGTTCAATGAGAAACTAGTAAACTATAAAGAGGAATAAGACTGAGAAGACAGATGGACACTGATCTCTATCATCATGTTAAGCAAGTCTCCTATTGTATTTACTTATTCCACACACATACATATACATACACACACACACACACACACACACACACACACACACACATACATACATACATACATACATATATATACGTATGTATATCACTCCCAGGAGGATAATTATATAGAGGCATCTGCAAAATAGCATGCTTCTATTTTTGTACTTTTAGGCTATAGGTGTTATACATAATGACAATAATTAAAAAAAAAACCGAATGTATCGTCTATATGCATATACACGCATAACAACTATAACAGACCAGCAAAGTCAACCAGACATAGAACAGGTGCAGAACTCTACTCAGTCCAAAACTGAGACTCTGGGTTACTGGTTAGCACAGGCAGCACTCACTACAGCAAATGTTTCCTCTACATTATTAGAGTTTAAGATCTCATATTAATAGTAGGAATTAACATAAGGACCTCCCCAGGTAAGTACATCGACTTAATTTAATAAATATCAGGATGACAACAAAAAATGATGTGCAGTGCTGATGCTCCAGCCTAAGAGCACCATCAGTAGCCACCTGCAAGCCTCTGCTCCCTTTAAGGAAGCATGCGTGTCCACCCTGCATTTAATAAACATTATAAACCGCACGTGTAAGCCTGCACTGAACACTGGCTGTAAACGACACGTGAAGCGCATGTAAATATTGCACTGAAAGTGCGCGTGATCGCCGGACATACAACTACAGCGTATACGGTGCGCTCCGTGCTGCGTTTAAAGTGCTGCAGCGCTCAGAATCGTGAGCGCGAGGCCGCGGCGTGCCAGACTCCCACGGCGACGGTTTTACAGCCCCGCAGCCCCAGAGTTACACTCACACACTCCGGGCCTCGCAGGAGGAGCTGCATTATGACAGCACGCGCGGCCACCACACACACACACACTCAAGCACAGAGCGCGTATGAGGTCTCTGTCATTACGAGCAAACCGGGAAATCCATTCAAGCACACCGGGATCCGCAGCAACAGCAGCAGCAGCAGCAGCAGGCGCGTTCACAGAGAAACACGCTGGTTCGTGAACGCGCAAGCAGGCACATAACGCTGTTAGGCTGCGGCGGAGAGGTTGTGCGTTTATAAATCAGAGAGCGAAAGAGAGACATAGTTACATAAACGCGGGCTCACCCGGAACACGAGCGAAAATTAATCCGTGTGCGTGAAGGCAGAGCGGCAAAAACCCCGGAGATAAACACGGCGATACTTACTGCGGACAGGACGGCGGTCGGTAGCGCTCGAGCTCAGGGCTGAGGAGCAAACCCACCGGCCTCCATCAGGACGAAGTTCAATAAAGCGCTGCTGAGGGGAAGCGAGAGGCTGAGACACAAATACACATACACACAAATACACACATTCACACACACACCGGGGTCGCTCGACGGCAGAGAGCCACGTGGTTGGAGAAACCCATTCTCATTGGTTCACGCATGAGATGAGCACGCCCACGAGCAGGAAGCTCGGATTGGAGGCTGAAGGCGTAGGAGGGAATCTGATTGGTCGGAGACATGAACGGCTGCTTGTGCGGCTCGGACTGTTCAGTTTACAAAATGTAAAGTGGCTGGTTTTATAGCTGTAAAGTCCAGACGGGGCGGTTAGCTAGCGCAGCCAAACACTTCAGTTTAATGTTGTATGTCCAAAAGCTTCCAGAAACCCTTCTCAGCTAGTGCATTTTAAAGTGTGCCCAGTAATGCGTGTTGTTTAATCTCTATACCCTGATACAAAAACAGCTTGTGTTGCTTTTGTTGTGTTTTGCCGCGGGTATACAGGTTAGCTAGCATGACCAGCCCGTATAAACCAACACAGTTCAAAAGCATTTTCAATAGAGGGGAACGTGCTGGAGCGGCTGTGCACTGGCACCTGCTAATGCAAAGTGTCTCTGTCATGAACCTGGATTCATGATTCCAAAAGTTTTTGAAAAAAAATTCAAAAATGTGTTTTTACTGAACAATGGGGCTCTGTCATGAATATTTATTAATTTGTTATTTTTTATTTATTTATTGCGACATTCATTTGCTAGCCCGCTGGTTTATAACATACCCTCTCACTGACGCATCTAATTCAGTACTTCAGACTGGATTTCCTTTGTTCTTTAACTACATAATATCTAAAATTAAAGGGTCTCTGTATTAAAAAGCATTTTTTAGTAATATTAAACTTTCCTCATATTCCCGACAAAGTACCTTTACAGGCAAAGGAAAACAACCATTTGCCGTTTTCAGGGTTGATATTAATGGAAAGGTTGGGTTTTTTTCATCCATTTGGACTTGGTATGAACATCAATAAAAACTGATACACTAGGTTTAGTTCACTAGGTTTATCAGCAATTATATATTATGTATATAGTATGCTTGTTTTCTACTAATATGCTTATAATCATGTGTGTAACTATATTATTAGACATAGCTCCAGGTCCATGAGATATAATAACACCACAACTTATTTACGTATACCAAATACTGTATACCGTAGACCAATTATTAATTAAATCATTTACTCATCTTCTAAGTCACTTTTTCTTCTGGGCTCCAGCACCCAATGGATAGAAGGCCCCGGGCAGGGCACCAGTCCATTGCAGTGCAGGCATGCACAGTCATTCTTATCTTCAATTCACCAGACAGCATGGGCTTTAGACTGTAGGAGGAAACCGGAGCACCTAGAGGAAGCCCACGCAGACATGGGGAGAACATGCAAACTCCATACAGAAGTCCTTTCTCCCCATGTTCTCCCCATGTCAGATGTCAGATGTCTCAATTCAAACCCAGGCCCCTCTTGCTGTGGGGTGATATTGGTACTCACTGCACCACTGTCCAGACTAATTATGAATATTGTATATGATCTCTTGTTGCCTAAAACCTTGTGTCGTTCCAAGAGAAGAAAAATCTCTTTAAAGTTTAGAATAATTCAATTTGTGTCCATTCTCCTTTCACTTGTCAATCAACACAAAACAACGACTGAATTAAAGACATGTACAAGGGTTTGTCCTGCCAACAGCAAGACTGTCATGAATATTACATTGTTATTGGTTTGTTTGCATTTCAACAGAATAATTGAATGCGTTTAAATAAGATTTAATAATTTAAAGCATGGATATACAAAGATTTAATGATAAGTATATCAAAACCAGATATAATACTACAACAGGGTTATTGATGCCTCATGGCAATGGCTGGCTTTCAGTTGAGCAATCTCATTTGACAAATCTGAATATGCTACACCAGTCAGCAAAGACATATATAAAATGGTCATTATGTAATACACAGCAATGACTTGTTATAAATGTAGCTCTATGGTGAATATGAAGAACTCCTGCCAGAAATCCTCACAGTTTATATTCATTTAGCACCGGGTGTCTAGAGCATCTGTACTGTAGTAAAGCTGTCTAGAGGATTCATGCGCAAACGCAACAGCAGGCTAGCGTGCTATAGTGTCCTTTTGTGTGTTTCTCCTCTTTACATCTTTTATACCCTTAATGTGATTTTCATAGTTCTTCCATAGAAGTGCCTTAGGGGTGCTTTAATTTTTAAGAGCTTTTCATTTAATTCTTTTTTTATAGCTTTCATAAAGCCTGATGGCTTTAACAGATACACATACAGCAGCATGGAGAGTGATGTCACCTGCTGACATTATTCATAAGAAGGCATACAAAACCCCACTAAACCACACGTAGCAATGGCTTGCCTTTCGAGTGAGGGTAATAAAAGGAAGATTAGTTCATTCATTACCTTCAATTGAAACATATACTGAGGTTCTTTCAACCGCCTAGGAAAGAGAAGGTGACCCCACAGTCATTGAATACTTCTTTGCAACATGTATTATATAGCCAGTGGAAATCCCTTCCATTGTACAGAATTTGTAATTTATATGGCATAAATGATGTACCTCTGGGTAAAAAAGCTATTTCTGTGAAACCATTATTTAACTGACAAGTTATAGACAAAAGACCTTTAATGCTTTGGCTGGCCAACTTGACAGTATTTTGTAAACTTGTAAACAGGTAAGTGTAATGTGTTAGTGTACTGTAAGTAGTGTGTTGGTATACAGTAACTCAGTAAGTGTAATGTGTTAGTGTACTGTAAGTAGTGTGTTGGTGTACAGTAACTCAGTAAGTGTAATGTGTTAGTGTACTGTAAGTAGTGTGTTGGTGTACAGTAACTCAGTAAGTGTAATGTGTTAGTGTACTGTAAGTAGTGTGTCGGTGTGCAGTAACTCAGTAAGTGTAATGTGTTAGTGTACTGTAAGTAGTGTGTCGGTGTACAGTAACTCAGTAAGTGTAATGCGTTAGCATACTGTAAGTAGTGTGTTGGTGTACAGTAACTCAGTGAGTCTAATGTTTTAGTGTACTGTAAGTAGTGTGTTGGCGTACAGTAACTCAGTAAGTGTACTGTGTTAGTGTACTGTAAGTAGCGTGTTGGCGTACAGTAACTCAGTAAGTGTGATGTGTTAGTGTACTGTAAGTAGCGTGTTGGCATGCAGTAACTCAGTAAGTGTGATGTGTTAGTGTACTGTAAGTAGTGTGTTGGTGTGTAGTAACTCAGTAAGTGTAATGTGTTAGTGTAGTGTAAGAAGTGTGTTGGTGTGCAGTAACTCAGTAAGTGTACTGTGTTAGTGTACTGTAAGTAGCGTGTTGGCGTACAGTAACTCAGTAAGTGTGATGTGTTAGTGTACTGTAAGTAGCGTGTTGGCATGCAGTAACTCAGTAAGTGTGATGTGTTAGTGTACTGTAAGTAATGTGTTGGTGTGCAGTAACTCAGTAAGTGTAATGCGTTAGTGTACTGTAAGTAGTGTGTTGGTGTACAGTAACTCAGTGAGTCTAATGCGTTAGCATACTGTAAGTAGTGTGTTGGCGTACAGTAACTCAGTAAGTGTACTGTGTTAGTGTACTGTAAGTAGCGTGTTGGCGTACAGTAACTCAGTAAGTGTGATGTGTTAGTGTACTGTAAGTAGCGTGTTGGCATGCAGTAACTCAGTAAGTGTGATGTGTTAGTGTACTGTAAGTAGTGTGTTGGTGTGTAGTAACTCAGTAAGTGTAATGTGTTGGTGTGCTGTAAGTAGTGTGTTGGTGTACAGTAACTCAGTAAGTGTAATGTGTTAGTGTAGTGTAAGAAGTGTGTTGGTGTGCAGTAACTCAGTAAGTGTAATGTGTTAGTGTGCTGTAAGTAGTGTGTTGGTGTACAGTAACTCAGTAAGTGTAATGTGTTAGTGTGCTGTAATTAGTGTGTTGGTGTACAGTAACTCAGTAAGTGTAATGTGTTAGTGTACTGTAAGTAGTGTGTTGGTGTACAGTAACTCAGTAAGTGTAATGTGTTAGTGTACTGTAAGTAGTGTCTTGGTGTGCAGTAACTCAGTACGTGTAATGTGTTAGTGTGCTGTAAGTAGTGTGTTGATGTACAGTAACTCAGTAAGTGTAATGTGTTAGTGTACTGTAAGTAGTGTGTTGGTGTGCAGTAACTCAGTAAGTGTACTGTGTTAGTGTACTGTAAGTAGCGTGTTGGCGTATAGTAACTCAGTAAGTGTGATGTGTTAGTGTGCTGTAAGTAGCGTGTTGGTGTGCAGTAACTCAGTAAGTGTGATGTGTTAGTGTACTGTAAGTAGTGTGTTGGTGTACAGTAACTCAGTAAGTGTGATGTGTTAGTGTACTGTAAGTAGCGTGTTGGTGTGCAGTAACTCAGTAAGTGTGATGTGTTAGTGTACTGTAAGTAGCGTGTTGGTGTGCAGTAACTCAGTAAGTGTAATGCGTTAGTGTACTGTAAGTAGTGTGTTGGTGTACAGTAACTCAGTATGTGTAATATGTTAGTGTGCTGTAAGTAGCGTGTTGGTGTACAGTAACTCAGTAAGTGTGATGTGTTAGTGTACTGTAAGTAGTGTGTTGGTGTACAGTAACTCAGTAAGTGTAATGTGTTAGTGTGCTGTAATTAGTTTGTTGGTGTACAGTAACTCAGTAAGTGTAATGTGTTAGTGTGCTGTGAGTAGTGTGTTGGTGTACAGTAACTCAGTAAGTGTAATGTGTTAGTGTGCTGTAAGTAGTGTTATGTTGTACAGTAACTCGGTATGTGTAATGTGTTTTGAACTTTACTCCACTATATTATGGCCAAATCACGTTCAGGACAGAGCTTGGTTGTAGCTAATAGAAACTGTTCTCCTTGTGTTCTGTGCTTATGATCATTTAGATTAGATTAAAAGTCTTGTTGCAGAAATGATAATAGAACATTAGAGCCATGATAAATCATGCTGGGTATTGTTTTTCGTCCAGCTCTATGGTAAATATTAAATATTAACACATTTTGAATTTGATTCGAGCAACACACTCACACAACAGCTGGCCTAGGGGCAAAATAGGAGTGAGAAGTTTTTTGGAAATTCAAGTTACAGTGTTTCATTGCCTTCCATAATAACCAAGTGAGAAAGAGAATTGTCAAACCGATCAAAAGAACATTTCTCCATGCAGAGATTCACATCCTTTACCATCTACTGTCCATAAAAAAAGATTCAGGAAATCTGGAGAAATCCTCTGAATAAAAGTCTTAAGACACCACTGCAGCATGTGCTTGACCTTCAAGTCTTCAAACAGCATTACATGAGAAACCGTCATGCTACTGTGTTAAATATAGCCACATGGGCCCAGAAGTACTTTGGCAAACTGCTGTCGCCTAGGACAGTCCACTGCTGCATCAAGAACTGCAACTTGAAACTCTATTATGCAAGAAGAAAGTCATTTGTCAGTTCCATGCAGAAATGGCGCTGAGTTCTCTGGGCCCGAGAGAAGCTCTGAAAGACAGGGGGGATTAATTTGATATGTTTATTCTGTCAGTGTAGTCATATCTCTAAGAGTCTACTAATCCTAGAATGGTCATCTTACAATGTTTTGTACTTTTCAATGGCTCTCTATAACTGGTACGTAACCATGACGCTTCTTGTGGTGGGGGTGAGCTGAGGGCTGAAGTTGGGAATTTCAGTGACTATAAATCAACAGGTCAGATGAGCCTACGTTTCAGCTTGTTTTTAGAAAAAACTGATGTTAAATTCTCTGATCAAAAGACAAGACTTCTATCAGCAAACAGTACAAATCAGGGCCTATGCCACTGTTGATGTGCATATGCATGAACATACCACTAATGCAGAAGTGTATATTAGGATTTCAGAGAGACACATGGTGCCATCAAGATGATATTTTTTCCTAGGACGTCTATGGTTTCTTCAGCAAGACAGTACCCAGCCTTATTCTGCACACGCTACAACACCATGGATTCATAGACAATGCATTCATGTGCTTGGCTGATCTACTTGCAGTCCAGATCTGTGTCCTTTAGAAAATACATGGCACATCATGAAGAGGAGAATCAGGTAACAGTGACTGCTGAAGTCTTGTGTCACGCAAGAACAGGAAACAATGGTAACGCTTTACTCGGAGGGTGTCTGCATATTATGTTATCTTACTGAGTGACATTTTTCAGACTTCATTTATTATTTTGAGAAACTATATCAGTTTTAGTGAAATGTCTCATTTAAAGACAGGCAAAATATAAATCACCCGACTTTACCACTTTAAGCAGAAAGTGCTTTGACACTTTGGCCCTTCGTACTTTTTATGAATGTTAATTTAAACATTTAAATATTCAGGAATGACTTATAAAGAATCTATGTAAGACGTAATGAGTCTGTCATTTAGAACCCCTTTAATTTAAAGTGTTACCAAAAAATCCTATTTGCAAAACTTCCACAATTAGTATACTCAGTTCCCAATCAATAAAAGGTGTGATTGAATGGACAGGTGATGTAACACAATGTAAACATGTCTGTGTCACAACTTTCTTTGGGTGTATTTCTGGGGTCATATTCTAAGTACATTTGTATTTACAAAATCTAATTCAGTTGGTCAGTGAAAACAATTTACGGGATGGCCTAGTTTTTCCAGAAATGGGGTTTGGGTATAAGATGCGTGAAAATGGTCTGGGCCGAATAAACACATCATCTGCTGGTGTAATATAGCTTCAGTGATGCTGGAATGATGTTCCATTGGCCTGTCCAGTCTCTGAAACAGAAAAAAAAACCCATTAGGTTTTCTCATTTTACCTTCAGACGGCTCATTCTATTTCTCCATTTGTTTTAAACCATGTTAATTAATGAATGCCTCGTTGTCCTCTGTTCACATGCAGTGCAGAAGGCATTATGTATTCTGCCTGTAACTAGGGTAGTCCATTGAGCCGTCAGCCCCGACCAAATTAGAAAGAGAGGGAGGAGAAATCAATAGTGCATATGTTTTTTAGGAGAGCACTGTTTATTGATCCGGCCATGCTGATATATCAAGGGCGAGGATTAGAGGCACGTAAGTGTGTCAGAGAACAGCTAAAGTTTGAAAAGTTAGCTGTCTCACTCCCCCTCACCTTGAGGGCTTAGGGTTAAGTCCCAGTGCTCTGCCAACAGGTAAACCAGAATCTCTCTCTCTCTCTCTCTTTCTCTCTCTCTCTTTCTCTCTCTCTCTCTGTCAGCCTAAACCCCTAGAAGTCACAGCTGCTGACAGATATTTATATTTCAATAATAAAAGCATATTCTGGATATGACAGACAGACAGACAGACAGACAGACAGACAGACTGACTGACTGACTGACTGACTGACTGACTGACTGACTGACTGACAGACAGGTAAATAGATAGATAGATAGATAGATAGATAGATAGATAGATAGATAGATAGATAGATAGATAGATAGATAGATAGATAGATAGATAGATAGATAGAATCGCATCAGTGCAGAATAAGATGCATTGAATGTAAAGTAGACCCAACCCTACTGTACTAACCCCACTGCCCAACACAAAATGAAGCAAACAACATGCAGCCATAAACTAACAAACAATTACACTAACAATAACAAATCTCTCTTCTACAGGGCGCATGGTGCCCCCTGAGAGCCTCTATGCATGGCTCTTTTGCATTACTACACTTCCCAAACTGCAATGGCAGAACAGCCAGTATCAGAGTGAGATATCTGATAAAAGCACAACTAAAATAATATGAAATAAACTGAAAAGTCAGTAAAAAAAAAGAAAAGTCCTTTGAGAACTAGTTATACGATAAAGAGAACGCTAATGGCCAGTTCTGTTATAGCTAACAGATGTATATGTTGGCTACCATTGAACTGTGATGGAGAGATGATTACACTGTCTCAGACTCCCTGCTGTGAATGGCTTTGGCATCGCTGCGGATTGAACTCACACCACAACAAAACATCATTCCAGACCTCCAAGGGTTACTATCTCCCTCTCTTTGCCTAGGCCCAATCTTATCTCACTGAGCCAAAAGACATTTGTTGTATTGCAGGTAGGAACTGTCCTTTCCCAAAACAAGCAGCCACTCATTCCCATCTCCTGAAAACCTGCCAGCGAGGAAATGAGGAAAATCACAAAGCTGGCCTGAGATCGTTTTCATTAACCATTGCCCCAGTCCCTCTGTCACACCTGTCACAGCTCACAGATGAGCAGCGTTCTTATGATTTCTTGCTGAAAGAATGAAAGGAATGCAGGCAAGTTTAAGAAAGTCTTATGAGCAGTTTTAAAAATACGGCGCTTCACGTACATATCATAACACAACATAGCCTAATATGAGAGCGAGTCAGTCATTAAAGCACTGAAAGGCCATTAGCTCGAGGTGAAAATGTTCCCAGAATGTCTTTCAGCGTGATAGGCAGATTGTAAGCAAAATTACAGCATGTTGCGTCACTGTGTTGACAGTGAAAAGTCTGGGATTGATGTTTTAAGTATCAAGAACTACTGGTCCATAAATATTTGTTTCCGTTGTCTAGGCTGCGTTTATTCCGAGCCTGGTAGAGTGTGCCAAACAGTATATGTCACTGAAGAGGAGGTAGAGGCTTATGATGACAAAGATCCACATTCATCAGTCCAGATAAATCCTTCCAGTTTATCCTGAGTGGAACATTTGAAGGCTTGTTTTCTTTTAATAGGAATCCATTAAACAATAATATCTTAGCTGATGTCATACCGTTATAATGACATCATTTAAAGCGTATGAGCATGGCCTAGCACAGTTAGACAAGCAGAAATTGAATCTGAATCTGCTACACTTCAGCATGAATGAGCTCATTATCAATAATGTTCATGCATGTTTGGATGATTTTGGCACCAGCTTTCTCACTCATTTAGGAGAGACGATCCTGAGTTTCGCAAGCTCTTCCTAGAAGCAATGTGTTGTGAAAAGAGCTCTTCATTCATCCTACATGAGCCTCCTGAGTGTTTTCCCCAAATACAGAACCTTGTAAAAAACGGCTTCCTCTCAATATATTAAAGGAGCTAGGATCGTGCTTTTCCCTCCGCTGCTAAATATAAACATGCCTCTCTCAGGTGGGGGGTGAGGGTGCGCAAGGTGACCGTGTGCAGTAAAACATACAGTGTTTTTTTTGGAGAGAGAGTGCCACCCTACTGCATCATTGATGGAGGGCAACGAAAGGGACAGAGTCATCCTCTGGACCCCGGGGAGAGGAAAATAACAGTCTGCTCCTGAAAGCTTTTCCCTTTTACACGAATAACTCTAGACATGCCCTTGAGAGAATCTAAAATCACTCTGCATATTCAACAGCACCAACCATCTATTCCAACGCCCCTTTGGTGTTTTTTATTTCCGGTATTAAAGCTGCACAGAAACGTTCATCTTTCAGCCTCTCCCACTTTGCCTGCTAGTGTGCTTTGCTTGGGCCTTTTTATATACAGTAGTATTCACAGTAAGCTAGGCCACTGTTACATATAAATTTTATTTCAGGAAATGTTTGTAAGGAGTGAATAACCATAAGAGGAAAGTATATCAAATTATACTCATCATCAAGAATTCGCAAATTCTTAAAAATTTGTTGCACCCAGAGGACTCAACAGCCATGATGGTGGACATTCTGTTAGTTCCAGCACCACTGGCAGATGATTGCACGACACAGGACTACATACACACAGACTGTGATGACGACTGCCCTTAACACCACGTCAACATCACCAAAGACTGCAATGGTGTCGTGCCAGAATGTCATAGAATGATTATGAATGGCAGCAGGTCACCTTCAGTGATGAGACAACCAATGAATCCGTGTGCAGAGATGAACGGTTCAAAAGGCCTGGTGTCGTTCCACCTCCATCCCTACAGTAAAATCAGCAGGAACTGTGTGAGAATGTTCAAGGATGGATTATCACAGGACACCATTAGGACACAGTACACTCTGTGCGGAGACGTCTGGCATGATATTTGTGCAAACATGGTGGCCCTCTGCCATACTAAGAGACATCTGTATGTGTAGCCCAATAAATGTTGCACATATCAATTATATTTATTCCCAATAGCATTATAATCCAACACTTCATTCTGGGTACAACTGCTTTTTTGATGATGTAAGTGAAAAGTAGGAGTTTCCTATGGAGGTCCAGAGAGGATATGACATACTTAAAATTTTTCAGGACTGTTATTTGCACTGAGATCTCAAGATAATAGTCCAGAAATTGTTAATTGGTTTGTAAAATGCTTAGATTTAGAGAACATTGGAGCTATGCAAGACCACCAAAACTGCCAACAATGGATAAACCTTACATCTTTAAGGAGAAAATCAAGCTCCACTCTCTCACATCTTAAAAAAAATCACAGGTGTTTCTGTCCATCTTTCCACCGTGAGAGGATATCCACCTTGATAGCTGTCAAAAACCCAAACTGCTGGTGTTGTCAGAATAATTGACTGGTCACTCCAGGAAATGTTACGAACCTTAAAGACTAAACTGAAGGTGTTGTAAATAAATTTGTTCCAAAAGCTGGAAGCAAGCTCCCAAAACAAATAGAACCTGTAATAAAGAAAAAATGGACAAATCAAATATTGAAAACTGATATTATATTTTGTAGTTGAGGCTTGTGTGAAATTTTCTGGTAAATATATGTTTTCTACTTTTGTCATGGTACTTTTACTTAATGGCTGTTATGAGTGGAAATGAAGGTAGCCTCTGACATATTAAGCATAGAAATACTTTACATAAACTGCATATGGAGATAATGAGCTGCTGGATACTGGATAAATATGGTTTGAATATCACTGTAATCCACCAAACTAGGAACAGTTTAGCTGCTACAGAACCCTGCAGAGAAGCTCTTATGTCCTGGGAATCCGCCACATGGTTCAAATAGCAGCACTGAGGATTATTGTTGATCTGTACGTGTCAACAACAGCAAATGTGTACAATCAGTAGGACTGTTTACTGAGTGTAGAAAAAAACAAAAGGACTGTTTGTTGAAAGTCGGAACTATTGGGTCCAGCCCAGACTAAAAAAAACAACAGCCAGTCCACTTGTTTTTTGGAATTTACAGCTTGTACCGTTGCTGTATGTACAGGTAAAGATCACCTGGTATCAATCAAACCCAGATTCACCCATCAGACTGCCAAATAGTAAATACAATGGGCTTCCACTGTTCCAGTGGTCATCCAGCTGACACTTGAGTTTGCCCAAGGCCTACGGTAATCTTAGGCTAGTTGGTGACTGCTGTCATTTTGGAAACCCAATCCATAAAGCTGTTGTTTATCCTAGACATATCTAAATCAAAACAACAGTTGACCAGGGCAGTAGGGCAGAAGTCTGGAGAATTCCCTTGCTGGAAAAGTGGTATCCTACAACATAGCTACGTTAAGCCATTGCTCAACCATTGCTCGACAGTATGCACCTTTAAGCACTGAACGTGGCTGTAACAGCAAAACATACTGTGTTTCCAGTATATGTAGGATATACTGGAAATAACACAAGATGATTCCAGACATTAATGGTCATGTAAGTTTAAGATGCATTAGTGCATCCTTTTCAAAAGAAATCCTTTACTGCTTCTACAGCTTCTTATATTTCTCTAAAGTGTACGCACAATGACAACCTAAAGCCAACTGAATAGAAATCAAACAGCATACATGCATTTTAATTATTGAATTATAACATTCTGAAGGCATCATAGAAGGAATCAATTAGAGCCTGATTGGAAGCAAATTTAAAACAAGTAGAGGCCTCGAACTCTACCCAGAAGGCCACTAGCCTGATGATCCTGTCCAAGGGTGGGTGGGAAAATGCAGGGAAAAGTATGATATTTACATGATTTAACTACAAACATGCACTCCTTTAAATGCATCTTAGTAAATGCTTAGCAATTTTAAGTTGCCAGAAACCAAAACCACTACAGATAGTGATGCAGATTATTGTTTTCATTATTATTAATGCAGTAGTATAAACACAAAGAGCATCTAATGAACATGTTAGTTGTCAATTCAATTAAATGATTTAGCAGTAAAACTGCATGGGACTCTTATGCTGATTGTTTGGGTGGGTGTTGCTGCTAAATGTAAGTGAAGTTCTTGAGACTGAAGTGCTGGCAATGGAGAGCAGTTAATTTTGCTTTCTCTGTGGCTTCATCATTCTGTACACTCTATCTACATCTATCACTGCATCAAGAATGAATCAGGCACATGACAGACCTGGCATCCAGTGCTTTGGGAGGCATGATGTACAGAAAGCGGTTTACTGTGTTGGATGGTTTTGTTGATATTTAATAAAGATAAAAAATTAGGATTCGTTTCAGCTTTACATTCAGCTGGTCCTGACAGCAGTTTCCAAGTACAAATACCCTGAGGCTGAGAAAAGACTGGCTGCAAAGGATGTTGAGATGGAAACAAGACAGCAACTGTTAATTTACAGGCTGGACATGAGTACTACAGCACTAGTGACAACACAATATCAGACTGTACAACCATCCGAATCAGACCTGAGCATTACTGGGTCACCACAGCTACTCAACCTCTAACATCTATACTTCGCTTTCTGTCCTCAGTGCTGCCTTCTGGTAAATAGTACTGAACTATCTGCTTCAGAATCAGCCAAGACGGTATCATTCAATTTGAGATTTGGTATTATATTTTCAAATATGCTGCATAAATAACATAAAGCATGTAACCTTTCCACCCTTTACTCTCACAGGGTGAACACAGAGATCTAGTTTGAGAAACAGTAAAAGGGAAACCCCAGCTTCACAAACAGTGACAATATAAACAACCAGCATGGAACTAGTTAATCTAAAATCCGAATTACAGGGACAAGTATTGTCATGTTCAAAGAAAAACTCTAAAATGGCAAATTTACAGGAATGGGCAAAATTCTGTTTTTAATGAGCAATTTAGAGTCACTTTTCTTGGTCCATTCATAATGAAATTTGCCCACAATGTGAGTGACAGCCAGGGGCGTAGCAGCAAATTCTGGGCCCTGTACACTCTCAATGTCAGTGGGCCCCTATCCATGCCGGTACACGAGGAATGTGAGCAAAAAAAATGGGCCCCTCTCCCTACTCGGGCCCTGGGTAGTCAGGTCCACTTTTCCCCCCACTACCACGCCCATGGTGACAGCTGCTGTGTTCAAATGATGCACAATAGTATTCTACAAAAATGGAGCTACGTGTTTTTCATTGGACAGCAACAATATATGTAACTGATATTATTAATTCAGAAATATCAGAATTGAATTCCAGAGTGGCCACTAGGGTGAGCACAGAAAGAAGTGCTAATGGAATAATATGACTGCAGATGGTTAGAAGTGTTGTGTCTGCTTTTAGATGCCCTCTTGGAGTTCAGGTCGCTGTTCAGTATCATGTGTTTTCACTGCTAAATGTTTAACATCTGAGTATGACCTCCAGTAATTGCACTGCTTAATCTTTAATCATCCCTCACCTGTATTGTATGTTACTGTTTCATGATTGCCCATGTCTCATGAGACAACTTGTGTGGACTCAGTTTCATCTCAGCTGTACACATGGGTGCAATGGATATGGGAGTAAAGTGGACTCTGACTTTGATTTAGATTAGGTAACTCAGATGTGCTCAAATGAGTGTCAGCAACTATCGCTGCTCTCCGTGCTGAAGAAAGGCCCTTTCATCGGCTCTTCACTGAAACCTTGCAGCCTTTTTTTTAGTAAGACATTGAATATGTTTGACCTCATTTTGAGTGCTGAGTCAAAGATGCCTTGAGACAGAGGCGCTGGAGGGATGATACTGCAGTACATCTAACGAGTGAAGATTATTTGCCTTGCAAAAGATGACGACGCGGACGGGTTCCCTGTAAAGTCTCCTCATATAAAAGAGAGTCAGCAGGTCTCTTCTATGGCATTCTCCCGCTCTGCTTCTGTCTGGTTCCAGCATTTGCTGAAAACAGGTGCAAATAAAACTTGAGCAGATCCTCTTCACTATGCAAGGCTGTCAGGCAGCGTAATTGGATGAAAGAGAAAGATTAAAGAACGTCGGGCCCGGCAGCATGAGTAATTGATTCATAATGGATTAGCACCATAGCAGAGGGACCCAATTGGGAAAGTAGGTGAGGGAGAGTAGGCGATTGTGATGTGGCTTGAGGATGAGGATACTGCTTCTTCAGGTAAACAAGCTAAGACCAGTGGGGCGTTCACTTCACAAGCCTGGAGTCACATGTTTAATAAATGTGGTCAGAAAGCCTGGTGTTTCCCAGAAACTTGGCCAAGGTTATATAAGGTAAGGAGTGATCATAACTGAGGATTGCTTCTTAATCAGGCTGACAAGATTCATTTGGCCAGAAATAGTCTTTCTTGGAATGTCTCAGTTAAATAGCTTGAAATCCAAAGAGTCACAAGAAATACTGCACTGCGTCGTACCATCTTGTACAATATACTTGAATACTTTATAGGGAAAGGTCATTGATGGTAACTGTATTTGAGTGGTTACTTCCCTTATACATGAAGTCAGGCCGGAAAAGGGAACAAAGTGCTTTTGGGAACATTGAACAATGGATCTAGAGACATTTTGGCTCTCACAAGCAGTTAATATAAAAAGTGAATGCAGCACACTGAAAAAGCAATCAAAAAAAAAAGATTGAGCCCGAAATAGCTTTATAGTTTAGGGTTTGAGAGTCTCTCCAGAATCTGTCCACAACATGAGATTGGAAGGTATGCAAGCTTCTTCCTCATGTTATCCTGCTACCAGTCATTAAACCCCTACTGTTTAAAAACACGCACCAACTAAAAGATACTTATGGACCCATGCGTATCTACTCAACCTTCTAAGATAAACTCATTGCATACAGGACTAGAAATACTCCTAATTCCTAGCCTATGAATAAAGCTTTAAGAACCATTTTCACTTAAAAGCCTGCTTTATTAAATAAACTTCTCCTGGATGGTTTATTGTGGTCAAATGTTTTACCATAGTGCCGAGTTTCCACTGAAAGCTCTGTCCTTCGCAGTAGTTCCATGCAAAAATAATTCATGGGCTGTGTGTAAGCTCGGTTTTGCATGTAGTGAGTACACTTGAACCTATATTGGCCTGATATATTACTCCTTATGTAGTAAATTAACTGTGTATAGTTCTACTTATTGCTTGGCACTACTGGCAGCTTAGGATGCTAAAAGTTTCAGGTAGTCATCCTTCCAGCACATTAATGCTTATCTGATGCAAATTTAGAGGACAAAGGCTCAAATCTGAAAGAGTGACCCAACATTTAGCACATAGAGTTCCATTTTCTTCATCGTACTGTCTTTTATAAGCATTGCAAGCTAGAGCTAGCAGCTAGCAGTCTCGCACTCAGCTAACTGATGTACAAGACTCAAACCTCAGTGAGCAAAGTCAAATTGCTGGTGAAAAACAGAAGCTAATGTGTACTGGGAAATGTTGAGCCTGCTAGCTAGATCTACAGTGCTCTCCTGCTCGCTTTACATTTCGCAGTAGTTGTTAGGTTCATGGTGTAACTTCTTTGGTGTAATCTTGCAAGTTTGTTGTATATTAAATAATGTTTTGGCAAGCTTATATCAAAAGGTCCGTTCCAAAGATTTATTTTTGTAGTTCAGGTTGTGGGGGAAGGGACGGATTTTGTAAATGTATCTTACCGAGTGTTTTGGAGATTTGGAGACACTTTGGAGAGGCTCCTATGCAATTTTTAGAATTCTATTTACCATAATAATAATACTGCATTTCAATGGTCAGCCATCCTGGTGACCTCATCAACTTTGAGCAGAGTGCTCGGGTGTGTAGATATTTTAGAACACTGGCCAAACACACACCCAGTCCTCCCTCAGGGTTGCTTTATCTCCTTTATTGCACAGGAGCAATGAGGCTGAATGTTGTGTGGGGACAGGGAGAGCAGTGGCGATACTACTTTGGCTGCTTTTCGCTTCCTCCATCACTAACTGCAGCATGGAGGTCTGCAATCAACGCTGCCAGGCTCCCATGGTAGGAGTCCTCATGGACAGTAGCCATACAGATATCCTCACCAGCTATTTTCCCCAGTCCTTGCTGCTCGTCTTCACCATGGCGCTCCTTCCTTGCAGTTCTTGGCCAGGCCTGTTGCTTTCCGCTGTGTTACCTTTGAATTTGTGGTTGCACCATTCTTCTCCAGAATGCTGGGGAGGGGCATTCTCTACTTCTGACACCAGTGTAATGTCTGGCATTAGAGCAAGGAGACACAGGAAACATAGCGTTTTAAGGTAATGCTCCTTCCAGAGATCTTTATTTCTTTATCATCAACAAGGTTTTTATGGCTTCTACTAAAGACTTTACAATACAATCAAAAGCTGTTTTTTTATTTTGAAAAAGTTTTATAATGTGGTGAATGGCCGGCTCACGCAGGCTCTCCGCATCTCCGCATGATGTCGGTATGTGCCAAAGTCAGGACGGCCAATGAGAAGAGCTGGATTTTGCTGCGGGACTTATAAACATGTTGTATTGGGTGTAGCCAGTTCATTCTGTGATGGGTGTGTCGTATATGTAAACAAGTGCTGTTGGGGATCTTAAGGGGTGATAATGTGTGTATGTGTTAATTATATACCGTGTACAAGATTACCTGTGATATTAGTGGCCTGGCTGCAGTTGCGGCCATTCAACAACCCTACAGGGGTCCTGTTCTGCTCTTTAGCTCCACCCATTTGGGAAGCGCTGGTGTCCTTTCAATAAAAAGAGCTACAATGTTTCCCACCACCTCGGCTGCGTCTTTTCCAATGCCCCAGTATGGTTAAAATTAACATGATTAAAAATGGGGATATAACAAAATCTGTCATTGTATCTCTAATCTGTGCCATCATCACAGTTTAGCTGAAAGACAGCAATTGTGTTGATGCAACATTGTATTCATCTTTAATGTGCTGATACATTTGAATCATGTGACTTCACATCACTATTTTCCATTGTAGAGTCTTGCCACACAAGTTGACCTTGAGAGGAGGACTAACTGCTGCCAGCTCAGGTAGCACTGTCTGTCTCTTGTTTCTAAAACTGTCCCAGGTGTCTACTACAACACAAGATGCCATTTCAAGGACTCTCCAGATGAATGGACTAGTTCTGTTTCTTAGCAATAGCACGTGTGCTGTGTCAGCTATCATGTCGAAACAAAGATTTCAATGCCAAAGTGGGAGGTTGTGCAATCAGCTTGCAACAACCCGCATAAATATTGATAAGCTGCCATATAGGTGTTCGGATAGCATATGCACTGGTATTCTCCACAGAGCAAGACTCCCACAGTTTGTCTTACGTGTGAGTGGATGCATGTGCATGTTGTGGGCCTGTTTTGTTAGGGTTTGTGTCTCTGTGTGTGCGTGCATTGGATGAGTCATTCTTTCTGTCCCTAGGCATGAGGTGATAAAGAAGACCTGGCAGCTAACAGTTCCTCATAGTTAGCAACCAGAACCACTAGAGGGGCGGCAGGAGGGCAGAGGATATGTAAGAACAAAAAAGGGCTTGTCTGCCCTTCAATTTCATTTGCCTTCGTGGGTACAAGCTGTCATAGAACTGGCAGGGAATGGCAATTGGCCATGTCATAAACATCGCCCCCTTATACCGAGCAAGCAAACTGGATGCCTTACATTTAAGTAACAATTCAAACACATCTTGTTTTTGGCAAGGGCGTTTATGCTTCATCAGCCATGATGCCAGTGAACAGCAAGAGCGGAAGGGAGCCATGGAGGGTTGCTGGGACAGCCACCTAGAGGAGACAGATGGATGATAGGGCGTTTGGAGCTGGGCCCTTTTGAGCCGTGCCCACCATAGCAACAAAGACAGAGGGATGAATTCTGCAGTGGCAGAAACTCACACAGACTACAGTGTTTCCTTAATCCTGCTTCTGGAAACACGACTTCAACTATTCCCAGCCCCTGTACACCTAATCCAGCTCATGAGAGGCTTAATTATCAGTTGATCAGAAGGATTAATAAAGAAACATTGTTATAGGCATTAATTATGTTTTTTTTGTTTTTTGCTTTAAAAAACAAAGTTTACACACTTCTGTGCTCAAATTCTTGTGACGCTGGACAAACAGATTGTGACGAGCGCTGAACTAAAAGCAAGGCACAGTTTATTAAAGAGGTTGTAATGTGACACAACAATACCAAGAACAGGAAATACAAACGGGCAAAACTGAATCGGGATCAATAAACAGGCAAGGGTCAAACCAAACAGACAATCAGACCAGGCAGAGGTATCAAAGGGAATAAACAAGGAGCGTAAACCAGAGAATCAAAACAGAGTCAAAGCCAGAGTATCAATGTCAGACAAAGAGAGAATGCTCAGTATGCAAGAGAATGGCAATACTTCGCAATGAGCCAGTGCGAGAGGAAAGCATTTAAGCAAACGGATTAATTGACAACAGGTGGTCTAATCAGTACTCTGGAGATCTAGTGCGAGGCAACGGGGTGTGATTGGGTAATAGTGAACATGTGACATCGGGTGGTGGATCATGGGAAATGGAGTCCAGGAGATCGGAGGTGGGAGGAGAACCAGCAGGCATGACAATTCTACAGTTGCACCCTCTTTGCCATTGTGATATTATATATGAATTACACGCATTGTATATGGACATCTGAACATCATATCTATACCCAGGGTTGGTACTCATTAAGCCACTGTGGTCTGCAATAGCTTTTGTTGAAATGTACCATGGTGGACCTTTACCCTGGAGAAAAAAGCACACAGTCAGAGATGGACTGGCCATCGGGAGAACCGGGACTATCTCAGTTGGACGCTATGTATGTGGGCCACTGAGAGAGTAAGACAGAGAACAGTGTAGGGTTGTTGTAGTCCATTATAAAATCAATAGAGACCACCTGGGACAAATGGCTAGTGCCAGGTACATACCGAAGTGCACAGACCTCGACATATTAATGGCCCATGAGATGGCATTTTTGGAGGTTATGGTGGTGGAAGGGATATGGTCCCTGTGCATGTAGTGGGATGGTCTAGACGGAAATACAGGGCTAAGTCTAAGACCATTGCTGTATCTTGAAGAACAAAAACCTACCAGCACAGTTCCTTGTTTTCTCACAGAGAATATGAGCTTGTTGGTCTTACTTTTGCTGGTGAAATGCTTAGACAAAGCAGTGATTTAAAAAAAATACTTATATTTTATTGTAGACAGTATGATCACAAATGTGTTGTCTGATAAATGCCATTTTATTGTCATACATACATCTATTCCTGCCATTCAGGCCTGCAACATATTCCAAAACATTAAGGCAGTGGCAATTCATGGCTAGTAAAGAGGCAAAATGAATTAAATGGTAATGAGAGGTAAGGTAAACAAGCGATTTTACTCATGATTTGGATCAAAATCAACATCTGGAAAAGACTTAGTCCTGACCCAGTGACCAAAGAACTAGCAGTTTGCCAACAAACATGTGAGGAAAAGACTGAACAGTTGAACAATGTTCCTTAAGGAAAGACAAGAGTGGGTTTGCATATGTCACTCTCTGTATTATATAGTGTATTACATAATTAGAAGATTCAAGGAATATGCAGGTGTAAGTGCGTTAAGGGCACAGATGAATATCTGTGCTTACCAATCTCTCAGGAGGCACTCCATCAAGAACAACCATTTATCTATAAACAACAACATGGGCTCAGGATTACTTTAGCAAACCTTCAAGCACTACAATGCGTAGCTCCATCTACAATTGCCAGTTGAAACTTACTCTGCCAAACTATGTTCAGAAGTGCCATCAATTTCTCTGGACTCGGAGGCATCTGGGATAGACCACCACAGAGTGGAAATTTATATTCTGGTCAGAGAAATCAAATAGTCTGGTCAGACAAATAGTTTTTTGTCCGGGAAGAAATGGAAACTGTGTGCTCTGGACCAAAGGATGGAAAGGAACATCCATGTTAGAATTATTTTCCAGCAACACCCTGCATATTTCAACAAGACAATGCAAGACAATGCAGGACTGTCCTTCCTGCAGTCCATACCTGCCACAAATACAATGTGTGTGGTGTATCTTAAAATGTAAAATGTGACAAAAACCTTGTACTGTTGTGCAACTAAAAACTTGTAAAAAAGAAAGGGATAAGATTTCACCTGAAACATCTCATCATTGGTATCTTCAGTCCATAAATGTCTTTAAGGTGTTGGGAAAAGCCACTGCAAATGTTTCAAACTGCAAAATGCTTTTTTGTTCCAAATTTCTTTTTTACTATTTTGCTACAATTCATCTTTTAATCAGATGCATTAAAACGTTACATATACTTCACAAAAATTAACTATATAATAAAAGTAAAATTAACAAAAATGAACAAACCCACAAGGCATGATGGTAAGCTACATCACTATGATATCCAGAAATAGGCTGGTCAAAACTGCACAAACTACCAAACACTTTTGGCTGATAACTGCAAAATCTGACATTTGGACATTTAGCTTGGTCTATATATCTGCAGCAATAAGGAAATACAACTTACCCTGTGAAAACACAGCAGTTACTGGGCTGACCTTGCCCTGGCCATATAGTGTATTGTAGATACTGGGTAATCCTTGGAAAGTATGTAATTAAGATGAATAACTAAATATCCCTAGGGTTCAAGGGTAAAGTAGCCTAATCAAAATGCACTAGGGTACACTCACTTACAATTAGTGAGTCATTAGAAAAATGTAGATGCATGATTGCCCCCATGCAGTGCAATGCTCTTCAAATAGAGGCCTTTTGCTAACTACTGTATATGATGTGACGTGTTAAAGATAGCATTCGCTCACACTGCCGGAAATGTGTAAAGTCTCACTTAACGCGAGAATCACACCATACGTGAGAACGGTGGGCAAGCACTGGGTGTTTGAAATGGCTTTAAATTTAAACCAGTTCTGCACAGTGCGGTCCGGCTCTTCATGGTGCCAACGCAACCAAACCATTATCTGCTTTCTATCAAATTCATTTGACCATAATGATGCCATTCATCTTCAGTCAGATCAACTGCGAGAGTGCAATTATTTCCTACAGTCGAAACCCTCCCCTGGGTGTCCTCCTAATTAGATTCCTTGTCCAAGGGTCTCCCAGGGAAGTAGGAATCTAAAGACATGGATGAGTGAACCTACTGGAAGCCAAGAGAACAATTCCTCAACTTCATACAATCGCTGACCCCCAGTAATGACAAGGACAATCAACCTATTCCGGTTTCAAAAACATTACTGTCATATGGTGAGCCTGTGCAGTGTTCAGTTCATAACGCTAATGAGGACCATACCCTAGCAGAAGCAAAGACACAGGCCATGGAGAAGAGCTAAAGAGATTTAATATAAAACATTCCGCTAGACTCTTGGCCAAGTCCATCACCAAAGCCCTCCCTACCACCTCTGAGAGCTTACAGATGGTTTTGAATAAACCAACGAGGATGTCTATGAGTGTGTGTGTGTGTGAGAGAGAGAGTACCTTATAGCTAAGCTTGGAAACCCCACTGCAAAACATGGTATGATTACAAGATGTTACATAGATAGTCCAGATGTTCATCATACCTCAGACTACCTTTGACTCTATCTTTAAAATGAACATGTGATATTTGATATTACCATAATGTAAGCATGACATTCCTGAAAAAGACTTTATCTTAAAGGTAGCATGTGTTGCTCCAAAACGTTCAGTTATCTTTCAGCATTGATGGTGCCTTCTCAGATACACACATTACCCATGCCATCAGTACTCATACATCCCTGTTATATGACAGACTCTGGCTTGTGAACTTTAAGTTGGTAACAATATGGATGGTGCCTTTTTACTGACCAGAAAGCCCAATGTCTATTATTTCCCTAACAATCTGAAAGGTTGATTCAATAGACCATCATATATGTTTTCACTTTTTCCATTCCAGAGGAGCTCACACAGCCCACAGGTATTTCTAGCTCCATCATCCTTTTGCAATGCCATCTGCAGAAGGCCAAAGTTAGTCCCACCTCATACACGGAAGGTGATTTGTTTTTTTTGCCCAGTGACCTTAAAGCTAGTTCATATGTCAGCAGCCCCTGATTAGTGCTGCCTCTTTCTAACTGTGCTGTAGGTGTTAATCCTAAGCCGCACCCAGGCTACTTGTGTTGATGCTGTCTAAACACTGTTTACTAAACTGTGCAGCTACACAACAAAAGAGATGTTTTATTAGTAAAGGCAGGAACAGTGGGTGTGTGTAGTTTCGACAGGCGACGTGCCAGTCAATGTAGAAAAGCTTTATTTATTTATTCATCATAAAAGTGACAGCAAGTCAGTTCATGTGCAAACATCTAAAAGGAAAACAGAGATAAGCTTTCTTCAGGATAGGATAGGTAAGTAGGGACCTAAGTAGGTTGGTAGAGGGAGGGAGGGAGGAAGGGAGGGAGGGAAGAAGGATTGGAGAGATGGACAGTGGTGAATAAAGTACACAAACCATGTATTAGAGTTACAATAGAGATACACAAGGTAAAATACTCCTCCAGTAAAAGTACAAGTTCCTTCAAATGTATGCATGTATGGAAAGTAAAGGTAGCATGATTTATTATGGCTCTAATATCCTATTCATATTTCTGGAACAACTCTTAATCAGCTCGTTTTAGGTGGAGAGACTCCAGTGTTACTCTCAGTCCACCAATATTTTAATAGAAGCTCATTAATTAGTCTAGTGATGTCTAATAAAATGATCATAAGCACAAAACACTGAAAGAGAACAGTTTCCATCAGGTAGATCTAACCTCCGTCCAACAGGTCTAAACAAGCTCAAAAAGAAGGATGGATGAATGGATGGATAGACAGGTTATTATGGACTGTGGAAATTTCTGTTTGGCTACCACTAGCCTTAAAATAACTGTAAAGATTCTTAGGAACTAATAAAACTAATAAAACACATGTTTGTATGTGAGGCCAATGACTTCAACAAAAGCTAACAGAGTTAGCAAATCTGGAGTCCAATCAATGAAATATTAGCTACTATTATTTAGTTCTACTCTCTCTAGGAGATCACTCCAAAGGCACACAACACAGGTCACTCAATGAAGTGAAAACAACACCTAGAACAACAGCCACAAGCTAGAAGTTATCATGGGAATTATCTAATATCTCTATATATGAGTCTACCATATTAAAACCATGGTAAAGTGTCCATGGCAGAGCACCATAGAGAAAACCCTGCTGCATGCATGTAGTATGCCAAAGAGTTCAATCGCACTATGTATGGAGTAAAAAAGGGCACTGCACGCCATCATAAACATCATACCAAGAATGAAGCATGGTGGTGGGAGTATCATGATCTTGGGGTACTTTGCTGGCTCTGGGCCTGGTCTGACAGCCATCATCAGAGGAAAAAAATACTTTTCAAGTTTATAAATGTAAAAAAAGTTTTTTAAAGTTCATTAAAGTTTAGAAGAAGTCAGAGTCCAGACCCATAATCAAAAAGACATGCTGTGGAATGACCTCAATCTGTTCATTTTATATAAAGAGAATATCAGAGATATCAGAGTTAAAGCCGGTAAAATTATCCAGTATTGCTCCTGAACGTTGTACAGGTCTGATTTGCAGCAACCTGAAGGAAGTTTGAACAGTTAAAGATAAGGGTTCACTTATATTTTCCAGCAGCACTATGGATACTTATCTGGTGTGGACAACAAAGACATGAAAAATGGAAACTCTTTGCATGCTATTAGCTTCAGTACATAGTTTCAACATACTTGTGGCTTAAATGAACAATAGATCACATTTCATTATCAATGGCAAAAACTAGAATTCCACAGGGTTCACGGTATACTAGCACACACACAGTATCAAACAGACATTTTAAACCCTGGCCTGAATACCCCTTTAAACATACAAAACAAATGAAATAAACAAATCAAAGCACTTACAGCCTCCAAAGGACCCATACACAAACAAACCATAGATACACGCTAACCACACTTTGGCACTTTTATGATTTCCAATGTTTTCAGGACAAACGACTTCCTGTAAATATTTTGGTGGCTCGTGGAATCCTATATTGCCTGCCTGACAGAACTTGCACACTCTGTGAGTAAAGGGGATAAAGTCTATCCTCTATGATCTTCCCCACCTTTTCTTTTCTTTGACTACAATCCCTGTACAAATCTTTCAGCTGTGTTTGAGCTCTTCCTCCCCATTTACTGCATATCACAGACACGCCTGGACCTTCTGAAAAGACTGGGGAACAATGAAGGCATGAAGATAAACAGTAACTGTGGCTTTGCCTAGCGTCTGACAGCATGTCCTGGCCTAGTGCTCTTGTGTGTGGATAATTCACCTTCTCTACAGGACTTATGAATATCCTGTGCAGAAATGCTAATATGTGCTCCTGTTACACTGTGTGCTCAGCCATGTGCCCTTATAAGGGCTTTGGTGTTTAATAGCTTATGCAACACGTCAGACTAGAAGAAGCCCACCAGCAGAAGTGCAATGAAAAACACTCCCTGCCCTCCTGTAGGCAGTTCTTTAACTCATGTTCAAGCTCTTGCCTCAAGATTTATTTCCCCAACACCAAAGGACTGAGATCCCATCACGTTCTTATTAGCGCTCAGTTAAATGCAGTCACGGAGACATCTAAGAGTGCAGATGAGTATCAACATTCTCCACGAGACTTCTCCAATTCCATGGTTCGTTTGAGGTGCGCTCATACATTCTCCAATTTGTTTGTTCAATCCGGCGCATCTGTCTTGACTACGTTTTGGTTGAATCTGAGAAATAAACCTCACGGGGCATGCAGTCGGTTCAATGCCGTTCTTAGCTGCGGTCTGACCTCTGCAGTCAGTCTGAGTCTCTATCATTGACTCCCACAGGTTATCTGCTCAGAGGGGGAGAGAGGCAGAGAGATGTTCTATATTCAAATGCAAACCAATGATCATATCTATGCAGCTACTTAAAGATGGCACTGGGAATTGAGTAAAGCTGACTGTTGTTATTTATGTGTTGTGTTATTGATTTACAGTATATGTAAATATAATGTGTCTTTGTAGAGCCCACTACAAGCCTACATTGCCATCCAATGCATTTTCAGACTAACTAATCCTGAGTTTTCTTTCTGTGTCTGTAAATATGGCTGAAATTTCTGTATGGCCATTTTACCACTTTTAGCATATAAGCGTTTCACTCACATTTACGGTCAGTACCAACCTCCTTTGGGCCCTCAGCAATTTTTCTGACCCATGATCCATGTAAACCATTTGCACTCACCACACCTGACACCTCAGTGCTCCAACTATAATTGTCCCTCCTTTTAAAGAGTCCATTAGTTTTAGAAGAAGTAGACCTACACAGAACAGAGTGAACTATAAACAAATAATATCATAGATTATACTATTATTCATTTTACCAGCTGCATCAGGCAAACCGACTTGACCATAATTTCCATTTACACACTTCAAATACAAAATACCATTTAAGGCTGTGGCATGGCTGAATATCAGATGGCTATTATTGACATCAGTAAATGTGCATCAGTATTGGCCAGTAAGCCCAGAGTTCTAACTGAGGCCAGACTCATCACTGGCCTGCTTTTAAATGCTGTATGCTGTGTATATGAGGAATGTGCCATCAGACCCTTATTTTGTCTGGACTGGCTTCCGCTGAGTTTCATTTAGTGCATGCACATATGAACACATGTTGACAGGCGACGGGGGCAGTTTTTTTTCCGAGCTGCAGTTTGTATACACTGTTGTCTATTACCGTTTATAATAACATAATAAATAGTGGTATTTGACTGTTTTTCTGACATCACACTTGGAGAGGAGACAACACAACTGTACCCATTTGCTGTTCCTGCTGTTCATACTCAGTGTTTTTCTTCCTCCGCAATTGTTAAGAGTGCTGTTTTTTTCTATGACATTTAATAACTTTTTTATTTAATTTGGAATCACCCCTCACTGCTTTCACCTTAATTATGCAGGTTTATTTTATATCTAATATGGTCAGAATATCTTTAAGAATAAATAACCTGTACTTATGTGCTGTATCACAGAGAGAGAGAGAGAGAGAGAGAGAGAGAGAGAGAGAGAGAGAGAGAGACAGAGAGAGAGAGAGAGAGAGAGAGAGAGACAGAAAGAGAGATGTGGAATTAATTCTTG